>CM062290.1:388067251-388667251 GCA_031216915.1 Pictodentalium vernedei | reverse complement strand
ATAAGTTGAATTTACGATTTTGTTGTTTTAAAAGTGAGTATATTTTTGATAATTTTTTTTGCTTGGGGTAAAAGCGTAAATATAGGTATGTGCTGGACCCTGAAAAAACGATTTATAAAGTAAGCCATATGTGTATCTTAATAGAAACAAGAGGCCCCAGGGGGCCTGAGGGCACACACCTGACGTTGTAGCCTAAATATAAAACCCAGGGAATTGATTTCAACAAGTTGCATCTGCCCCTCCTAAGAAAAGCTTATACCAAATATCGAAAGATTCAGACCAGTGGATCTAAAAATAAAATATTTTTAAAGAATACTCCTCATACTGAACTAAGTTATAATTCGGGCTCCCATAGGAAGCCCAATTATGAACCCAGGGTCTTGGCTTGAACAAACTTGAATCTCACCTCCAGTGGGATGCCATTTTCCAAATATCAAAATATTCTGACTGGTGGATGTGAAGAAGATTTTTGAAGAATATTCCTCATATTGAACTAAGTTATAATTCAGACTCCCACAGGGAGCCCAAATATCAACCCAGGGACTTGGCTTGAACAAACTTGAATCTCACCCCCCTGAGGATGCTGCATGCCAAATATCAAAACATTCCGACCGCTGAATCAAATTTCACAATAATGTGTCAAATATTTGGTGCTTAGCAAACTTTGAGTAGTATATTATGTTTATTATATTTCCCTGGTAATATCTGCAACACAAATACCCCTCTTGCATCATCCAAGAGCAGTTTCCCAGGGTCACTCAATTTGTTTTGACGGTTAGAAAAATCGGCGCATGAACATAAAAACATGAATTAAAGAACTGATAATATGACGTCATCAGAAAGGAATGCAATGACGCTCGTTTTCAAATGAAAATTCAAATGACGGGAGATACAGGTCTGTTTTTTTTCAGAATTTTGCATAACCCCTTTACTGTTCGCCTGATTTGAGCCTTGGTAACCCATTGTTTGTTCTCCTAAATCTGACATAGGTAACCAATGACGTAACCAAAAAATTTATTATACCTGCAATGGACCTTTGGAATTTTATTTCCAGACAGACAAGATACATTTCTGTTTGAAAAAGAATAAACTAAGTTACAGTTAAGTGACTGCGCAGGGGACATTTTAAGGCTGGAACCCCAAACCAGCAATCCACCAGAGAGACTGCAATATTGGCGTCTTAAACTTTGCTTGAGGTGAAATGATTTCTTCTCTTGTGTGACTTGTTAGCTTAACGACACTGCAGTGGTGATCAGCGTGATCTTTATAAAGGCTTTAAAAAAAGTTCATGATATCAAAGTCTGAGATCACTAAATATTACTCAAAATCAGCCATGGAACGAAGCAAATTAAATTTTGTGAGACATATGGGGGAGGGAGGGGGGGGGCACATTAGGCGTAAGGACTATCGGCAATTTCCACTGCATGAAAAAAAAAGAGTTCTTAGGTAGCTAATTTGATTACCTCCCTTACATTAGTTACCTTTCAACAGTACAAAAATACACTTTTTAATATGCTTCTGGTCAGCTGTTTATACGTCCCAATGCCGCTTTGAACCGTATTGGTTCAGTGGCAGATGAAGGACTTTACAAAAAGCTGCGAGGGCCAGACGGGGGGAGGGTGTCGCATCTAGGCCCAAGTTTGCCGGAGAGTATTCATAATTGTTAACCAAATTTTGAAATTTAATCCTAAAAGATGCGATTACCTCGCACCCGAAGCAGATATCCACAATGCACAACCTGTCTCCGGGAGAAAATAGGGGTGGGGGATGGGGGATTGGTAGGTGCATACCAAGTGCACCAATGACTGGATTCGCCCATGTGGTAAAATAATGTGATTATAACGTTATTGATAGACCATTTAATAGATGTTTCAATGCATAAGGCAACTATTTAATTGCAGTGGCGGCTCACCCTGTTAGGAGTGCAATGGACAAGTCCAGGGGACCCTGGTCCAGAGGGGGGGGGGGGGGGGGGACAAATGTGGGAAGCTACATGAAGCCAACCGGGGACCCCCTTTCATGTGGATGTGAATGAATTGCCAATTCCATTTCTAGATGCAAGGAAATTATAATTCAAAGAAGACTGCAGGCCACCTTGGTGACCCCCCCCCCACATGCCCAATCTCGTGCATAACAAGTTGTTCAAATTGTGCCGATTGTTTACTAAAGTATAATTTCTGGTAGTCGGAAGCGGGGGCAGTGGGAAGGGGGTTAACAGGGGAGCAACCCTCTCTGAATGATACAGCTCCACTCTGAAACATTCAGACAGGAATTTCAGCCCCCTGAGCCATTACTTCCAACGCATGAACTTGTGAGACAAACAAGTTATCTTTTTAGAAATGTCAGAAAAGTAGTAACTGAGGGCAAGTCGGGTGGAGCGTCGGGTGGACTCCAATCCCCTTTTAAAATGCTGCAGTCCTGATCAGTTTAGGCTCCAAGCTTGCCCCCCCCCCCCCCTCCCCCTTATGTTCAGTGACAAGTTCACACTCGGCTCGGTTTGAGTCTACAATTTTCCATTCAGTGTGTCAGAGTGAGACTATCTCAGATCCATGTAATTTTGTTCAAGGCCCACCCTTTCAATTTATCGTGTGGGTCATGTCACACAAATTGTATGATTTTGTAGCCTCACAATCGAACTGGCTGAATATATTCTTCGATGTGTGCTTTTACAAATCGGAATTATATTTACTTCGGAAGTTGAAATTAATATTATATGCACTTGTAATCATTTCATGGCAACTGCAGAGATTTAGGTGTATATAAATGTTACTGACAGGTGCGTAAAACACCGAAATCACGTATCGCGATATGATTCTTCATCTTGAGTATCAGTGCACACCGGCACGAAACTGCCAAAAGCTTGTTACGATTCACCGTTGTTACTGTGTAGACATTACATAGCAACCCATCCCTAATTATCCTGACTGTCATTACCGAATCGGACTATCATATTTTTGCGGCAATCCACGAAGCGATTTGGAACAATTCTCACACGTATACGACTCATCATTACAAACAATATTTATGCGAATCCTCAAAAACTTTGTGCGAACCTTCGGGGATTTCGAGGCAACCCATTTTTCGTTTGCGTGTTTTTCAATTCAGGCGACCTCCAGGCGAACCAAACGATCATTCGCCTAAAAAAAACAGGCCTGGAGATATGAAATTATGAAGGAAATCAACAGATTTTAAAGAAATAATTCAATCAATCACCATGAATGAGTAGTCATGTTCAACTTCTTATAACTTTGTGTGGATGTGTGCATAGTTATTGTTCGCTGTCAGTTGGAATATCAAGAAGAATATTTGTCGAAGTAGATTGGATGTTATCGCAGGATTTCGAGGAGGAACAACTGCAATGGTAAAAGTAGTCCGTCATGACTGGGAGTAGGATATCGCCAAGGGAGTTGAATAACACTTTCGAGGTTTTTTACAAAGAAAAAGCTGTAGAAATATAATAACAAGATATATTTCACATTAGTGATTATCTGATTGAGGGCTAGAATATTTTTGGTGGTCTGAATTTGTTATTCAAAAACTTGTTTTATTACAAATTATTGGAGAGTGCCCACAGGCACTCTCCAATAATTTGTAATAAAACAAATTTATATAAACAAAATAATATTTGTGTTTGACTGAATATGAAATATAAGCAAGGAAAGTGTTGGCTTTTACTCTGGCATCCTCATTTTTTGAAAGCTCTGATAGTGGCTTTTAGCACTCAACCAGTTAAGAAGTCTTGACAGCAGGATTATATTAGTATTTTAAGCTAAGATAACATTTGGCTAAACGGTTGTCACTAAGCACTATTTGGGAGAAAATAGGAATTGATGCTAAAACTTTAAAAAATTGAAAAGTAATAACAAAACAAATGACCACAAAGTATCAACTCGCTGTTTGATTTCGAACGTAATAAGACGTACAAAAGTACCAAAGGGTTAAGTTGGTTCAGCGGTTTGGGAGGAGAAGACGCAAACACCATGTTCACGGACGACGGATGTCGGACGGTGAGTGATCACTATAGCTCTCCTGACTGAAAGTCAGGTGAGCTAATAAATCAGACAAACATGATAGCTTTAATGGAGAGGAATCTGAATAAGAGCCTGTAATGCCAATTAATACTTATCTAGTCTGAAACAACGATCTTGCCTTATAAGCTTCAAACAAGACATTCGTTTAGCCAGCAAAGGTAATCGGTCATCTAATTATAGGATCATAATCTCAATAGTGTTGATAATCTTCTATTCTAACGCATATGTAATGTCTGTGTTAAATGCAATTCTCCAATTTTTGACAGGGTACTGTCAGAAAAGTCAAAGTATACCAAACTTGAATGAATATGAAAGAGAATTTTAAATTAAGACAGATCTGTAGCGGCCAAATTCGAGAGAAGCAATTAAAGTGGGAATTAATGTCCTTGTGATCAAATAAGTTTTGGGGGTTTTCTTGAAAATTCCATTCTAGCCTGAAGGCGTGTAAGACAGTGGGTCGTAGGTGAGGAGTGGGGAATGTTCCATGCTATAGGTTAGAGGATGTGCTGCATTGGTGCAAAAATAAAGGCACGTTGTAACGCATGGGAGCCACAGAGCTCATATTTAGAGTAGGAACAGTCGCACGCCATGTGAAGGAGTAGAAGTAGATGTATGAGCTCACGAGCTTGGTATTTAGGTAGACAGTATCACCTGTTGTAGAAGGCAAGCCATTAACTCTTTGCATGCTGCTGGCAGATATTCCTGCCCAGCACATGGTTTCTCTTGTTTCTGAAATAAGTATAAGTTGGGCACATTTAATCGATTTGCCCCCTGTAAATTGAATAGATTTCTTCTCCAATGATTTCTTGAGCTACATTTATAATAATTTTTCATCAAATCTAGTCATGGCTGCTTGAAAGCAGCGATGGAAAGATTTGATAAAAGATATCTAGAAAATACTCAGCAGGTTAAGAGTTAAGTACATGGAGAGTGTATTATCACTAAATCACTTGGAGATTCCACCCAAGCAATAATTGCAAGTTTGTTGCAAAGCATAACCAGCACAAGCAAAGTTTCAGCCAATGGACCTCCAGATTAAACCCTGAGGTCCATTGGCTGAAACATTGCTTGTGTTTTTTGTCAATATGTACAAAATTTTAAAGTTATAGCTTGGGTGATAACTCCACTCTGTGGGTGATTTAGTTACAATCCATTCTCCATGTACATGTACTGTACGTAGGGAGAGTAGGCTTTGCCTGAATTAACATTATTCTGAGACAAATGGAGGGGAGCATTTAACCCCACAAGTGGTGACTGCTTGAGAGAAAAGCGTCCAGTCAAGTGAAGATACATTAGTGGCCATGCAATGGCAATGGTAGAGTGACATTCTGTCACATGTCAAAGGAATGGCATCCAAATAAAGTGACAATATGTTAGTGGCCATGTGCTGGCAGTGGTATAGTGAAGTTCCAGTTGTATGAAAAGATGGCCAGAGGCCAAAGACACTACATTGAGTCGAGAAGACCAAACACCAGCGACAAGGAAGGAGCAACCAGTAACAACAGAGAACATATCCCGCAAAGTGACTCAATAACTGTGTGGGTGGGGTGTGATTGACGTTTGTTTTATTCATTGGATTCTATGCGAGTTACAAATTACCATATTTTTATATATTCATGTATTAAAATTGTTAATTTCAGTGAATACCTGTTGATTTATGCTTTTTGAGGAAAAGTCATTGAACCCTTTCGGATAAGAATGACCAACAAAAACGAAACAGGTGGCTTTGTCACAGTGAGACATACGTTCACACATGGATTCAGGAGATACACGGCGTGAATGTATTTCCCCCAGTAACAACAAAGCCTGGTTTCTGACAATCTATCAACACAGTTATACAATAGGCCAGAAGAAGAACCCAAAAATGGAGAAGAAAATGCAGGACATGAACTGCGCACACACTCCATATACAGCTGTGTGTATTAATTAATATTCATGAACAAATGAAACTGAAGACTGCAGTGACGAATTGTGGGATAGTGTTTTTGAAGAAAAATTCATGGTACTTGTTTCTTCCTCATGTCTGTATTGCCTATATATTGTGATTTAAAGACAAAATAATAAAATAACACTGCACTTTTTAAATGCTTTACTGAATATATTGGTTTCAGATGAACAAAAGGAAGCGTGTACAGTAAATTTTATTCAATTGTTTATCACCCCAAAATATAACTTCTTTTGGGGATTTTTTTTTTTGTTTTTTTTTTTTTTTGGGGGGGGGGGGGGATGGGGGGGGAGGGAAGAGGGATAGATTTATACACACTACTAAGATTCACATACTTTGGAGATTTGGGTGAATTTTTAAACGAGTCGCAGATTCATAACGAAATTTTGTTCCCAGAGTATTTTAGTACTGTGCGGTATACTGAATTTTTGGTACAGTTTCGGCATTATAGGGATACCGAAAACCGTACCAAAACCAAATCAAAATATCGCTTATTTCGATATTTATATTTTTCTGCGTAAATGACAGAAAGTCAACTCATCAAGGAGGATGGTAGACCTAAAAGCCTGTGGGCCCCATATTTTGATCAAATTGATAAGAAGACGTGCAAATGTGAACTTTGTGATAGGTAGGCAGCAAACACTATGAAAGCGTCGGAGAAAGAAATAAGAAAGTGACAACAGAAAAGCAAAAAATGGCAAGTTGTTAACTTGGCACTTCCGTTTTGGAAGAAATACGGCCCAGTTCCAGTATTTCCAACAGTCTGGCTGATTCAATATATTTTCTGAAAATTACTGTGCGATTTATTCACAGGGGACATTGGGGGTCGGGTGAGTGGCTGGTTGACTGGTTGACATTTGCTTGGAAATAATCCACTGGTTTTCAAAATTCAATACGTTAACGACTTGACGTACAACGTTAATAGTGCCAGTGGTTATCGCGTCTTGGCGATTTTTTATAGCATTTCTTTCAATTCAGCATTAATATTTTAAGTTGCAGATACCTTTAACAACTGATCATTTTATTAAAATACAAGCCCCCAAACTTTAACACCCGATCATCTGCTTTATATTCTTTTGAATAAATAACTTCTACTGCACAACAGTGCGCATGGGAAAGGCGTGATTGACCTTAATTTTAAGACACCTTAAAAAAGAATGTATGGAAGCCAACAGGCGACAACAGATTTAGCATTATCGAAGTTCATTTTGGCGATCGAGGCGCAGCAAATGCTTTGAAAATAATTTGTTGTTCAGGGGTCGATTTAATTTTTAGAAATTGAATAGCAGTTTTCTAACTTGGATAAATTTTGGATTAGCATTTACTGTTATTTACATGATTTTTCATTTGAAATTGATTATATTTGAAATTAATTTGAAAACTACTATGCAAATCCAGTTAAATCGGGCCCTGTTGCTGTTATTAGTAAATAATCGATTTGCACATTTTTTTTCATGGAAAATGAAAAGTTACCCTAATTTGTCATGGAAAATCGTGGATTCTCTGGAATTTTCAGAAACGTATATGAGGCCAAGAGCCAGAAGTGAAGTTAGTGAATACTGATATTGCTTCCACTCAAAATTCCCTATAATTACAACTAGTTGAATGTCATAAAACATGTTATTTTATATTTTTATTAAGTATGAACCCAAACAATGGAAGGTGGATAATACAATGTCATTGACGCATTTCATGATTGTTCATGAATGCACAATGTTTTCACAACTGAGATTATCATAGAAAGATTAATTAGAGTTGAATTACTTCGATTTACTTGCATATTTGTGTGGATATTGGAATGGTCACTGGATTCACTGGACAGTGGATATTAATCTTGTTGCCACATAGAAAGATGGGGGGGGGGGGGAGGGTAGGGGGCCTGACCAAGAGTTTTACTACCAGTGAAAACTTACTGAAAATCCCTGAAGTTGAAAAGCCCTGAAGTTGAACATATATCTTTCTTCTACTCAATTCAATGGGGGAGGGGCGTGGTACATGTACGAAAGACAGAGGCCAACTGATTAGCCTGGCAAGTTATTTAATGAATCATTCAATGCAGTGTGATGATTCACAATGAATCGAGTGATTCAATGAATAACTTGCTAGTAACTTGTCAAATTCATGAGATGTCAGTGCTGAACCTGTTACGTTACTATACGGTTGAATGGTGGGAAATTGGCTCAGTTTGCGACTACGTTCATAGTTCTATACATATACCGAATACTGTACCGAAACAGAGGTATTTACCCGAAAAATACCGATACCGAACCTGAAATTTCAAGACCGCACAGCTCTAGCCGAGAGTTTGGGAATTTACCCCCACGCAGCTCTGTGGCTGCATTTTGGAGAATTTTGATTTCCTAGCTTTGTCCTTGGATATCTGAAGCACATTTGGTCATAAGTTGTTCTGAAATATATTATATTAAACCGGGGCAGGCCGCACCTAGGCTCAAGTTTACCGGCTTGTACTGTCAACCAAATTTTGAAATTTAATCCGAAAAGATGCGATTACCTCGCACCTGATGCAGATATCCACAACCCATCTCCGGGAAAAACTAGTGGGGGAGGGGGTTGCACACCAAGTGCGCCGATGCCTGGATTTGCCCTCGTGGTAAAAAATGTCATAGTATCGTTATTGATAGACGGTATAATAGATGTTTCAATACATAAGGCAACTATTTAATGATTTTAACAGCACATAGCTTTTCAACTTTAATATGAAACTCAAGCCAACAATAGACCTTGTTGCCCAGGACAAGCAATTCTATTTTTTGGTTGCCGCTGGTAGAAATGACTTGTCGGCGACAAGTGTTATTTTGACCCCTGGGGGTTATGAGACTGGGGTTTATGCCGTTGGGGAGCGGACGGGTGCTTGTCATTGCTCGGTGGTTCTCCGTGTACTTTTGGACAGAAGCTGTTACAGTGAAGCATTATCAAGTATAATATCGATGAGTTGAGAAGGTAGCGGTTTCTAGTTTTGTTGTGATTATTTCAGTTTATAAGGTCAAAATAACGGCCTATCCCTAACCAGTTTGGACGTTTTGATTGCTGCATGTGTAGCAGACCGACTAGCCGGCGACAAATAGCTGGCAACTAGTCGACAGGGAAATTTGATAGTCATCCCAACACAAGTATAAGTTATTCTATTCAAGGTCGTCCAGTGCTATCCATATCCAAAATGAATAATTTGCTGTTATGTTCTCGGAAAATGAAACATTTGCGTAATTCATGGGAAGGATGTTTGCCAGCATCTTTAAAACTTTGCAATAGGCCGATAAAAAAAAGTCAAGGTTTTCTATTGAAAAAAAACACGATAATTTTCACCCCAAAAGCAAACCAGAATGCACCACATGATAGCTCCTTTTAAAAATTAAACTAAAGAACCCCCTCCCCCATCAAACTGGGGCCTGTGGCACTCAGGACAGATGCCTTCAGCATCAGTCTCTCACGATAATTGTTCCTGTAGAATTTATTGGGATAAACGGAAAATAGGTTATGTAAAAGTTTCAATTTTATGCCCTGCCTCATACTTGCTTAAATATCTGTCCTGTTTCTATAACTAGCTGGCTTAATAAGCTGAATAATACCCATTGTTCTGCTTAACTCAAATTGGGTATGCTGCGTTTCGCCCATATGAGGATAATCCAGTTAAATTATTCATCTCAAAGTGTAAAAAAAAAAGCCTATCTACCGACCCTATTTTTTTCTGGCATGTAATCCAAACCCCCATTATTTTTGGGGGGCCTAAAATACCAAACATTAATTATAGGAATAATGATCAAAATTTAATTTATTTACTTATTGGTGTTTAAGGTCGCATACTTATGCAAAATGGCTAAATCATGACAGCGACAGTTTTACGGTGGGAGGAAGCCAGAGTACCCGGAGAGAACCACACAGCATCGACAAGCAATTGTCAGCTCAACATTGAATTCTAACTCTGTTCAAGCTCCGCTTAAGCAGGGTTACAGCGGTTGAAGACATGTATCTGTGCGTATGCGTAGTACAATTTGTTTATCTTTGAAACGTGATGTTTTTAACGTGGTGAAGTCGGATATTTTTCAACATTTCTTCAATTTGATGCTGTGTTTGCATTAAATAATGATGCAGACACGTAAATAAATTATATTTGGGCTGAATACGACATGTAGAATGTTGATTATGTGATTTTTGTCTTCGATATGAAGCGTGAACTGAGTCGACCCAAATGCGGCCAGTTTCTTTCAGTTTTAGTCATATGAAATTTGACCGGGTTTCTCAAAGACTGTGAGGGCCAGGAGGGCCCCGGGTCACAGTCTTACAAAGACTAGATATATTTATGCCGTTTCAACAGCGAGTTGAGTTGTAAATACCGGGTCACTGTCAGACATGCGCATTAAAACCCATTGAAACACTGCTCCGGTTGAACTATTTTTAGAAAATTAATGCTAAACTATTGCATTTGATCCACTTCGTTTTCACTTCTTTCCACTGTAAAGGTTGTGAAAAAGTGTGGTGAAATTAATTCAAAGACAAAAAAGACTTTTTGTGTCCAATAAATACATATAAAGTGGGAAAATAGATCGCCAGTGGGTGCCAAAGAGGGTGATTCTTTATAGACACAATCGAAACGTTACTGACCAAATTGCGACAGGCAAACGATCTAATTTTATAAAATAAACAGAAGCTTTATCTGAAGATTTCCTCTGCAATAATAAGTGTCAGATACTTGTCTGTCAATAACAAAAAACAAACTTTGGATAACTTATTTTATTTGAGAGAAATAAACGAAAATATGAAAGGTGACCCGTTATACCCTGACTTATCTTTCAAAAAATTTTGTTTATAACACGAAAATAGGAGAATTAAAAAGTAAACGGTTTTCGAAAACCAGAGGAAAATGTTTTGTCACAAGAACATCTATTTCGATTTTAAAGTTTAAACCTAACCTATCACAATTACCCACTTAATTGTCCGCCACCTTAAAACAGATCAATTTAACGGTTGATAATGCCCTTCATTCTTGGATAGGACAAAAACGATTTTCAACAACCCGCCATCTTCAAAATGCACGTGCAAAAACAAAACTTTGCGCAGGTCACGGCACAAGACGGAAATTATGAATGACCAAAGTAATAAAATCTGTTAAAGTTAAATGTGTCTTTAATCAATACAGTATTGTAGCTTAAAATATAATTATGTAGGTTATTTTACAGAAGAGTGGCATAGTCATTAAGCAAATGCGAGTTTGAAAGTGACAGGCTGGCATCAATGTAGCTGACCCCTCAAAATTTTAATATTTTTCTGTTAAACATTTTGATTGGACATTAAAAATAAACTTCATTGTTGCCTTTTTCCATTCCACCACGCTTGAGATCACATGTTGGGAATGCACCAGATATGAATGAAAGTCGGGTCTGCAGTGTCAATTGAGGATTTAAAAACGGTAAAAGTTGGGTTTATGAAAAGTTTCAATGCACTTAAAGGCAAATGAAATTCAAAAAGATTTATAACATGCAAGAAGTTTTTTCGAGAAGTCGATGTTTGATGACACCTGCTGAATCTGTTGACAAATGGATAAAATAGAAGGTAAGATGAAGTGATCGATACTGTTCAGCATTTTGATAACTTACTGTCAGATTCTAAAGTAAACGTGATTTTTAGTAATTCATCCTTCCATTGTATCGATTTTGACTTGTAATCTTAATTTAGAAATTATTCCAATATCCTCTGTTTGATAGAAAGATATGTAAAAAAAAAGAAAAACACTTGTTGCAACATGCAGCCAAATATATAGCACACAGCAACTTTTATTTATTTATTTTATAATTTAGACATGTGGATGTATTGACAGTTGTGGCATGTGTGTGTACATATGTATGTGGTGGTGGTGGTGGTGGGGGGGGGGGGGGGATTTTTTTTTATCATTTTTTTTTTTTTTTATTTTGTAGATAAATGTACACCAGGGATGGGACTGGGAGGGTGAGGGCAAGCCCACCTCCTCCTGGAAAAACAGTCTTCTTTTAGTGTCCTTGGACACCCCAAGCCTCCATTGGGAGCACAACAGCCCCCTCCCCACACCAATCAGGGAAATCCACTGATGTACAGTGTACACACAACTGTTCATTGCAACATTTTAAACACTCTATTTTTAGTGTTGCAGTGCAGGAAGCAATAAGGGCTCTTTTGTAATTTGCTGGCACAGAATTAAAGAAAATGTTTCATATTTTTTTCATGTTCTTCATACCCATTTAGAAGTGACTAATATTTTGTTCATGTGGATATATTTTATTATTCATGTAGTTTCCTAAAGAGAGCTTGCAGTCATTCTCCAGTCAAAATTGTAGTAAAACAACGAGTGAACAAATCCTCACATCATATTTAACCCTTTACCTCATGTAACATCCATAAATGGTCAGCACAGGATTTGGTACACGGTAGTGAGTGATGGTTGGGTGGTTCCAACACTATTTCATTTCTGACCATCACTTTGGACCAGTGGTGGCACCATAGGGGGCCCAGGCCACCCACTTTTCCCATGATCCCCCCAAAATCAAACTTCAAATTACAATCTGACTGTGGTTTTCCCACCCAATATCACACCTGCAAATGGCACACAACAATACACATCATGTCAGGTGTAGAAATGCTCAGATGTCGGTCCCAGGGCGTCCAAATATGAAAATGTTTCCTAGGGAGATCACCCAGACCCCCCCCCCCCACACACACACACACAAATGGGAGGGGGACACCCTCGTTCCTAGTTCAGCGATCTAAACATAGTGGCTACCCCCTTACAGATCACTGAACTACCTCCTCCTCTAGCTCAGGCCTGCAGCGTTCGAGAGATGCCTTTGGCATCTCGACCTTGCCCCCCTCACCCCCCATATCTTACTTAGGCCCCCCACCCTAAATTGAATCCTGGTGCCGCCACTGCTTTGGACCAAAAAGGCTCTTTTCTAATCTTCAGTACAGCTTCCCAATGTTCAAAAAATTTAGCACCATAGTGTCTTTTAGAGGATATCTTTCATCTGATCTGACACTAAAATCAGGCCTGCTGTTTTCGAAATTCTGCGCAACCCATTTATTGTTCA
The DNA here is from genome assembly GCA_031216915.1 of Pictodentalium vernedei. Classification (NCBI taxonomy): domain Eukaryota; kingdom Metazoa; phylum Mollusca; class Scaphopoda; order Dentaliida; family Dentaliidae; genus Pictodentalium; species Pictodentalium vernedei. The sequence goes on along the minus strand of CM062290.1, from coordinate 388,654,202 downwards.
TCTGATTTTTGTTAAGGAGACCATCGTTTATTCCCCTGAAAAGGATTCAGGTAACCCATATTGTGACCTAACTATATATTGTCACCACTTTGTTCATGTATGAACTTAGTTTCTCCTATAGACAATACAGTGTATTTCAAAGATGCTAAATATGTCCTTCTAGGAACAAGAATGAGGCAGTTAAATTATGTAATGGTATATATTGATAGATTTATCCTTTGTATAAATTAATTATTTCAATTTCGTCATAATTTATGTTTATATCCATGCAGTTGTCCGAAACAGGAAGCACCTAGTGGTTTGATACAACAAAAACCAGACATCAGTATACCCATCAAAAAATTTATGAGCCCTGTTTTTCGTTCACATGATTTTAATTTTAGGTAACCTTCAGGGGATCTGAACGGTCATTCGCCTCAAATCGACATGCCTGAAAATACTATTCACAAAAGTCACCATTCAAATTGTTTGTTGCTTTTTTTGTTTACTGTTGGCCTCCCTCCCTACCCCAACCCCATCCCCCCCCCCACCCCAAATTTTTAAATGTTCAAAAATCATTTTGCAAGTGTTTTCTTGTGGTCATGCTAGATACATGTAAAGGAATAACTGTTTCAGTCCCATATAACTTACATGTGTCTTACTTATCTCTTAACCCTTTACCCAATGAATCGGCTGCATCCATCTGCGTAATATGCAAATTCAGCAGTTGAAAAAATATTATTTTTCAAAAAATTTCAGCAAAACCATATTATGTGACCCCCCGTTGGTTGGAACGAGCTCGTCAAGCTCGTTCCAACAAGGGGGTCACATGATATGGTTTTGTTGAAATTTTTTTAAAAATTAAAAACATGATATTTAAAATAATAAATTTTGATATCGTCTGCGTTGGGTAAAGGGTTAAATCGCTGAGTATTATTAAATTATTTTTTATTGAATCTAGTGATGACTGCTATGAAGCAGCCCTGTCTAGATTTGATAAACAAAACTCATAAAAATCTTGACTCAAGAAATCAATGGTCAAAAAACCAAATTAACCCTCTACCCAATATAATGCTCAAAACCAGCCAGCCGTTATTCTCAAAAATCACATTCAGTTTTCATTATTTTCTCATTTTTTATCTCAAAAACATAGCTTACATGTATGTCCCATCATTTAATAAGCTTGTTGGGCTCGTTCCAATGAGGGGGTCATAAGTTTTGTTTTTGATGCAAAAAAATGAGTTTTTTTAGAATTTTGTTTGCGGGTATCTCCTGCCTTTAGTGTTAGATAAAGGGTTAAATTGAAAGGAGATTTGGTTAAATGCACCTGAATATGTGTTATTTTTGTGGCAAAAGATTTCTTGTTATAGGCAGTAATACCCTTCAGCAGCATGCAGGCAGTTAACCCTTTACCCAACGCAGAGGATATAAAAATTTATTATTTTATCATTTTTTAAACTTTTTCAGAAATGTCAACAAAACCATATCATGTGACCCCTCGTTGGAACAAGCTCTATGGCCTCGTTCCAATAAGGGGTCACATGATATGGTTTTGTTGAAATTTTTTGAAAAATAATATTTTTTCAACTGCTGAATTTGCATATTACGCGGCGGATGCGGCCAATTCACTGGGTAAAGGGTTAATATGATTTGTTTGTGGAGCACTCATGCTCTTAACAAAACAGTCCAACATGTAGTTTGCTAGTTAAAATAAATTCTGGGATTTCCACAAAGCCTTTTTTCTGTTCATGTGTCGGTGTTTTTTTAATGGAGGAAGAGGGATGGTGAGTGGTATTTATTGAATAGGTGTGCGACAATATGCTTCCCTATCTATACAATGTGTGTGTATCAGAATTCAGTGTGCATGATACAATATGTATCATGATACACATGATCCCTCTTGGCATGCAACAACAGATGTCATCCACTTTGGGGACTGCATATATTCATTTCCTTAAGCTTACTTGTATGACAAATTTGGATGCACTCTTTAAACAATAGGTGTACACATGTAGTATAATCATTGTGGATTGGTCGTAATCCACCTGTGGGCAGTGATGTCCACACAAGCGTTTACCAGGTAATAAAAATCCTCAACAGCAAACTTTTAATTAATGAAGCACTGGGTTGTACCCAGTGCTTCATTAATTAAATTTTTGATGATTATTCCTGTAATTAGTGTTTGGAATCTAATATTATTGTGTCCATGGAAATATTGCTCACCCGTGGAAAGTGACCAGTCCACGGTGGAAGTACTGTACCTTCTCAATGTGATAACCCATGACATTAAGCAATTTAAGTTTTTGATTTTATGACCCATTTTCCAGTGTTTTTTTCCATTCAGAATGTACAGTTAAAACTAGAAGTCCTGTCACGAATAGTGCGCTTATCTAGGCTTAATTGCACATTAGAATTGCGGAGGTCCATTGGCTGAAACATTGCTTGTACACAGGCCATATGTACATAATTTGATAGCTTTACTATGGCCACAACGCGTACATTAACGCGCAGATCAGTGTGCTGTTTGTGCGCATTTTATGACAGGACTTCTAGTTTTAACTGTATGTTCTAATTGTTTAATCCCTTATATCTTGTTTGACAGAGCTCATTGAGCTCTGTCAAACAAGATATAATGAATCAGTCAAATAAATGTTTAGTACAATAGAGGGAATTCATCAAATGTTGGTTAACTGAATAATCCCTTTGATGGCGTATGCAAAAACAGGGTTTCTCTGAACTTGTTTTCAAAATCGAAGAAGTTTGTTTTGCATGATATTATTTATATTTATTGCATCACGATACATGGTGAGCAACGATACTACTGAATCGTGAGCAATGTATCGCAGTTCAAGCATATCACGATTAATCATTGCAGCCTTTGTATTGAAGGCTTTTTTATGATACACATGTACTTCCTCTTCAAGACACTGATTTTTTTAACATCTTTGCTTCTAGTTGCTCTGCCTTTATTTATTTATTGGTGTTTTTAAAGTCACATACTTATGCACAATGGCTAATCATGACCGTGACAATTTTAAGGGTGGAGGAAGTCGGAACACCCATAGAGAGCCACCGAGCAACGACGATCAGCTGCCAGCTCCCCAACATAGTAATTCCTGCTCTGCCTTTAATATGGGAATTCCATGAGATGGAGCTGTGCTTTTCTATGGAAGAAGACCTGGGCTTTTTATGTCCCTGCTTTATACTGTACGGCCACCTTGTACTGGTCACTTTCCATGAGTGGGCAATATTTCCACAGATGCAATAATATTAGATTCCAAACACTAATTATAGGAATAATCATATTATCATCAAAAAATTAATTAATGAAGCACTGGGTACCACCCGGTCTTCATTAATTAAAATTTTGTTGATGATGATTTTTATTACCTGGTAAATGCATGTGTGGACATGACTGCTCATATGTGAATTAAGACCAGTCCACGGCAACTGTACTGTTGGGATCCCCCATGTCTGTCCATCCACCTGTCCATCCACTCATCCCAACCTTTTGTATGATGAATAACCATGATATTTGCTCACACTGTTAAATCATGTTGCTGCACCATACTTTTGAAGAGTTTTTGCCCTTTTTCACTTAAATTATTGAACAAGTTCACCTCAAACGTTTATCAGCAACTACATGTAGCCTCACACTTTGAAAGTGTGAGGCTTCATGTAGTTGCTGATAAAAGTTTACTGCCTTTTGTCTGACCAGTTTCAAGGAGATACAAAGGAACATAAAGCTTATATTGATCTTAAAACAATGTAACAAAGCATGATGTTTCTCTGTATTTATTAAGAATGATTATGTGCTGATTATGAGGATGACACTTTTCAGAATTAAATGTAATAACCATATACCCCTGTGCTGTAATTGAAAGCAATGTACATTTGGTTGTATCTTTAATAAGTTACGACTTGTAATGGCAAGAAATATGCAATATGTATTTTTGGTTTGTATTCCTTTTCTAACAGTAGTTCCTTGGGAAATAAATAAAATGTGTGTGTTATTTTTTCCTTAACTGTTTTCAGTTGATTATGTTGGAGTGTAACTCCGCATAATTCCCACAACATTTATCCCAGTAATCATGTTCTGAAATTAAGAATCGAGCAATTCTTAATTTCATAACAATAGGGAGTTTGGTTTGAACATTTTTCACCTCTTCAGTTATATTATGCATTTTCCCTGCTGACAATAGCAAAAAAGCAAAATTCATACATACAGTACAGGGAGAGTGGATTGTAACTAAATCACCTGTGGAGTGGAGTTATCACCCAAGCTATAACTTTCAAATTTTGTACATATCGACAAAAAACACAAGCAACGTTTCAGCCAATGGACCTCCGGTTTTAACCCAGAGGTCCATTGGCTGAAACTTTCCTGGTGCTGGTTATGCTTTTCAACAAATTTTCAATTATTCATCGGGTGGGATCTCCACTCTGTGGGTGATTTAGTGATAACACACTCTCCACGTACTGTACACATACTGGTTATGAAGCTTTCGATTTAATGAAATATTGCCAAAGTAATTAAAAGTAATAGAAAAGTAATTAATTTCAGCTCATGGAAGTAATTGTAATTGCAATTAATGACTTTGAAATTAAAAGTAATTGTAATTGAAAAATTATAAGTAATTGTAATTAATTACATTTACATGAAATTGACCCCAGCCCTGACACTTTCCATCATATACAGTGGACCCCTGTTAATTGAATAGCCACTTTGCCAATGAAAATTATTCAGTAGTTAACAGGAGTATTCAGTTAACAGGGATTGTGTCATTTTCCTCTATTCTAGAGATAAACTTAGCATTTACTCTATTATATCTTGTTTGACAGAGCTCCCTGAGCTCTATCAAACAAGATATAACAGATTACATGCCTGTATTAGATGTACTGAGACCAAATAGGTCTATAAACAAAGGAAAACTGGGTAGAGTCATGGTAATTTCTCGACAGGTTACAAGATTTTTTATTCAATTAACAGGAGTTTACTGTATAATCTATATTCATTTAACAAGTTAAATTTGTACTGAAGGTATTGTAAATGGATTTGTGTTTGGAAATTATATTCAATTAATAGATATCCAATTAAGTGGACTCCACTGTACATGTATTTTTGATATTTTGTATGCTTATTAACTGTGATATAAACTTGCGCTTATCATGATTACGCTATGTTGAAACTCCTTGTTTTTCAAGAGTTATTGCCCATTTTCACTTAGATTATTGAACAAGTCCACCCCAAACTTTTATCCTAAACTTGTCTCACACTTTGCTTCAGATACTTTCAATATTATGTATGAATAACCATGATAACAGTATGCCATATCGCTGCACCATATTTTTCAATAGTTACGCCTTTTTTTCGCTTAGAACAAGCCTGTCTTGAACTTTCATCTACGAGACTATGACTATAATCTCACATCTTCCATTGTATATTTTTCATATTTTGTTTGATGAAAAACCATAATAGGTATCTGCATATATTGTCATGCCATATTGCTGCACCTTATTCCTCAAGAGTTATTGCCCCCTTTTCAGTTACATTATTGAGAAAGTTGATTATGAGTCGTCTCCAAATTTTAATCAGATTGATTTGCATGCATTGCTGTTATCATTTGCTGTTTTGTGGTGGTGGGGGGGGGGGGGGGGGGGGGCTACAGTTAAAACTAGAAGTCCTGTCATGAAATGCGCACAAATAGCACGTCAATCTGTGCGTTAATCTACGCGTTATGACCATAGTAAGGCTTTCAAATTCTGTCCATATGGCCTGTGCATAAGCATTGTTTCAGCCAATAGACCTCCAGGTAACCCGGAGGTCCATTGGCAAAAACATTGCCTGTGTTTTCTATGAGTAGCCAGGAGAACCTGCCTTGCTTTTGGTTGCCATTCGATATGGAAATTGCACGCAATTAAGCCTAGATAAGCGCACAGTTTGTGACAGGACTTATAGTTTTAACTGTATATCAAGGAAGGTGGTGAGGGTATCTTTTGATTGGAACACTCATCCAGTGTTGTTGCCATTTTCAGATTTGCAGACTAATGTGCAGCAGAGAGGTATCTCTTTGTGTCATCCCAAGATGATACTTTCCTGAGATGATACTTTCTCTAGTTATCGTTTCCACGAAATTCCATGTTCTAAGAAATCCCATAGCAAACACCAGAGGTATGGATCGGCATAACTGCTGTACCAATATGAATAATCAGTCCCAACACAAGTAGTAAACATGTTAACACATACATGTACCATATTTCCATACATGTAAGTGCCTAAAAGTCCACATTTTCTGCTTCCAAAACATTGCCTATGGCCCATCAAAGAGCTTGTTCCATTGAGCGGACACTAGCTGCATATGTACAGTTAAAACTATTAGTCCTGTCACGAATAGTGTGCTTATCTAGGCTTAATTGCGCATTGGAATTGCACACAATTGCCATATCGAATGGCATCCAAAGCACGGCAGGTTCTCCTAGGTACTCATAGCAAAGACATGCAATGTTTCTGCCAATGGACCTCCGGGTTACCCGGAGGTCCATTGGCTGAAACATTGCTTGTGCACAGGCCATACAGTTAAAACTAGAAGTCCTGTCATGAAATGCGCACAAATAGCACGTTGATATGCGCGTTAATGTACGCGTTATGGCCCAAGTAAAGCTATCAAACTCTGTACATATGGTCTGTGCACAAGCAATGTTTCAGCCAATGGACCTCCGGGTAACCCGGAGGTCCATTGGCAGAAACATTGCATGTGTTTGCTATGAGTAACCAGGAGAACCTGCCGTGCTTTGGATGCTATTCGATATGGCAATTGCGCGCAATTCCAACGCGCAATTAAGCCTAGATAAGCGCACTATTCGTGACAGGACTTCTAGTTTTAACTGTATGTACAGAATTTGATAGCTTTACTATGGCCATAATGCGTACATTAACGTGCAGATCAACGTGCTATTTGTGTGCATTTCATGACAGGATTTCTAGTTTTAACTGTACATGTGTCTTATGGATTTTCTAGGTGGGCACTTGCATCTCTCCTTATTTTTGATTCCGTTTCCAACACAACAATCACTTGGTTAACCCTTTACCTAACAAATTTGTTATTCCACCCACGTAATATACAAAGTCAGAGGTTCACAATTTTTTTTTTTCAATTTCCCCCAAAGCCATATCATGTGACCCCTCATTGGAATGAGCTCATTCCAATGAGGGAGGGCACATGATATGGTTTTGTCGAATTTCTTTTTTAAATTTGAAAAAAATACAATAATTCAAATAATAAATTTTGATAACTTTTGTGTTGGGTAAAGGCTTGACTAAATATCACAGTATTGGCATAGCTGTACATGTAGATGTATTCATTTCACTGGGCTGTACTGTTCTCGCGACTGAATAGTGATCTTCATATTTTCCTTGGAAGTTGGGGGTTTTTTGTTCACCCATAAAGGTGTCTGATATTTCAGACCTGCAAGACACTGGTACATGTATTTGAAAGGGTCATAAAAATAATACAGTGCCAATCAAAATACATTCAAGTACATGTATACACATGTACAGTTAAAACTAGAAGTCCTGTCATGAAATGCGCACAAATAGCACGTTGATCTGCGCGTTAATGTACGCGTTATGGCCATAGCAAAGCTATCAAATTCTGTATATATGGCCTGTGCACAAGCAATGTTTCAGCCAATGGACCTCCGGGTAACCCGGAGGTCCATTGGCAGAAACATTGCATGTGTTTGCTATGAGTACGCAGGAGAACCTGCTGTGCTTTGGATGCCATTTGATAATGGCAATTGCGCGCAATTGCAACGCGCAATTAAGCCAAGATAAGCGCACTATTCATGACAGGACTTCTAGTTTTAACTGTAACTGTGAGAAAAAAAGGTGCTTTCATCAATCAATGATTTTTCGAGGGTTTGTTTATATCTGATTTCAGTTTTTTCTTACCCTACTAAAAATTTTATTTCTTCAACCCTTTACCCAATGCACATGATATCAAAAATTTATTAACTGATTTTTTTTTTCCTTCAAATTTTTCAAAACATTTCAACAAAATTATTTCCTACATGTATAAACCTTCATTGGAACAAGCTCATCGAGCTCGTTCCAGTGAGGGGGTCACAGGATAGGCCTATGGTTTTGTTGAAATTTGTGAAAAAATTTTTTTTTTTCCACATCATAAATTATTCACCAGAGGATACATTTTCCCACATCATTCCTTTAGATACATGTACATGTGAGAGAAACAGAGTGGATTGGAAACAGTTTATATCAAAGGACAGCCAAAGAACGGACACAAATAACTGATACTAAAACATTTAACTGTGTTACCCATTTCAGTCTTTGAAATGGCATGAGGGGAAGAATTCCAGAATACAATTTGTCATAGAATAGACAACATAGATGGAAATAGAGAAGAAATATTGAAACTTCTGTGTTCTCATTGTTACAGCATTTGTTGAAAGATTGTGGTGTATATGGTTTAAAATCAATGTTCACTTTAATATGATTCTATTAATATTAGCTGATAATTACATTACATGTATATAAACTTATTAAACTTATTCAGGAACATAAATTTAACTGACCCAAAGCACATTCTAGTATTCAATTAAGACACAGTGGGATGTATATTCCCACTCAAGTTCTAACTGTCATATCTGTGCTGTCTAATTACTGTATTTCAACAGTAAAAATTCATTCCATCTTGTTTCAGATCATTTCCAAGTTGTTTGGAAAATATTCCTGACAATTTGTAAATTTTTGATTTAAATCACTGACTTCTTTCCAGAAAATCATTGATTTAAATCATGATTTAAATCAATGATTAAAATCGATTGATTTAAATCAGCCAACCCTGACTAAATTGCCACCAAAAGCATCCTTTCTATAGAATATTTGTTATGTGGGGACATAAAGTTCCATTTTGGTACGGTTAAAACTAGAAGTCCTGTCATGAAATGCACGCAAATAGCACGTCGATCTGCGCATTAATCTGCACGTAATAACCATAGTAAGGCTATCATATGGCCTGCGCCCAAGCAATTTTTCAGCCAATGGACTTCCGGGTTACCCGGTGCTCCATTGGCAGAAACATTGCTTGAGCTTGCTCTGCGCAAACACAAGAATCTGCCGTGTTTTGAATGCCATTGGGTATGGAAATTGCGCACAATTCCTACACGCAATTAAGCCTATATACATGTAAGTGCACAGTTCGTGACAGGACTTCTAGTTTTAACTGTATCTTTCTCTCTGCAAAAATTATTTCAGTTTATAAAGAGTGTATCATACCCGTGATCAGTGAATGAAAAACAAAGAGAACAGGGCTTACAGTTAAAACCAGAAGTCCTGTCACGAATAGTGCGCTTATCTAGGCTTAATTGCGCGTTGGAATTGCGCGCAATTGCCATATCGAATGGCATCCAAATCACGGCAGGTTCTCCTGGTTACTCATGGCAAACACATGCAATGTTTCTGCCAATGGACCTCCGGGTTACCCGGAGGTCCATTGGCTGAAACATTGCTTGTGCACAGGTCATATGTACAGAATGTGATAGTTTTACTATGGCCATAACGCATACATTAACGCACAGATCAACGTGCTATTTGTGCACATTTCATGACAGGACTTCTAGTTTTAACTGCATATTTCATCTAAATTTGGGAGAATCCATTTGAATGGTTGCAAGAATCCGTACCTGCTATGAGTGTCCCAGGATCCGATTAGGCCACCATAATTGAATCCACTGTTGTATACTGATAACACATGTTAGCTCTGTACTCCATACAGCTTTTTAATTTTTAAAATATAAACTAAATTTGATATTTAAAAACAAAATAAACAATATTTATCCATAAAACCTTACAAATATGGATGCCATTGGAACTGTCTCATTGAGCTGGTTCCAGTGACAGCCATATTTGTACAATTTTATTGACAAAGTGTTTGGATGTTTCAAGTCATATTACATATAGTTTTGTATTGGTTAATTTGCTGCTACTATGTTTGGTAAAGGGTAAAATTCGACTCATTTCTTTTCATGTGAATCCTAGCAGAGGTGCAGGTACAGTTAAAACTAGAAGTCCTGTCACGAAATGTGCGCTTATCTAGGCTTAATTGCGCATAGGAATTGCGCGCAATTGCCATATCAAGTGGCATCCAAAGCATGGCAGGTTCTCCTGGTTACTCATAGCAAACACAGGCAATGTTTTGTGTATTTGTCCTTTCACTCATTTTTCACAGTTGTAGAAGTAGTTTTAAATATCAAACACGTAATTTTCCTGTCAAAAAAGTTGTACAGTTGTATTTTTAACTGAAACTCTGTCTGAATTTTTATTTATGAATGTTCTGCAAGCCAAGTTTTGGAAGATATTTTATCAAAAAAAGAGTTTTAAAAAAGTAACTGCTTTGACTTTCTGGATTAGAGTGACTTGACATTTAGTAGAACTTAACCCTTTACCTAACACGAAAAGAAGACAACACTTGTAAAACAATTCTTGAATAACTAATTTTTTTCATTTTTTGTGTCAAAAACAGGTTATGACCCCCTCGTTGGAACGAGCTCGATGAGCTTGTTCCAACAGTGGGTCATAACCTATGTTTTTGAGACAAAAAATGCAAAAATAATGAAAATTAATTGTCGATTTTTTAGAATAGCGCTGGTCGTTTTTTGGCAGTTACGTTGGGTAAAGGGTTAAATTTTGGCTGCAAAAGATTTCGGCAGAGAGCCCATCACAGATGACACTTGCAGAAAATAAATTTCTGGAATAACAAAAATGTCTACTGGGAATGTTCCAGTGAAGGGTCAGAAACATTTTTTTGAGACATAAAACTGAAACAATAATAAAATTTAACCGACAGTTTCTGTAGATAAAATTGTTATTTTGTTTTTCTGAACTGATAAAATTAACCCTTTCGGGTCATGTTGGGGTGCCTCGTGCCGATAATTCAGTGGATTACTTGGTTTAATGTCATCACATGATCCAATAATTGTCCAGCAGAGCAGCTATCTTTGAGGCAGATGCAAACACTTTTGCAGCTGATGATTGGTTGATGCTCAAATGATTCTTCCATTCATTCGTACCCACTGACAATTTCGCGCAACCCATTTTTCGATCGTGTTTTTTTCATTAGCTTAACTTGACATAGTCAAGATAAGCAATTGCCATCACGCGTGCGGAAGTCTGTTAGTCTGTGAGTCTGTGATGTCTGTTCACATTTTCCTTTAGCATGGGCTACACCCCGCAGTTCTTGTCTGATCGTCACGAAGTTTCATATGCAGGTTTGGGGTCATGTCTAGATGAGAACGTCCCCTTTTGGTCACAATCGGGCAACCGGTATGGCTGCCCGAGCCCAAAACCCCAAAACCATTAGCACAGTCTACAGGTCGTATTTATGAAGGGATTTCATTGTAACTTGGTAGGATGCCTCTGTATAATGCCTAGATGAGAACGTCCCCTTTTGGGCATGATCTATCAACCGTGATGGCTGTCCAAGCACGAAACCCAAAAACTTTTTGCACAGTCTGCAGGTCATGTTTAATGTGGAGGGATTTCATTGTAACTTGGTAGGATGACTCCTTATGATGTCTAGATGAGACTTTCCCCATTTGGGCATGATCTGCTAACCATGACGACTGACCGAGCCCAAAACCCGAAAACCTTTAGCACAGTCTACAGGTCATATTTATTGAGGAATTTCATTGTAACTTGGTGGGTTGACTTCATAAAATGTCTAGATGAGAAAGACCCTTTTGGACGTGATTGGGCAACTGTGATGGCTACAGGAGCCCGAAGCCCGAAAACCTTTAGCACAGTCTAGAGGTCATATTTATGAAGGGATTTCATTGTAACTTGGCAGGATGACTCCAAATAATGTCTAGATGAGAACGTCCCATTTTGATCGCGATCATGCAGCCTTGATGGGTGCCCGAGCCCAAAAACCTTTAGCATAGGCAAAAGGTCATATTTATGGAAGGATTTCATTGTAACCTGTTAGGTTGACTCCATATAATGCCTAGATGATGACATCCCCTTTTGGTTGTGATTTGTCAGTTGTGAAGGTTACAAGTGCCCGAAGCCCGAAAACCTTGAGCACAGTCTACAGGTCATATTTATGAAGGGATTTCATTGTAACTTCTTAGGATCACTCCAGATGATGCTCAGATGAGATTGTCCCCTATGGTTGCGATCATTCACCCATGATGGCTGCCCGAGCCCAAAGCCCGAAAACCTTTAGCACAGTCTACAGGTCATATTTATGAAGGGATTTCATTGTAACTTAGTAGGTGACTTCATATAATGTCCAGATGAGAACGTCCCCTTTTTGGACATGATTGGGCAACTTTGACGGCTAAAGGTGCCTGAAGCCCGAAAACCTTTAGCATTGTCTACAGGTCATATTTATGAAGGGATTTCATTGTAACTTGGTAGGTTGACTCCAAATAATGTCTAGATGAGCTGTGATCATTCAGCCTTGATGGGTGCCCGAGCCCAAAAACCTTTAGCATAGGTAACCGTAAAAGGTTATATTTATAGAAGGATTTCATTGTAACATTGTTAGGTTGACTCCATATAATGCCTAGAAGATGACTTCCCCTTTTGGTCATGATTGGTCAACTGTGATGGCTACAGGTGCCCGAAGCCCGAAAACCTTGAGCACAGTCTACAGGTCATATTTATGAAGGGATTTCATTGTAACTTTGCAGGATCACTCCAGATGATGCCCAGATGAGATTGTCCCTTTTGGTTGCGTTCATTCAACCATGATGGCTTCCCGAGCCCGAAGCCCGAAAACCTTTAGCACAGTCTACAGGTCATATTTATGAAGGGATTTCATTGTAACTTGGTAGGTTGACTTCATATAATGTCTAGATGAGAACGTCCCCTTTTGGACACGATTGGGCAACTGTGACGGCTCCAGGGGCCCAAAGACCGAAAACCTTTAGAACAGTCTACAGGTCATAATTATGAAGGGATTTTATTGTAGCTTGGTAGGATGACTCCAAATAGTGTCCAGATGAGAACGTCCCCTTTTGGTCACGATCATTCAGCCTTGATGGCTGCCCGAGCCCCAAAACCTTTAGCATGTCTGTAGGTCGTATTTATGGAAGGATTTCATTGTGACTTGTTAGGTTGACTCCATATAATGCCTAGATGATGACATCCCCTTTTGGTCATGGTTGGTCAACTGTGATGGCTACAGGTGCCTGAAGCCCGAAAATCTTGAGCACAGTCTACAGGTCATATTTATGAAGGGATTTCATTGTAACTTCATAGGATCACTCCAGATGATGTCCCGATGAGAATGTTCCCTTTTGGTTGCGATCATTCAACTATGATGGCTGCCCAAGCCCAAAGCCCGAAAACCTTTAGCACAGACTTCAGATCATATTTATGAAGGGATTTCATTGTAACTTGGTAGGTTGACTTCATGTAATGACTCTAAATAATGTCTAGATGAGAACGTCCCCTTTTGGTCGCGATCATTCAGCTTTGATGGCTGCCTGAACCCAAAACCCCAAAACCTTTAGCATAGTCTATTGGTCATATTTATGGAAGGACTTCATTGTAACCCGTAAGTTTGACTCCATATAATGCCTAGATGATGACATCCCCTTTTGGTCGTGATTGGTCAACTGTGATGGCTTCAGGGGCCCGAAGCCCAAAAACCTTGAGCACAGTCTACAGGTCATATTTAAGAAGGGATTTCATTGTAACTTTGTAGGATCACTCCAGATGATGCCCAGATGTGAATGGCCCCTTTTGGTTGCGATCATTCAACCATGATGGCTGCCAGAGCCCAAAGCCCAAAAACCTTTAGCACCGTCTACAGGTCATATTTATTAAGGGATTTCATTGTAACTTGGTAGGTTGACTTCATATAATGTCTAGATGAGAACGTCCCCTTTGGACGCAATTGGGAAACTGATGGCTACAGGGGCCCGAAGCCCGAAAACCTTTAGCAGGAAAACCTTTAGCACAGTCTACAGGCCATATTTATGAAGGGATTTTAATTTGGTAGGATGACTCATTTTGGAATAATTTCACTGTAACTTGGTAACTTTTGTAGATATACGTTAACTGTGAGGGCCACATATATTAACTGTGAGGTCATATTAACCCACCCCTCAGATCTTTAGTACAGTGTACACCTCATATTATTTTTATCATAAACATAGCATACAGGGAACAGAAATGAACATATTCCCAATTATCACAATTCTTGTCTTATTTCATAATCCTTTCATAAACATTGAACATTATCCTTTTCATCAAACACAACACACAAGTTAAGCTACAGTGTCATTGACACTTTCATTTTAGGTAACCATTCGCCTGAAATCGGCAGGCCTTTGTAACCAATACCTAGAGCTGGAGCACAGAATAATTTACTTGTAAAATTTTGCATAGCAGATTGCCCAATTGGAAATAGACACTTGCCGCATTATCTAATTATTGTAAAACAATTTGCAGTCCAGAGATGGTAGTAAAGAAAATCATAAATTTGATAGATCCATTGGCCCCATGAAACATATGGAATAACAGTTTACTTAGCGGATCGACCCCCATCTGTCTGCGTACAGTATGGCCCCTGAGGACTGGTCACTTTCCACTGGTGGGCAATATTTCCATGGATGCAAGAATATTGGATTTCAAACATCAGTTATAGGATTAATCATCAATAATTTAATTAATGAGGCACCAGGTACAGTACGTGGAGAGTGGCTTGTAACAAAATCACCTGCAGAGTGGAATTATCACCCCAAATATCACTTTCAAATTCTGTACATCTGAACAAAAAACACTAAACCTGGAGGTCTATTGGATGAAACTTTGCATGTGATTGTTATGCTTTGCAACAAATTTGCAATTATTGCTTGGGTGGAATCTCCACTCTGTGGGTGATTTAGTGATAATACACTCTCTACGTACTGTACAAGCCGGTGTTTCATTAATTAAAATTTTTCTGCCAATTTTTATCACCTGGTAAACGCATACATGGACATCATTGTCGCAATCCACGCGTGGGCAGTGATGTCCATGCATGCGTTAAACAGGTAATAAAAATCATCATCAGCAAAATTTTAATTAATGAAGCACCAGGTTGTACCTGGTGCTTCATAAATTAAATTTTTGATGATTATTCCTATAATTAGTGTTTGGAGTCTATTATTATTGTGTCTGTGGGAATATTGCCCACCCCATGGAAAGTGACTAGTCCACGGCGGCTGTACTTTAAGGTTTTTTTTCACTTTTTGCCTGCAAAACATAACTCATGACGTAATAAGGGATCATAAGCTGGGGCAGATATGATTTGGTGTGTGGTATGTGTGATCATCTGCCACTCGTGAAAAAAATTAGCAAGAAAAGGGTATTTTCCAAAATTGAAAAAAATTTAAAACTTGAAAAATGTAATAAAAGTGAAGGAGGGATAGGATATAGGCTTAGAAGATGCTTTCAGACAGTCGACAGAATACCTGTCTACTGGGAAAAGTTTATAGACCCCAGATATTATTACTGGAACTCTGAAACACATTTATTTTGACACGCGATAAGACTTATTACTGACTTAGTGACAACCAGGGTTGTTGCTGTGTCAGATATCCGACACACAACAGAGGTTGTCACATTTCCTGTGTCAGAATTTTTAACTAATCTGCATGTCCATGCCTATGATTCAGACCTGATTTACACTAGGGCTGCACGATATTCAAAACTGACTACCGGTATCGGTATTAAAAAAAATACCGCAGTATATCGAAAACTGTTCAGATATATGAACACAAGTACCACAATCGGGACTCAAGGCATCACAGTCGGAACTAGCATGCCTTGATGATGCGGTGCGAAAAATCTTTACCCAACGCAGACGACATCAAAATTTATTATTTTCAAAATTAGTTTTTCAGATTTTCACCAGATTTCAACAAAACTATATCATGTGACCCCTCATTGGAACGAGCTTGACAAGCTCGTTCCAATGAGGGGTCACATGATATAGTTTTGTTGAAATTTTTGAAAATTATTTTTTCTACTGCTGAATTTGTATATTATGAGGGCAAAAGCAGACGATTCCTTGGATAAAGGGATAATATTATTCATTCGGGGGCAACAATTAAAAAACTCAAGAAATCTTGAAAATCAAAATTATGGGTAAATAAATAATGATGATAAACCGATATTTTTGTAATTACACCGGTATTCAATCGATATTTGTTTGAATACTGGTATGTATTGGTTTATCGATATACCGTGAAGCACTAATTTACACGCTAAAATTGCCACTGAGTTATGTGTTCGAAGAAACTGAAATTCTTTAGTTATTCACGAATTTTGTGCGCAATTGTCATCTACTTCCTGTCTATTGTATAAATGGGAGAAATCTGTGACTCAATGATTCTGTCATTCTATCCAGCTTAGAAATTCAAGATTTGATTATCCTCCTTGATATGCAATGTTATGCAATACAATTTTCCATCAGTGCAATGCAATATTCCCGCCTTGGGGCAGACGGGCTACTATTCTTAGGTAAAAGATTAGATAAAGGATTAAACTGCATCATTGCTTCTTGCATTTTAAAGTTTATTTTGGACTACAAAATTACAAATTATGGGTGGATCCACCCCCTCCCCCCCCTCTCCCAACCACACACATATCCTCAGTGCGTGTTCATCAAATCACACTGTGTGTGTTGCAATTTATGTTTCCTGCAAGATTTTGTGTGAGCAAGGCAGGCTTGACATTTTGAGGTGGGCGATCGCCCCGGGCCGCAGTCGCCCGCCTGAGTTCAAAATTCCGTGGACAGTAAACGTCCGACTAACACCAATTTCTGCGGCCCATTACTTCAGTCGAAGGCACCTCAAAATCGGCCGCCTCAAATGGCTATTTTCGCAGATTGAAGGAGACACATGTAACAAAAGCGCAGTTTGTGAAGTTTGTAGTGTGTCGTCAACGCAGTCACCCAGAGACAGTAAGTAACTTTCCAAATATACATTACGTGATGACGTACATCATAATTACACAAACCATGTACAGTACGTGGAGAGTGTATTATCACTAAATCACCTGCAGAGCGGAGATTCCACCCAAGCAATAATTGGAAATTTGTTGCAAAGCATAACAAGCACAGGCAAAGTTTCAACCAATGGACCTCCGGGTTAAACCCGGAGGTCCATTGGCTGAAACATTGCTTGTGTTTTTTGTCCATATGTATAAAATTTGAAAGTTATAGTTTGGGTGATAACTTCACTCTGTGGGTGATTTAGTTACAATCCACTCTCCACATACTGACCATAACCCTTTACCCAACGCAGACGATATCAAAATTTATTATTTTAAATATAATTTTTTAAAATTTTTCAAAAAATTTCAATGAAACCATATCATGTGACCCCTCATTGGAACGAGCTCAATGTGCTCGTTCCAATGAGGGGTCACATGATATGGTTTTGTTGAAATATTTTGAAAAATTTAATTTTTTCAACTGCTCAATTTGCATATTATGCGGGCGGATGCGGGCGCTTCGTTAGGTAAAGTATTAAAATGATATTAGTTCTCTACCCAGCAGGCTGAAACAAAATGGCCCCTGCAAATCATAAATGACACTGCTGGGGTCATTTTAGGTGAACCCAAAATGGCCCTCCAGTGGTGATTTGAGGCGAACCATAATGGCCCTCCTGCAGTTTTCAAAATGACAAGCCTGGCAAGGTGGCCTTACAGTTTAGGTGAACTCGTTGACCAGTCTGTCTGCAGTTGTCAAGATATATAATACAGTATTACTGGAATAATTATTTATCAATCATTTTATGACAATTGTAGGAAGACAGTAGAAACAAAAGGCGATGGGGGAAATTATCCTTGGTTATTCGTAATAACAACGAATAGTTGTTATTATGTCTACAGCTCAGATTCTCATTTCCTCTCTTATTAAATGAGGGGGGGTATTCATTTCACAATTGCGTGTCAGTTCCACTGCCTACTGGTAAACTTGATGAAAGGACAATGTTCATGCTATTCACTGCATGTGACTTATTAGTGTTAGGTGATATTGCCCAAATAGAAATTACGATACTGTGGAGGCCACTTAATTAAATATTCATTATTTGAATAAGCCTGTTATGTGCATGTTATATTCAAATACCAATTTCCCTGTTAACTCCTTGCATGTTGCTGGCAGATATAATATTCCTGCCCAGGACATCAAATCTCTTTCCAGAGAAATAAGTATACATGTAATTTGGGCAAATTTTATAGAATGTTTCCATTTAAATGGAGTCAACTTTTTGAGCAATGATTTCTTTGTTAAATTTTTAGGAATATTTCATCAAATCTCATCATGGCTGCTTTACAGCAGCCATGACTAGATTTAATGAAAAAATTATGAAAAATAGTCGGGGGGGGGGGGGGGGGGGGACTTTGCATTAGCCGGTTCTTGTCAGATCTCCAAAGTTAAGCAACATCGAGCCCGGTTTATCATTGGATGGGTGACCGTCTGAGCGATCAATTCAGACTCCTGTGTTGTGTCCTTGGGCAAGGCACTTAACCCTAATTGTCCACATGGGGGCATGATAATGCCGTGTATTACAGCGTACTGCATGTCAATAGTATGCATGTCTTCAACCAGTCTAACACTGCCTGTGCTGCAGTGCGGAGTTACGATGTTGGGGAGCTGGCAGCTGCTCATCGTTGCTCGGTGGTTCTCTCCAGGTACTCTGGCTTCCTCCACCCGTAAAACTGTCAGTCATGATTAGCCATTGTGCATAAGTATATGACCGTAAACACCAATAAATAAATAAATAATTAAAAATAGTCAGCATGTTAATGGCAGAAATATGTACAGATAATTTTCTAACACCAATCTCAATCTTTTTGCAATACAGTGGAGCCCACTTAATTGGATATCTTTTAATTGTATATTCCTGTTAATTGAATATAATTTTCAAACACAAAACCATTTACCATACCTTCAGTACAAATCTGATCTGTTAATTGCATATGGGTTGTAGAGTAAACTCCTGTTAATTGTATATAAATTTTTGTAATATGTCGAAAAAATTACTGTGACATGCACCAAATTCCCCTTATTTATCAACCTTTTTGGCCCCACTACATCCAATACAGGCATTTATTCTATTATATCTTGTTTGACAGAGCTCTATGAGCTCTGTCAAACAAGATATAATAGAATAAATGCTCAGTTTACCTCCAGAACACAAGAAACTGACCAAATCCCTGTTAATTGTATACTCCTGTTAATTGAATAATTTACACTGGCAAAATGGATATTCAATTAAGAGGATTCTACTGTACCTGAAGTACAAATTGATTGATAACTGCCGATAGATTTTACATGTATGCATAGTTTACAAGTCCTTTCAACACTTTGTCCAATACACACAATATCAAAATTTATTATTTTAATTTTGTTTAAATTTTTAAAAATTTTAACAAAACCATATAATGCAAACCCTTTTTGGAATGAGCTCAACAAGCTTGTTCCAGTGAGTTGGTCACATGATATGTTTTGGGGGAAAAAATTTTGATAATAAATTTTTTTTAACTGCTCAATTTGTAAATTATGAAGGTGAATGCAACCGATTCATTAGGTAAAGGGTTAATTGATTGAAAACTTTGTGATTTGTCAAATTTCTTGATGATTATGGGCTCTTTCAGACTCTGTACAATCCAGTGATCACAAAAGTGGACAGGGAACTTCAATTTTAATCACAATTCAATCGAAATTATCTTTTCCGATTTTCATGGCTGTAGAAAGAACATTGAATCTGAGATGCTATTTTTATACAGTACAATCACTGTGGACTGGTCGTAGTCTACGCGTACCATATGATAAAAGTCATCATTAACAAAATTTTAATTAATGAAGCACAGGGTTGTACCGTGTGCTTCATTAATTAAATTTTTGATGATTATTCCTATATTTAGTTTTTGGAATCTAATATTATTGCGTCCATGCAAATATTGCTCGCCCATGGAAAGTGACCAGTCCATGGTGGTTATACTGTATGTTCTTGATCTGGTCTTGATTTCCCGGTATTTTACTTCACAAATCTCGATCGACTTGTGTGAGTTTGTTACGAGCGGCTCACAGTCTGATCACAAAAGAGAGCGTTTTTGTAATAACAGTATTTTATTCATGGTAATTTTCTGTAAAACTTATTGTAATTCATATTATTTATTATTGATTTATTTATTTATTGGTGTTTTTAAGGTCACATAATTATGCACAATGGCTAATTGTGACCATGACAGTTTTACGGGTGGAGGAAGCCGGTGTACCTGGAGAGAACCACCGAGCATCGACGAACAAGTGTCAGCTCTTCAACATTTTAACTCTGTTCAAGCTCCGCTCAAACAGGGTTACAGCGGTTGAAAACATGTGCACCATCGACGTGCAGTACGCCTTAGTACACGGCTTCAACGTGCCCCCATGTTGGCAACTGGGATAAAGTGCCTTGCCCAAGGACACAATGCAGGTCATCCCGGACGGGGATCGAACGTAATTCATACTAAGTAGAGTACAGTGGAGCCCACTTAATTGGATATCTCATAATTGTATATCTCTGTTAATTGAATATAATTTTCAAGCACAAAACCATTTACCATACCTTCAGTACAAATTTGATCTGTTAATTGCATATGGAGAGTAAACTCCTGTTAATTGTATATAAATTTTTGTAATATGTCAAAAAAATTACTGTGACACGCACCAAATTCCCCTTATTTATCAACGTTTTTGGCCTCACTACATCCAATACAGGCATTTATTCTATTATATCTTGTTTGATAGAGCTCTATGAGCTCTGTCAAACAAGATATAATAGAATAAATGCTCTATGAGCTCTGTCAAACAAGATATAATAGAATAAATGCTCAGTTTACCTCTAGAACACAGGAAACTGACCAAATCCCTGTTAATTGTATACTCCTGTTAATTGAATAATTTTCACTGGCAAAATGGATATTCAATTAAGAGGATTCTACTGTACTATGATCACAGTACTGATAACAAAGAGATCATTTTCGTGATAATGGTACTGTATTCACGAAAATTTTCTGTAAAACTTATTGTAATTCATATTAAGTGCATTGTTGTGATCAGGAAAGTGAACTCTTTCACAATCATAATCCAGTTGCAAAAGAGACTTTTTATGATAACAATAATGGTAATTTTCTGTTAAACTTTTTGTTTTTCATGTTACCGTATTTACTCTATGTATTGGGACACACATTTTTTCCAGAAAACTATATTTTTTTATGCTCCAAAGTTTGGGACATTCAGGAGATTTGTTTCCAGTTGGCCCGTCACTAGTAGCAGACGACACTCCTAAAAAAAAAATTCTTGAGTAACTAAAAATTTCCATTTTTGGCTTCCAAAACATAGCTTATGATCCCTCATTGAAACGTGCGCAATGTGCTCGTTCCAATGAGGGATCATAAGCTATGTTTTGGAAGCAAAAAATGAAAATATAAAAAAAAATTGGACGACGATTTTCGTATATAGTGATGGAAAACGAATCACACACAACTTTATTCAGCATCAAATGGGAGCGCGGTGGCTCGGTAGGTAGAGGTGCAGGCTGCAGACCTGCAGACCTTAAAATATCAATAAATAAAATAAATAAATTCAGCATCAAATCAAGACCAGGCTCTGTTCTTTCCCCATTTTCTAAGAATTGGGACACCTGTGAAAATAATTATTTTTAGCTGTCCCAATACATAGAGTAAATATGGTAAGTACAAGACTGTGATCGCAAAAGTGGTCTCTGTCATAATCCTATCACAATTTAATTGTGACAAACACACTTAACCCTTTACCCAATGCAGACGATATCAAAATTTATTATTTTAAATATAATTTTTTTAAATTTAAAAAAAATTTCAACAAAACCATATCATGTGACCCCTCATTGGAACGAGCTCAATGAAATCGCTCAAATGAGGGGTCACATGATATGGTTTGGGGAAATATTTTGAAAAATTTAATTTTTTCAACCGCTCAATTTTCATATTACGCGAGCGGATGCGGGCGATTTGTTAGGTAAAGGGTTAAACCAGTCAGTCGAGAATTCCTAAACAGTATACTGCGAAATTAAGACCAAACCAAGATAAAACAAATTCATATCTGTTTTGACAGGTGAGATTTTACGCTGTTATGGGGATGAAAGACAGCAAATTTTGACAGGATTGTGGCCTGTATGTATTCACAAACCAATTGAAAGTCACAGTCTGCTTTTGTGATTGCAGTTCTTTAAAGGGTTAACCCAATGTACACGATATCAAAATTTGTTATTTTAGTTTTTTAAAAACAAATTATTTAAAATAACATATTTATTTATAAATAAATGTTATTTGAATTAAATTTATTTTAATAAAAATACCATTTATTTATAAATCATTAAATATTATTTTAATTAATTTTTTTTCATTTTTTTTTCAAAACATTTCAACAAAGCCTTATCATGTACACTCTCAATGAAATGAGCTTGATAAGTTTGTTCCACTGAGGGGTCACATATTGTTGATATTTTTTTCAGCTGCTAAATTCTGATTTACACGGATGTGGCCGATTTATTAGATAAAGGGTTAACCCTTTACCCAACTTAGATGATTTCAAAATTATATTATTTTAAGTATAATTTTTTTAAATTTTTTCAAAAAATTTCAACAAAACCATATCATGTGACCCCCTCTTTGGAACGAGCTCGATGAGCTCGTTCCAAAGAGGGGTCACATGATATGGTTTTGTTGACATTTTTCGAAAAATAATATTTTTTCAACTGCTGAATTTGCAAATTACGCGGGCGGGCATGTTTGATTCGTTGTCTAAAGGGTTAAATCAAAAAGTCAGGCTTTATTGATCATTTTTAGAATAAGCTGATACTAGTTGATAACCTAACATCTCCTATACAAGAAATCTCTCATGACTTCACTGATAACTTCACCCTTACATCTTGGTTGAAAGCATTTCTTAATTTAAATTTCCAATTCAGATGGTGTTAAAGTAAATGAACTGTCATTATAATTTTACCCACTTGTGTCCAAAAAGTCAATGTTTGGACATATAATTACAGATGTAGTATCCCCCTCTTATAAACAGTTAATATAACTTATATAACAATACTGTGTTGAATGGCATACTGTGCACAGTCAACATCAATAATGCCTCCAGGACTGGATAGAATCAATCAAAGGCACATGTAACAGATGAAATACAGCAGCAAATAATTTGATGAAAAAGCCATGTGTGTTATGAGAAGACAGAATCTCAGTCACTCATTATCCCACCAGTTACTGAAAATCAGTGGGCATACTGTTCACAAACTACAAACAGCATTGAGGGATGTATACTTTGTAACAAATTTGCCCAAAATTGTGATATTTGTTTCATGTACAGTGGAGCCCACTCAACTGGATATCTCTTAACTGAATATAATTTCCCAACACAATACCATTTACCATACCTCCAGTACAAATTTTCCCTGTTCATTTAATATAGGTTATAGAGTAAACTCCTGTTAATTGAATATTTTTTATTTTTTATTTTTTTTTTAAACGACACATTAACAGCCAGGGTCATATCATGTCGGTGACAGTTTTACGGGTGGAGGAAGCCGGAGTACCCGGAGAAAACCACCGAACAATGACGAGTCAGCTCTCCAACATCGTAACTCTGAACTCTGCACCGCAGCACAGGCAGGGTTAGATTGGTTGAAGACATGCACACCTTCAACGTGCAGTAAGCCTTAGTACACAGCGTCATCATGCCCCCATGTAGGCAATCAGGGTTAAGTGCCTTGCCCAAGGACACAACGCGGGAGCGCGAATCAGTCAGTGAAATGTTCACCCATCCAACTACTAACCGCGCGCGACATTGCTTAACTTCGGTGATCTGACGAGAACCAGTTACCACAATGCCACCGTGCCCCCTGTTAATTGAATAAAAAATCTTTTAACCTGTCGTGAAATTACCCTGACTCTCCCCAGTTTTCCTTTGTTTATATAACCTATTTGGCCTCAGTATACCCCGTACAGGCCTTTAATCTATTATGTCTTGTTTGACAGAGCTCATGGAGCTCTGTCAAACAAGATATAATAAAATAATGCTGAGTTTCTCTCTAGAATACGGGAAAGTGACACAATCCCTGTTAATTGAATGTACTCCTGAATAATTTTCATAGAAAAAATGGCTATTCAGTTAACAGGGTTCCACTGTATCTACATTTTACATACTAATGATGGGATCTTCTTAATCTTTGTAATTTTATCATGTAATAAATTGTACTGAATGACTACTTGTGGCAGTATATGCTTTGTCCTGATATGTGGAAAAACAGTATCGTAGCTAATAGTGCACTTGCCTTCAACCGCTTCTGACTCTGCATGGGCAGAGTTGGTTAGTTGGAGTGTCTGACAGGTGCTCGGTGCAGAATCTAATTGAAAAAAAATACCACTTGTGTGCATACATGTCGTACTGTACTCATGAAGACATTGTGCAACTGTTTTCCGAACACATATGTATATGTTGTATAAGAGGTATGTGTGTGTGTGTTTGTTGAGGGTAAAGGTAGAGGTTGCACAGTCTTTCAATTTTTGATAGCTTCAAGGAATCAGGCAAAATTTGCGCATCCCAACAAATGGTTATTTGAAATTATAATCTGCAATCTGCTGCAGGAATTTAATATCACAAGCATGGTGATCAAGAAGAGAGGGGGCGCGGTGGCTCAGTTGGTAGAGGTGCAAGCTGCAAGCCGAGAGGTCCTCGGTTTGAATCCCACCTGCGGCAACCGCGTTGTGTCCTTGGGCAAGACACTTCATCTCCATTGCCCGCATGGGGGCACAATGACGCCGTGTACTAAGGCGTACTGCACGTCGATGGTACGCATGTCTTCAACCAATCTAACCCTGCCTGTGCTGCAGTGCGGAGTTACGATGTTGGGGAGCTGGCAGCTGCTCGTCGTTGCTCGGTGGTTCTCTCCGGGTACTCCGGCTTCCTCCACCCGTAAAACTGTCATGGTCATGATTAGCCATTGTGCATAAATATGTGACCTTAAACATCAATAAATAAATAAATAAATAAATCAAGAAGAGAAAATTTTTAATTGAAAGATATGTACTTTGTAACTTGATAAGACAAAACATCAGGTAAAATATGTGTCCATATATTCAATGTTTTTTTATTTGTTCTTTTTCACATAACTGATCTCCTGTAGGAACCCCAGCAAGTAGAGCAGTGTTTGTTTTGTCCTTTACCGAATGTAACAGTCAAAAACAGCCAGCGTTATCAGGCCTGTCGATTTGAGGCGAACAACTGTTTGGAGGTCATTGGCCAACAGAGCAGCTATACTTCAGGCAGATGCAAACACCTGTGCTAATGATTTATTGGTGATCAACATCATTTTAAACTGTTGATCATCTGATGTAGCATAGTTACAAAATCAGAAAATGGCAATAATTCATGTCTCTGCCACAAATAGTGATTATGGATACCATACTCTTCTGCAGCATGCTTGCCCATGCCAAGATTAGGATATAATTGCAACTAATTTGTATCTTACAGTTAAAAGTAGAAGTCCTGTCACGAATAGGGTGCTTATCTAGGCTTAATTGCGCATAAGAATTGCGCGCAGTTGCCATATCGAATGACATCCAAAGCACGGCAGGTTCTCCTGGTTACTCATAGCAAACACAGGCAGTGTTTCTGCCAATGGACCTCCGGGTTACAGGCCATATGTACAGAATTTGACAGCTTTACTGTGGTCACAACGAGCAAATTAACGCGCAGATCGACATGCTATTTGTGCGCATTTCCTGACAGGACTTCTAGTCTTAACTGTAATTGCTGCAACACAGCCTCATTATTGTTCCTAAGGATTCATCTTTATTCATCAGGATATTGCCCACAGGAGCAAGAACTTGGCAATGACACAACAGTTGATATATCAGAATAGTTGCAATACAGAAATATTTAGGTTACCTGAATCAAATACAGGAGAACGAACGATAAGTTGCCAAAGCTGAGACCAGGTGAACGATAAATGGGTTATGCAACATTTTGAAAACAGCAGGCCTGCTTTATCCCCAAAAATCACCATTCAGTTTTCATTTTTTGTCTCAAAAACATAGCTTATGACCCTGCAGCTCATTGAGCTCATTCCAATGCGAGCCATAAGCTATGTTTTTGATGCAAGAAATGAAAAAAAATTGTTATTAAGAATTTTGTTTACAAGTGTTGTCTGCTTTTCATGTTAGGTAAAGGGTTAGACAAACTCATTACAATGATGTTTTCAAGAGTTCCCATAAGCAGTTATCAAGATAACATGGTTGAAGGATAAACGTATGTCTCAAGCACCAGAAATAAAACATTCAACAAATATCAAAAGTGCATTAGCCATCAGTGCTCCCTCCCATTTCTTTAAAGGTCATGAGGATACCTGCAGAATGTTTTCTTAAAAAACAACAGTGTTCTACTTGTCAGAAAAGAATTTCACATTACCCCACATCAGACTAGGTAGAAACAAACCGTCTACATGATTTTTGAAATGCTGCTGTAAGCATTGTATTATGCAAACCATTGTTTATTTTTGTGCTGTCATAAACAGCATTTTATCTCAAGAGTCAAAATACAAAACATATTATCAATTCTTGAGAAGTTCAGCTTATGAGAAGTTAGAGCACATGTCAGACTCATTTTATCCCAGAAAAATTACATACTATTGTCCCGAATATGGGCGTGTACATGTTCACTTTCAATTTCCTTGCATCTGAACGATCAGTGACAGACTAGGCAGCTGGTATATCAAAATGCCCTCTATTGACAGTCAACATAGAAGGCATTTTGATAAACTGTCAGCCAATACAGTCGGATCCATTTTGCCTTTTGGTCATTTTCACAAAATTTCATGCACCGGTGGGTGTTGTGCTGCATAAATGTTGGGGCCTCTGAGGGTTCCTAATAGGGGGAGGGGGCGGGGGGGGGGGGGGCTCACTGGGAAATTACCTGATAGACCCCACGGCCAGTCCACCTCTGCCCCTAAGAGATAATTGCCAAGTGAAGGTTTAAAAATTCCCTCACTCAATACATGTACAGTACATGGAGAGTGTATTATTATTAATCACCTGCAGAGTGGAGATTCCACTCAAGGAATAATTGCAAATTTGTTGCAAAGCATAACCAGCACCAGCAAAGTTTCAGCCAATGGATCTCCAAATTAAACCCGGAGGTCCATTGGCTGAAACATCGCTTGTGTTTTTTGTCAATATATACAAAATTTGAGAGTTATAGCTTGGGTGATAACTCCACTCCACAGGTGATTTAGTTACAATCCACTCTCCACGTACTGTACATGTATGATGTATAATACTGTGTTTACATCTGTTTGAAATTCTCTGTCCTCTTTACAGCATTATAGAATCTGAATTGTCAAAAGGAAGAAATGTGAGAACATTGAATCTAAGAGAGGGCCGACTGTTTCTTTTTTTCTGTTTTGCAAAATAAAACTTATTAAAAATCTCATCCCACTGGTGTGCTGCTGGAGCTGAAACGATTAACCGATTAATCGATTAACCAATGATCAGCATCTTGATAGATCACAAAAGTAATTGATCGATTAACCGTTACTTTTGAACCACTGTATTACATGGGTTAACAAAGGAACAAACTTGCACCAAAACAGGCAAACATGGCCACACTGACTCACATCACTTATATGAGACAGAGTAAAGCAAGTTACATCGTCGCCTGAGTGCAAGAATGTCCTATGTCCCATAGGGGACATAGGACATTCTAGCATTCAGGGGACGACATGCTGACATACTTGTTCACTTGCATAATCATTATACTGTATCAATAGCTGCACATGATCATTCTTTACCCAATGCGGGTAGCAGACGATACATGCAAAATAAATTATTGAATTACCCCAAAAAATTCAATTTTTGTCTTAAAAACATAGCTTATAACCCCTCATTTGAGTGATCTCAATGGGCTCATTCCAATGAGGGGTCATAAGCTATGTTTTTGAGATAAAAATTGAAAACATAATAAAATTTGAATGGAGATTTTTGAATATAGCACTGGCCGTTTTTGTCTGTTATGTTGGCTAAAGAGTTCATGATGTAAATCATCAACGGTACAGCAAATATTCAGCACCCTATTAAGGCAAGTGATTAATTGGTTAACAAACATTAATCCATGTGATTAATCGATCAAGAAAACCCTTTAACCCTTTACTCAATGAATCGCCTGCATCCGCCCGCGTAATATGCAAATTCAGCAGCTGAAAAAATATTATTTTTCGGAAAATTTCAACAAAACCTTATCATGTGACCCCTCTTTGGAACGAGCTCGTAGACGCTCGTTCTAAAGAGGGGTCACATGATATGGTTTTGTCGAAATTTTTTTTAAAAATGATATTTAAAATAATAAATTTTTATATCGTCTGCATTCGGTAAAGGGTTAAGGCAAGTGATTAATTGGTTAACAAATGTTAATCCATGTGATTAATTGATCAAGAAAACCCTTTAACCATTTCAGCTCTACATGTATGTGTTTCATGATCTGATCATGAACAATATGGTTTTTTTTGTGATCACAGTTCCATAGTTTGTTGATGGTGGGAATAAGAACTGGAACCATCATAAGCTTTCTGGTGTATGAGGCCACTGGGTCAATAGAAGGTTTGTTTATTGAACATTTAGTGTTTTAATTGTGGAGTTTCGATCTCTTGGCCATTCAAACAACTCGGGATAAAATTTCACTTCACTATTGACTAATTTTATTTATTATCATCTGGAGCGTAAGTAACTGGCATGTCCAGTAATTGAAATATTTATTCATGACTTGTGACAAGTATCAAATCAAACCTTAATCTTGTGAAATATTGTTGGCTCATTTTGAATATGGGTCATGTGCAAATGAAGAATTTATCAAAATTAAAATTGGACCTGCAACAAAGAAATGCAGGTATCAGAGTCCAATGAAGTCATTACAGTTAAAACTAGAAGTCCTGTCACGAATAGTGCACTTATCTAGGCTTAATTGCGCGTTGGAATTGCGCGCAATTGCCATATCGAATGGCATCCAAAGCACTGCAGGTTCTCCTGGTTATTCATAGCAAACACATGCAATGTTTCTGCCAATGGACCTCCGGGTTACCCGGAGGTCCATTGGTTGAAACATTGCTTGTGCGCAGGCCATATGTACAGAATTTGATAGCTTTACTTGGGCAATAATGCGTACATTAACGCACATATCAACGTGCTATTTGTGCACATTTCATGACAGGACTTCTAGTTTTAACTCTGTATGCAAACTTTTCTGTTGAATTTTAACCCTTTACCCAACGTAACGGCCAAAACCGGCCAGCGCTATTCTCAAAAATCGCCAATTAATTTTCAAAATATTTTCATTTTTTTGTCTCAAAAACATAGGTTATGACCCCTCGTTGGAACGAGCTCGTCGAGCTCGTTCCAACGAGGGGTCATAACCTATGTTTTTGAGACAAAAAATGAAAAAATTTAGTTATTCAATATTTTTTTTGCAAGTGTCGTCTGCTTTTCATGTTAGGTAAAGGGTTAAAACTTTATTAGAGTAGTAAAGGCCAGACTATAAGTACAGATCATAACTGATATTCGGTACCACATATACTGGTGAGTTATTTTTAACCCTGTGCCTAACATAATGGCCAAATCTGACCAGCAATATTCATAAAAAGTCATCAATCAAATTTTTGTAGCTGGGAACACTGATCTCTATACAACTGAAAAAGTGTCTCCACTGCTGTCATCTTGTGGAGGCATGGGGATATGCAGAAAACAATGTTTTTAGTACAGTGGAATCCACTTAATTGGATATCTCTTGATTGAATAACCCTGTTAATTGAATAGAATTTACCAGCACATAACCATATACCATACCTGCATACAAATTTGACCTGTTAATTGAATTTAGGTTATAGAGTAAACTCCTTGTAATTGAATAACAATTTTTGCAAGCTGTCTAGAAATTACCCTGAATCTCCCCAGTTTTCCTTTCTTTATAGACCTATTTGGCCTCAGTACATCCAAATACAGGTATTCAATCTATTATATCTTGTTTTACAGAGCTCATGGAGCTCTGTCAAACAAGATATAATAGAATAAATGATAAGTTTATCTCCAGAATACAGGAAAGTGATACAATCCCTGTTAATTGAATACTCCTGTTAATTGAATAATTTTTGTTGGCAAAGTGGCTATTCAATTAACAGGGTTCTACTGTATACTGATACCTTTCAATCTTTGATCATTTTTTTAAAGAATATACTTGGATGTATTCGGAAAATAAATTTCTTACACGCCTGTTC
This sequence comes from Pictodentalium vernedei, assembly GCA_031216915.1. Lineage (NCBI taxonomy): Eukaryota > Metazoa > Mollusca > Scaphopoda > Dentaliida > Dentaliidae > Pictodentalium > Pictodentalium vernedei. The sequence continues at coordinate 388,623,854 of CM062290.1, read as the reverse complement.
AATTTAATCCCTCATCTACAGCAATACTAAACCATGTGGAAAATAAAAATCTGTTCTGCATATATCTGCGGAACGGAAATCGTTGGCGGACTATTTTTAAATAGATGTGAAATGTCACTGGAATTTTCTACAAATCATGCAACACAGTTGCAGTTTGAATTGCTAGGGATAGCTGCAAATCGTCCCCCAAGTTCCAGTGTGTTTTATGTGCCAGTAGGCACATAAAACACATTGGAACTCAGGGGACGAAATAGTAGCATGGGTTCCCCTCGCAAATTTGGTTGGCAATAAAATGTGTTCTTTTTGTTGTTAGTTGTCAAATGAATTGCCGAGTGTCCTGCTAGGTGTTTTTAAAGACATGAAGGTATTTAATAAACACATGATGACACACGCATGTGAATGGATTTATCGATGTGGCACTTGTGCTATCGCAGAAGGATAAACCTCGAGGTCACTCATTTTATCCTTCCGTGCTGCCACTTGTCATTTCTGCGGCTACTCATTTTATCCTTACGCGCTGGTACTCATGCCATGTTGATTAACCTATTCACACACGTTTCGTTCTGTGTATATGTTGATGATGTGCATGTTTTTCATGGTAATGCAAATTGAATATTCAGAACATATTTTAGTTATTATTGACCAAAAACAAGTTCTGCGATTGGAAACTTGATATACATGTAGTGTTATCAGTTTCATACAAGGTATATAATGAGTGTTTGGAATCTAATATTGTTGCTTCTGTGGAGATATTACCAACCTGTGGAAAGTGACAGTCCCCGGCGGCCGTGGGCAAGCCAAAAAATAAGAGGACTGTCATCTGCAGAATGAGGTCCCCAGAGGGTGAATTTGGTTATGCTACCCTGCACAGCAGGGTAGCATCACCAAATTTACCCTCTGGGAGCTCAATCTGAATCAAGGTCTCAAGCCTAAACAGAAAGAGTAACCCAGAGGATAAATTGGCACCCTGCATGGGATAACATCATCAAATTCACCCTCCGTGTATCTCATTCTGCAGATGACAGATTGGTTACTTTCAGGCTTGGCCGTGGGTGGTATGCATTTGATTTTCCAAGTTTCCCCATTAACCTTTTATCTAATGTAATGGTCATATCTAGCCAGTGCTATTCACAAAACTCACCATTCAAATGTTATTATTTTTTATAGCCCCACTCTTGTAGAGAATAGGGATATACTGGATTACATGTATCTGTGCATTTGTCCTTTCTCGGTAATATCCCACCAGTGAGTGGATGGATTTCAATGAAATTTGGTATGAGAGATTCTTGTGACAAGCCACTCCTGCACATGTTATAAAAAAGTTGTCCGCTTATTATTCATCAGAGTTATGGTCCTAACCTTGTCAATTTTTCATGATTTTTTCCCGTCCATAGTGATATCTCAGCAGTGAGTGGAGGAATTTCAATGAAATTTGGTATGAGGGATGCTAGTGACAAGCCGCTCCTGCAAATGTTATAAAAAAGTTGCCCGCATATTTTTCACTTGAGTTACAGTCTTTACTTTGCCAATTTTTCAGCATATTTTGGTCCTTACTTTGTTTTTTATTTCATTTATGCAGTGGGGGTATAATTGCCTCCAGCAATAGCTCTTGTTCAACTTTTGTCTCAATTAGTGTTAAGTGTTTTATCTTCATTTTTCCAATAACACCCATGTTGTTTTGAGATGTTCCAGAAACAATCTTCCAAAAAAACTAATGTATTTACATCATGGCATGTTTAACAAAGCAGCAAATTATGTGTAGGAAATATGCACTAGAAACTTCTTATTTACTTAATTGGAGAAATCAATGAAATCTATATTATACTTCACTGAGGATGAGAAGCAACTGGTGTAAATGTTATTGAATTTGTAATATGTAACGATGGCAAATATGCCTATAAAATTGATCCATTACTAACCCTTTGAACCCTGAAAGTATCTTCCATGTCAGTTGAATGGCATCAAGTGGAAGAGTACATATTCATTAATTGGGGATAGACCAATTAATATTTTCAATGTGCAGCCCCAAAAAATATTCATTGTTCTACCCACACATTCACTGAGAAACCACCCTACTCAATGAAGTTATGAGGTGCATGGTGGCTGGTTAGAGCACAAGACATTAAATCAAAAGGTCAACAATTCAGTCCTGTAATGGTAACTGCATTGTGTCGTTCATCAAGGTTCTTAACCCTTTATCTAACGTGAAAAGCAGATGACACTTGCAAATAAAATTCTTGAATAACTAATTTTTTTCAATTTTTGTCTCAAAAACAAAGGTTATGACCCATCTTTGGAATGAGCTCGACGAGCTCGTTCCAAAGAGGGGTCATAACCTAGGTTTTTGAGATAAAAAATGAAAAAAATAATGAAAATGTATTGGCAATTTTGGTGTATATCACTGGCTGTTTTTTCTGTTACGTTAGGTAAAGGTTAATGGTAATTAGGGGGCGCAGTGGCTCAGTTTGTAGAGGTGCAGGCTGCAAGCCGATAGGTCCTCGGTTCGAATCCCACCTGTGGCAACCACGTTGTGTCCTTGGGCAAGACACTTCACCCCCATTGCCCACGGGGGCACGGTGACGCTGTGTACTAAGGCGTACTACGCATCGATGGTGCACCTGTCTTCAACCAATGCTAACCCTGCTGACAGTTTCTTGCCATTGCTCAGTGGTTCTCTGGCTTCCTCCACCCGTAAAACTGTCATGGTCATGGTTAGCCATTGTGCAGAAATATGTGACCTAAAACACCAATAAATAAATAAATAATGGTAATTGCCCCTGTTAGGGCATTGTGTACTGAGGCATACTGCACATCGATGGTGCACTTGCCTTCAACCACTGCTACAGAACGGCCGCCGTGAACAAGTCACTTTCCACGGGTGGGCAATATTTCCACAGACGCAATAATATTAGATTCCAAGCACTAATTATAGAAAAAATTACCAAAAATTTAATTAATGAAGCACCATGGGTATGGAAAAGCAGTCTTGGGTTCATGGCAGGCCTGGAAATAACCTGCGAACCATCAGTTGTAAAATGTGCAAACAAAATATAGGTTACGAAAATGCAATGCAACATAATGTGATTAATTTGCTAATCTTACATGTTTTGCCAGAATGACAACATCTTTGACAATCTTTTTAGACTCTCTTGACTCCAAGGTTGAGCATTGCATCCACATACGAATAGAATGGCATGATGTTTCCATTGTGAAAAACAGTCGAACAAGCACTGCTTCGCTTCTCACGGTTCCCACAAGGGGAATTTCCACCAATGTAAATGGCAACTGCAAACACATGATGTTGCTTTGGCAAGATCATTGTGTTAGTTGTTGCTATTTATTTTTGTGAAATTCCTGTTAATCCTTTACCCAATGTAACTGCCAAAACCAGCGAGTGCTATTCTAAAAAAAATCGCCAGTTAATTTTCATTATTTTTTCATTTTTTTGTCTCAAAAACATAGGTTATGACCCCTCATTGGAACGAGCTCATCGAGCTCGTTCCAATGAGGGGTTATAACCTATGTTTTTGAGACAAAAAATTTTTAAAAAATTAGTTCAAGAATTTTTTTTGCAAGTGTCGTCTGCTTTTCATGTTAGGTACTTAACTGGTGTTGTGAAAAGAGAGAATGCTAAGAAGCATCACGTCACCTTTTTCATGTATGTTACCAACATGCTATATGGGAGCGCAGTGCCTGAGTAGTTAGAGATGCAGGCTACAAGCAAGGCTCAAAATAAATTTTTTTCCAGTCCAGGTTAAAATGTCCTGCCCCAAGTAGGTGGTGCAGGACATTTTCATTTTGTGCAGGTCATTTTCAACATATTGCTTTACACATTGTAAATTGACGTATGGTTACTACTAAATGAGGAAATGATTTGTTAATGAAATTTAAGTTTATACTGAATTACCTGTGTTTTTTAAACTCAGATTCTAAGAAATTGAGCAGAATTTTGCATCGGTCGAAATGTCCTATGGATTTCAAAGTGTGTCGGTCAAAGTGAGTTTGGTGTCGGTCATTGTCGTTGTCCCACAACTTATTTTGAGCCTTGGTTGCAAGCTGAGAGGTTGTCGGTTTCAATTCCACCTGTGGCAACCATGTTCTTTTCTTGAGGAAGACACTTAATCCCAATTGCCTGTGCGGTGGCATTGTGTACTAAGGCATACTGCATGTTGATGGTGTACTTGTCTTCAACCAGTGCTAACCCTGCTTTTGTGGAGTTAGTACGCTGGGGAGTCTGACAGTTGCTTACCACTACTCAATGGTTCTCTCCAGTTACTTTGGCTTCCTCCACCCACAAAACTGTCTGACACTAGGTGACCCTGTCTGTCAAAAGTGTCATTAAACCCCAATAAATAAATAAATAAATACCACTATGCCATATACAGTACAGTCACCATTGACTAGTCATAATCCTCGCATGGGCAGTGATGTCCACGCATGTGTTGACCAGGTAATAAAAATCATCATCAAAATGTTAATGAATAAAGCACCGGGTTGCACCCGGTGCTTCATTAATTAATTTTTGATGATTTATTCCGATAATTAGTGTTTTGAATATATTATTGCACCCATGGAAATATTGCCTACCTGTGGAAAGTGAGCAGTCCATGGCGGCTGTGCTGCATCAATACCTGACCTGCTAATGGGTTCCTACATAAGCCCTTTATTTCTAGTCCTGAATTGGGTTAACCTTGCATGTATCCAATGAAATTCATGTCACAAGTTCATCGAGAATCAAATTCATGCATTGATGATCAGTTGCATCCCAGTGGTGCAATCTGATCTCTTCAGTCCATAAAGAAATGCCACTGAAAGAATTATAGTGGTCCAGTGGGCAAATACAGAGATCTTTTATTCATATTCTTCAAGGTTAGATTTCTGAATATGAAAAGATTTGGTGCTGGCTGAACTCTGAATACGTTTTTTTATAAAAATTCCAATTACCCCTGTTGAGATGAATGCTTCCTGCTGTGTGTAACAGTCAGACCATGGATACATTTGAGTTGCTTTCAGGGATGGTTTAAAAGTATGTGTCATGTCTGTTGTAAAGGGTGTAAAAATATATTACCCGGATATGTTTTAAGTAATTTTTGAAATTGTATTAAAAGGATAATTGGAAAAAGGTGTTAACCAATTGGAACCTTGGGAACTGGAGCAGTGCTTGTTTATTGCTGTAAAAAGGTTCTGATTTACTGGTAAAAGAGGACCTGGAACCAACATCTGGGGTGGAATTCCTCTAAAGTGATCAGCATGATACAAACGGTTGTGTAAACTTGACTTCATACCTATGTTGCAGTCACGTTGCAGCAAAATTGTTGAAATTGACATTAACCCTTTACCCATTGAATTGGCCACATCTGCCTGCATAATATGCAAATTCAGCAGCTGAAAAAAATATTATTTTTAAAAAAATTCCAACGAAACCATATCAGGTGACCCCACTTTGGAACGAGCTTGTTCCAGTGAGGGGTCACATAATATGGTTTTGTTGTAATTTTTTGAAAATTTAAAAAAATGATATTCAGGCCTGGCATTCTGAAAAATGCAGGAGGGCAAAAAATCGCTCTCCTCAATCAGCTTAGGAGAGCAATTAGCTTTACACAGCATTTTAAGTATCCAATTGAAGAAACTCATTGAAACTGAAACCAACAGACTATTACATCGGTGATTTTATTAACTTGACTAAGGTAAAGCGAAATCTCTTAGACATCTAGATGTCTCACTCAACAACCGAACACACACTTGACAAGACCTGTGTGTGTACACAGACCTGTTGTCCAAGAAAGTCATACGCCTACCACTACCACCTTCAACCCCCCCAAGGGGGTTGAAGGTGGTAGTGGTAGGCGTATGACTTTCTTGGACAACAGGTCTCCTTGAATCTACAGTCACATCCTGGTAGTGGTAGGCGTACGCCTGGTAGTGGTAGGCGTATGACTTTCTTGGACAACAGGTCTCCTTGAATCTACAGTCACATCCTGGTGCAAGTGCTTCAAGTGACAGGATAGTAGTAATGGTAGTATATTATAGTGTCAATATTCCTTGAATAATTACCCCTCAAACTGTGATGTCAGTTGTTGAACTTGAAACTGACAGAAAAAAAAATATTGCTGTGACCCATTTTGTTTCAAATGATTGCAACTGTGTTTGGGTATGGTTGCAGCCATTACCTTTTACCACTAAACCACTTTCAAAATGAAATTACGTGATGTTATGTGACTTCGAAGTTTAATTACATTTTTGCTTTACAACAAAAATTTAATGTGAGCATAATACATGTAATCTCAATCATCCCAGACCAAAATATTTAGGAGGGCAATTTTTCGCTCTCCTTAATTCTTTCAGGAGAGCAGTAAGGAGAGCTAAAAAATCGCTCTCCTGAAATTGCCAAGCCTGGATATTTAAAATAATAAATTTTGATATTGTCTGCATCAGGTAAAGGCTTAGTCAGCAATAAAAAAATAAATGTTTACCAATTTCCTTGCACTCTTGAAGAAACATCCAAGAATTATTTCTCCGCCACTGTGTTACATGCTGTCAGTCACGTTGCAGCAAAAATGTTGAAATTGACATTAACCCTTTACCCAATGAATCAGCCACATCCGCCCGCATAATATGCAAATTCAGCAGGTGAAAAAAATATTATTTTTCAAAAAATTTCAAAAAAACCCTATCATGTGACCCCTCTTTGGAATGAGCTCGTTCCAGTGAGGGGTCACATGATATGGTTTTGTTGAAATTTTTTGAAAATTTAAAAAAGTGATATTTAACATAATAAATTTTGATATCGTCTGCGTCAGGTGAAGGGTTAAACGCCAATAAAAAAATAAATGTTCACCAATTTCCTTGCACTCTTGAAGAAACATCGAAGAATTCTTTCCCCACCACTGTGTTACATGCTGTCAGTGGCTTTGTATTGGTCATGTTCCGTATACAAAATAATGAATGATTCTCTTCCTTATTCCCTACATCAATTTTGAAATCTTTTCTCACTCATTCTTGTCTGTGTCCTTGTACATTTTATGGTTGACTTTTTTCTATTTTATTAACTCTTTACCTAATGAGTCAGCCATGCAGTTAAAACTAGAAGTCCTGTCACGAATAGTGCGCTTATCTAGGCTTAATTGCACGTTGGAATTGCGTGCAATTGCCATATCGAATGGTATCCAAAGCACGGCTGGGTCTCCTGGTTACTCATAGCAAACACATGCAATATTTCTGCCAATGGACCTCCGGGTTACCCGGAGGTCCATTGGCTGAAACATTGCTTGTGCTCCGGCCATATGTACAGAATTTGATAGTTTTACTTGGGCTATAACGCGTACATTAACACGCATATCAACGTGCTATTTGTGCGCATTTCATGACAGTACTTCTAGTTTTAACTGTGTCTGCCTGTGTAATTTACAAATTTAGCAGTTGAAAATTTAACACAAAACATTTCCACAAAACCATATCATGTCACCCGTCCCCCTCCCATTGGAACATGCTTGTCAAGCTCATATCAGTGAGGTGTCACCTGATATGGTTTTATAGAAAAAATCTTAAAAAATGGGGAAAAAAATAATTAAAATAATAAATTTTGATATTCTGTGCATTGGGTAAATGGTTAACCCTTTACCCAACATTAATGGCCAAAACAGACCAGCACTATTCACAAAAGTGGCCAATTAATTTTCATTATTTTTTCATTTTTTGTCTCATAAACATGGGTTATGATCCCTCTTTGGAACAAACTCATTCTAATGAGGGGTCATAACCTATGTTTTTTAGATAAAAAATGAAATAAATTAGTTATTCAAGAATTTTGTTTGCAAGTGTCGTCTGCTTTTCGTGTTAGGCAAAGGGTTAAACAGCAAGGGAAGGTACATGTATAGTCAGTGAATCTGTATATTTGTCTGCAATTCATTGAGCACAGGCTACAGCCCACAATTCTTTTTTGATCATTACCAAACTTCATGTGCATGTTCCAGTTCATGCCAAGATGAGAACATTGTATTTTGATCACAGTCAGGTTCCCACAAAGGCCACCACAGCAACCAACTTGGATTTCTTCAGCACAGAGGAGGAAATTTATTTATTTATTTGGGTTCAACAGCACTTTCAACAGCCAGGATCATCTCATGTCAGACCATTTTTAGGTGGAGGAAGCCGGAATAGCCAGAGAGAACCACTGAGCAATGTCAAGCAACTATCAGACTCCCCAACGTACTAACTTCACACAAGCAGGGTAGCATTGGTTGAAGAAGAGTACACCAAAGATGTGCAGTATACCACAGCATACAGCACCACCGTGCCCCCAGGGATATTCAAATTCTTTTTGAAGCCAATGCAGTACTGTAACATCAAAAGCAGACAGAGCCTTCAGACCAGATCTTGATTGGGTCATGATCTGGTTGCCTGGGTATAACTACTTTTACAGAATATGTTAATGTGCATGTAAATTATCATACTGTAGGTTTGAGTCTCTCAGGACTTGGGAGGCAAAAATGCATAAATAATTCTTTACACAAGAGAGAGGTGTGCAGCTGAAGACAAGCAAATTATGACCTCAGCTTCAGTGTTTAATTAACTCTTAATATGCTAAGGAGTTTCTTGAATTTCCCATAAAATCAAGTCATAGCAGCCAAAAATCCTGGTGGAAACCCCAGGAAGTGAAGCAGTGCTTGTTTACTATGGTAAACAAACTCAGTTTTACTGGTAAAATAGGACCTGGTAATCAGTGCCTGGGGCAGAAGTCCTCTAAAATGGGCAACGTGGATATAAACAGTTGGCTGTGGTAAAAAATTTACTGTGGTTAACAAGTTCAGTTTTACTGGTAAAATGGGACCTGGTAACCAACTCCTGGGGTGGAAGTCCTCTAAAATGGGCAACATTGGTATAAACAATTGGCTGGACTTAAATTGACTTTATATCTTTGTTGTGGTCATGATTAGCCATTGTTCAGAAATACATGTATGTGACCTTAAACAGCAATAAATAAATAACATGGCTTCAAAAAAAGCAGCTATGACTTGATGTAATGGAAAATTCAACAGTATCCAGTATCATGAAACCATTGTTAACCCTTTACCCAATGCAGATGATATCAAAATTTAGTATTTTAAATACCATTTTTTGTAAATTTTCCAAAAAATTTCAACAAAACCATATCATGTGACCCCTCATTGGAACGAGCTCGTCAAGCTCGTTCCAACGAGGGGTCACATGATATGGTTTTGTTGAATTTTTTTGAAAAATAATATTTTTTCAATTGCTGAATTTGCATATTACACGGGCGGATGCGGCTGATTCGTTGGGTAAAGGGTTAAGAGGACAACTCCTTAAAAATAATTTAAAGAGGTACAGTACAGTCGTGGCCTGGTCATAATCTACAAGTGGACAGTGATGTCCACGCCTGCATTTACCAGTTAATAAAAATCAACAGCAGCAAAATTTTAATTAATGAAGCACTGGGTTTGTACCCAGCGCTTCATTAATTAAATTTTTGATGATTACTCCTATAATTAGTATTTGGAATTTAATATTAATGCGTCGGAGTAAATATTACCCACCCATGATAAATTGACCAATCAGCGGCGGCAGTACTGTATATTTTGTGAACAAGAGCCATATGAATTATCACCATCATGTTTATGTACAACATGTTGTATCAGATTCGAGCTCAAGATATTTATTGCCTTAGAAAGACAAGCAAGACTCGGTACAACATTTTGTACAAAAACATAATGGTGATTATCGATTTATCTTACAGTTCTTATCCGTAGTGCCAATAACCTGATTAACGATCATTTTACTTTCAGATTTCATCATTTTCACTATGCCATATACAGTACAGTCACCATTGACTAGTCATAATCCTCGCATGGGCAGTGATGTCCACGCATGTGTTGACCAGGTAATAAAAATCATCATCAAAATGTTAATGAATAAAGCACCGGGTTGCACCCGGTGCTTCATTAATTAATTTTTGATGATTTATTCCGATAATTAGTGTTTTGAATATATTATTGCACCCATGGAAATATTGCCTACCTGTGGAAAGTGAGCAGTCCATGGCGGCTGTGCTGCATCAATACCTGACCTGCTAATGGGTTCCTACATAAGCCCTTTATTTCTAGTCCTGAATTGGGTTAACCTTGCATGTATCCAATGAAATTCATGTCACAAGTTCATCGAGAATCAAATTCATGCATTGATGATCAGTTGCATCCCAGTGGTGCAATCTGATCTCTTCAGTCCATAAAGAAATGCCACTGAAAGAATTATAGTGGTCCAGTGGGCAAATACAGAGATCTTTTATTCATATTCTTCAAGGTTAGATTTCTGAATATGAAAAGATTTGGTGCTGGCTGAACTCTGAATACGTTTTTTTATAAAAATTCCAATTACCCCTGTTGAGATGAATGCTTCCTGCTGTGTGTAACAGTCAGACCATGGATACATTTGAGTTGCTTTCAGGGATGGTTTAAAAGTATGTGTCATGTCTGTTGTAAAGGGTGTAAAAATATATTACCCGGATATGTTTTAAGTAATTTTTGAAATTGTATTAAAAGGATAATTGGAAAAAGGTGTTAACCAATTGGAACCTTGGGAACTGGAGCAGTGCTTGTTTATTGCTGTAAAAAGGTTCTGATTTACTGGTAAAAGAGGACCTGGAACCAACATCTGGGGTGGAATTCCTCTAAAGTGATCAGCATGATACAAACGGTTGTGTAAACTTGACTTCATACCTATGTTGCAGTCACGTTGCAGCAAAATTGTTGAAATTGACATTAACCCTTTACCCATTGAATTGGCCACATCTGCCTGCATAATATGCAAATTCAGCAGCTGAAAAAAATATTATTTTTAAAAAAATTCCAACGAAACCATATCAGGTGACCCCACTTTGGAACGAGCTTGTTCCAGTGAGGGGTCACATAATATGGTTTTGTTGTAATTTTTTGAAAATTTAAAAAAATGATATTCAGGCCTGGCATTCTGAAAAATGCAGGAGGGCAAAAAATCGCTCTCCTCAATCAGCTTAGGAGAGCAATTAGCTTTACACAGCATTTTAAGTATCCAATTGAAGAAACTCATTGAAACTGAAACCAACAGACTATTACATCGGTGATTTTATTAACTTGACTAAGGTAAAGCGAAATCTCTTAGACATCTAGATGTCTCACTCAACAACCGAACACACACTTGACAAGACCTGTGTGTGTACACAGACCTGTTGTCCAAGAAAGTCATACGCCTACCACTACCACCTTCAACCCCCCCAAGGGGGTTGAAGGTGGTAGTGGTAGGCGTATGACTTTCTTGGACAACAGGTCTCCTTGAATCTACAGTCACATCCTGGTAGTGGTAGGCGTACGCCTGGTAGTGGTAGGCGTATGACTTTCTTGGACAACAGGTCTCCTTGAATCTACAGTCACATCCTGGTGCAAGTGCTTCAAGTGACAGGATAGTAGTAATGGTAGTATATTATAGTGTCAATATTCCTTGAATAATTACCCCTCAAACTGTGATGTCAGTTGTTGAACTTGAAACTGACAGAAAAAAAAATATTGCTGTGACCCATTTTGTTTCAAATGATTGCAACTGTGTTTGGGTATGGTTGCAGCCATTACCTTTTACCACTAAACCACTTTCAAAATGAAATTACGTGATGTTATGTGACTTCGAAGTTTAATTACATTTTTGCTTTACAACAAAAATTTAATGTGAGCATAATACATGTAATCTCAATCATCCCAGACCAAAATATTTAGGAGGGCAATTTTTCGCTCTCCTTAATTCTTTCAGGAGAGCAGTAAGGAGAGCTAAAAAATCGCTCTCCTGAAATTGCCAAGCCTGGATATTTAAAATAATAAATTTTGATATTGTCTGCATCAGGTAAAGGCTTAGTCAGCAATAAAAAAATAAATGTTTACCAATTTCCTTGCACTCTTGAAGAAACATCCAAGAATTATTTCTCCGCCACTGTGTTACATGCTGTCAGTCACGTTGCAGCAAAAATGTTGAAATTGACATTAACCCTTTACCCAATGAATCAGCCACATCCGCCCGCATAATATGCAAATTCAGCAGGTGAAAAAAATATTATTTTTCAAAAAATTTAAAAAAAACCCTATCATGTGACCCCTCTTTGGAATGAGCTCGTTCCAGTGAGGGGTCACATGATATGGTTTTGTTGAAATTTTTTGAAAATTTAAAAAAGTGATATTTAACATAATAAATTTTGATATCGTCTGCGTCAGGTGAAGGGTTAAACGCCAATAAAAAAATAAATGTTCACCAATTTCCTTGCACTCTTGAAGAAACATCGAAGAATTCTTTCCCCACCACTGTGTTACATGCTGTCAGTGGCTTTGTATTGGTCATGTTCCGTATACAAAATAATGAATGATTCTCTTCCTTATTCCCTACATCAATTTTGAAATCTTTTCTCACTCATTCTTGTCTGTGTCCTTGTACATTTTATGGTTGACTTTTTTCTATTTTATTAACTCTTTACCTAATGAGTCAGCCATGCAGTTAAAACTAGAAGTCCTGTCACGAATAGTGCGCTTATCTAGGCTTAATTGCACGTTGGAATTGCGTGCAATTGCCATATCGAATGGTATCCAAAGCACGGCTGGGTCTCCTGGTTACTCATAGCAAACACATGCAATATTTCTGCCAATGGACCTCCGGGTTACCCGGAGGTCCATTGGCTGAAACATTGCTTGTGCTCCGGCCATATGTACAGAATTTGATAGTTTTACTTGGGCTATAACGCGTACATTAACACGCATATCAACGTGCTATTTGTGCGCATTTCATGACAGTACTTCTAGTTTTAACTGTGTCTGCCTGTGTAATTTACAAATTTAGCAGTTGAAAATTTAACACAAAACATTTCCACAAAACCATATCATGTCACCCGTCCCCCTCCCATTGGAACATGCTTGTCAAGCTCATATCAGTGAGGTGTCACCTGATATGGTTTTATAGAAAAAATCTTAAAAAATGGGGAAAAAAATAATTAAAATAATAAATTTTGATATTCTGTGCATTGGGTAAATGGTTAACCCTTTACCCAACATTAATGGCCAAAACAGACCAGCACTATTCACAAAAGTGGCCAATTAATTTTCATTATTTTTTCATTTTTTGTCTCATAAACATGGGTTATGATCCCTCTTTGGAACAAACTCATTCTAATGAGGGGTCATAACCTATGTTTTTTAGATAAAAAATGAAATAAATTAGTTATTCAAGAATTTTGTTTGCAAGTGTCGTCTGCTTTTCGTGTTAGGCAAAGGGTTAAACAGCAAGGGAAGGTACATGTATAGTCAGTGAATCTGTATATTTGTCTGCAATTCATTGAGCACAGGCTACAGCCCACAATTCTTTTTTGATCATTACCAAACTTCATGTGCATGTTCCAGTTCATGCCAAGATGAGAACATTGTATTTTGATCACAGTCAGGTTCCCACAAAGGCCACCACAGCAACCAACTTGGATTTCTTCAGCACAGAGGAGGAAATTTATTTATTTATTTGGGTTCAACAGCACTTTCAACAGCCAGGATCATCTCATGTCAGACCATTTTTAGGTGGAGGAAGCCGGAATAGCCAGAGAGAACCACTGAGCAATGTCAAGCAACTATCAGACTCCCCAACGTACTAACTTCACACAAGCAGGGTAGCATTGGTTGAAGAAGAGTACACCAAAGATGTGCAGTATACCACAGCATACAGCACCACCGTGCCCCCAGGGATATTCAAATTCTTTTTGAAGCCAATGCAGTACTGTAACATCAAAAGCAGACAGAGCCTTCAGACCAGATCTTGATTGGGTCATGATCTGGTTGCCTGGGTATAACTACTTTTACAGAATATGTTAATGTGCATGTAAATTATCATACTGTAGGTTTGAGTCTCTCAGGACTTGGGAGGCAAAAATGCATAAATAATTCTTTACACAAGAGAGAGGTGTGCAGCTGAAGACAAGCAAATTATGACCTCAGCTTCAGTGTTTAATTAACTCTTAATATGCTAAGGAGTTTCTTGAATTTCCCATAAAATCAAGTCATAGCAGCCAAAAATCCTGGTGGAAACCCCAGGAAGTGAAGCAGTGCTTGTTTACTATGGTAAACAAACTCAGTTTTACTGGTAAAATAGGACCTGGTAATCAGTGCCTGGGGCAGAAGTCCTCTAAAATGGGCAACGTGGATATAAACAGTTGGCTGTGGTAAAAAATTTACTGTGGTTAACAAGTTCAGTTTTACTGGTAAAATGGGACCTGGTAACCAACTCCTGGGGTGGAAGTCCTCTAAAATGGGCAACATTGGTATAAACAATTGGCTGGACTTAAATTGACTTTATATCTTTGTTGTGGTCATGATTAGCCATTGTTCAGAAATACATGTATGTGACCTTAAACAGCAATAAATAAATAACATGGCTTCAAAAAAAGCAGCTATGACTTGATGTAATGGAAAATTCAACAGTATCCAGTATCATGAAACCATTGTTAACCCTTTACCCAATGCAGATGATATCAAAATTTAGTATTTTAAATACCATTTTTTGTAAATTTTCCAAAAAATTTCAACAAAACCATATCATGTGACCCCTCATTGGAACGAGCTCGTCAAGCTCGTTCCAACGAGGGGTCACATGATATGGTTTTGTTGAATTTTTTTGAAAAATAATATTTTTTCAATTGCTGAATTTGCATATTACACGGGCGGATGCGGCTGATTCGTTGGGTAAAGGGTTAAGAGGACAACTCCTTAAAAATAATTTAAAGAGGTACAGTACAGTCGTGGCCTGGTCATAATCTACAAGTGGACAGTGATGTCCACGCCTGCATTTACCAGTTAATAAAAATCAACAGCAGCAAAATTTTAATTAATGAAGCACTGGGTTTGTACCCAGCGCTTCATTAATTAAATTTTTGATGATTACTCCTATAATTAGTATTTGGAATTTAATATTAATGCGTCGGAGTAAATATTACCCACCCATGATAAATTGACCAATCAGCGGCGGCAGTACTGTATATTTTGTGAACAAGAGCCATATGAATTATCACCATCATGTTTATGTACAACATGTTGTATCAGATTCGAGCTCAAGATATTTATTGCCTTAGAAAGACAAGCAAGACTCGGTACAACATTTTGTACAAAAACATAATGGTGATTATCGATTTATCTTACAGTTCTTATCCGTAGTGCCAATAACCTGATTAACGATCATTTTACTTTCAGATTTCATCATTTTCAGCCTCATAAAACATGTTTGTTTGTTTGTTTTACAATAAATGTGCTACACACTTTGGCACACTGTTCCATCATGCTGTTGCTGAAACAGTTGGGATTAGTTACTTATTTATTCATTTATTTATTGGAGTTTAATGACACTTTCAACAGCCAGGGTCACCTTATGTCGGACAGTTTTATGGGTGGAGGAAGCCGGAGTACCCAGAGAGAACCACTGAGCATTGGCAAGCAAGTCAGACTCCCCAATGTACTAACTTTGTGCAAGCAGGGTTAGCATTGGTTGAAGACAAATGCTCCATCGACATGCAGTACTCCCTAGTACACAGAGCTACCATGCTTCCACAGGGGCAAGGACACTACATAGTTATCTCAAGTGGGAATATAATCGTGGACCTTTTGGTGTGAAGTTCAGTGCGTAACAACTGAGCCAGAATGCTCTCAATTAGGATTAAGTGTTTTGCCGACGGATACCATGTAGGTGATGCTGATCAGAATCAGACCTTCAAAATATTGTGTTGAATACAAGACTGTATAACATGCATGCATATTCGGTGGAATTCTGTTGACTCAGTAGCCATTTTAATTTCTGATTTCGTTTTCAGGCTCACAAAATGCAGTTTTGTTTGTTTGTTTTATTGGGGTTTAACCCTTTACCCAATGCAGACGATATCAGAATTTATTATTTTAAATGTAATTTTTAAAAAAATTTCATCAAAACCATATCACGCGACCCCTCATTGGAACAAGCTCGATGAGCTTGTTCCAAAGAGGGGTCACATGATATGGTTTTGTTGAAATTTTATGAAAAATAATATTTTTTCAGCTGCTGAATTTTCATATTACATGGGCGGGATTGGCCGATTCATTGAGTAAAGAGTTAACTCCACTTACAACTTCTAGGATCACACCATTTCAAACAGTTTTCCAGGTGAAGTAAGTTGGAGTACCTGCAGAGAACCACTGAGCAGTGGGAAGCACAAGCAGGGTTGGCAGCAGTTGAAGGCAAGTGCATCATTGACTTACATTATGCCTGAGTTCATAGCATCATGACAACCCAACATACATGTAAAACATGGGTTGTTGTAATTTAAAAATTATGCTTGTGAAAAGAGGGTTTTTTTCCTGTATGGACTCCCACAAATGTCAGTTCTATTACCCAGAATTTTGTTAATGGCCTTCGTATTCTCTGTGCTGATACAAGTATCCAATTCCTAATATCTTGTTTTATCTTACAAGAACATATTTCCCCCACTGCAAATAAAAACATATGGACAAAATACAAATCTGTATTGAGGGAAGCAACTGCACATGTGATCATTCAATTCAGAAAGAGAAGGCTTTTACCTGCATCGAGTTATTGCACATGTCGAGGCCAGCATTTTTTATCACAGTAAGTAAATGATAAATAAATTACCAGCTCAATGAAATAATTTAGACCAGATCATTTTTTTGCCATGATTATACCATCCATTAACTGGTAGAGTACTAGAAGTCACTATCAGGGCTTTAATATGAAGAGCAGTTACCTCAGCCTAAAGGTGTCATATTTTGTGGATGTGTTTCATATTATCTTAGAAGTGGAATTACTTAGTCTATATGGGTTTGCCTTGTTACAATTTATGGGAGAGTGCCTGGCACTCTCCCATAAACTGTAATAAGGCAAAGACATGTGAACAAATTTTGATGACCAAAAAAAACTTAGCACTCTACCAGTTAACCCTTTACCCAACGCAGACGATATCAATTTTTTTTATTTTAAATATCAGTTTTTCAAATTTTTCAAAAAATTTCAACAAAACCATATCATGTGACCCCTCGTTGGAACGAGCTCGATGAGCTCGTTCCAACGAGGGGTCACATGATATGGTTTTGTTGAAATTTTTTGAAAAATAATATTTTTTCAACTGCTAAATTTGAATATTACGCGGGCGGATGTGGGCGATTCGTTGGGTAAAGGGTTAAACATGAAAATACAAAAAAGAAACACATAGCTGATACACTACTATGAACTTCAGAGATTATGGTACTAGTTGAACAATGAATGGGGATTTCATAACGAACAGTATAAGAACGCAATACCATGACATCATGATCTTCGTTCATCAAAAATCAATTCACAGACACTGAATGATTGTCAAAACAGATGCCGTTAAAGACTGTACTCAATCCCTTCATTATGATAACAAGTCAAGAAAGGGAGAAATATTGTAAGATAAATTGGTTATTATCACAATGTGGGTTTCCAAGAATGTGTAATGAAGTCTCGACCTCACCTCTAGGCCATATATTGACTCGTCCTGATGGACACGTCAATATATGCCCAGAGATGAAGTTGACTTCAATACACTATCTTGGAAACCCACATGGTTGTAATAATATATACCGAGTCAAAAAAGAAAGTATGATGAACTTTGAGGAGCAATTTTTTTAGTATATCGACTTTAATCCCAAACAAATTATTGTAAATTCATATTTAGAGTCTAGCTGTATGAATTTGCATAATTTCACGTTTACTGTTGCCTGTGTCATGTCAGGACGTCGCAATTCAGACATGGGGTGAAATGAAAAGTTCACACATGCAGTCAATAGCGTGTATGTCCACCGTTTGCCTCTTGGATGGCAAGACATCGGTGGCGCATATGTCTCTGGATGTCACCCTGTGGTATTGTGTTCCACTCCTACCTTAGAACATTACGTAAGTCGCCTAACGTCTGAAGATCATGAAGTCGTACCTGATGGTCCATTTGATCCCAAAGATGCTCGATTGGTGACAAATCTGGCAAAAGTGGGGTCCAGGGAAGAAGTTTGATGCTCTGCTCCCCAAGAAAGTCACGACAGATACGCACCACATGACATCAGGCATTAACTGCAGTCCGACGTTAGCGCTGAACAACAGGACAACAACAGCGTTAAGAATTTCGTCCTTATGTCGCTGTCCATTCAGATTACCATCGATGAAGATCATCTGCGTTCGATGGTACAAGGAGGAAATTCCTGCCCAAACCATTACACTACCCCTGCCAAAACGGTCGCATACCCACACACAAGAATCAAAAAACCATTCTCCTCATCGGCGATACACTCTTGCCCTTGCCCTATCATCGGCGCAGGCAAAATCATGATTCATCACTAAAAAGAACTGTGCTCCAACGCTGCTGAGTCCAGTGAACACACTGCCATACCCATTCCATTCTGGCGGTTCAATAACGTTGGGGTAAGGATTGGTCCGTGGTATGGACGCCTACTTCGGATGTTGTGTTCAGCGAGTCTGTTGCGGACAGTTTGTGCACTGATTCTATTGTTAGTTCTACCAGTCGGTCTTATGCAGGGGTCATCACTCTTGGTCAACCTGAACGCGGTCGCTGGGCAGTAGATCCAGTGGTTCTATACTTTCCAATGAGACGGTAAATAGTGGCCACAGTGACTCCAAACTCAGCAGTGAGCTCATCTGGAGGTATCCCAGCCTCTTGCATACCAATGGCACACAACCTCTGAATTTCGGTTAACCTTGGCATTTTTTAAAATGTCGGAATACAAAAAATAGCGTGTTTTCTCAATAATCCAGGCTCTCTAGCACAACATAACACAATGAAAATCATTGGTCACCCATTCAATTTGACATTCTCGGGTAGCACGTACTATTTTGAAATCCGTAGCAAAATTGTATACGGTTGGGTGGACAACAACAACATGTCATTAAACTCTTTGCATGACCAGCCTGCAACATTAGAACTATTATATTTCATCCTTTATGCTATTTTTTTCACATTTGTTTCTATTATACTTTCTTTTTTGACTCAGTATATATTTACAGAACTCTTTGTGAATATTTTTCTGTTTTGATGCAAGCCCGAAAATAAACAGACTGTCATCTGCAAAATGAGGTCCCCAGAGGGTAAATTTAGTAATGCTACCTTGCAGTGCAGGGTAGCATCACTAAATTTACCCTCTGTGAACCTCAATCCAAATCAGGGTCTCAAAACTAAACAGAAAGAGGTACACAGAGGATACATATGTAGCATAGCATCATCATATTCACCCTCTGGGGACCTCATTCTGCAAATGTCAGACTGCTTATTTTCAGGCCTGTTTTGATGCCAGATATTGATGCTGAAGCATAAAATGTTTTTTTAAAAATGCTGGATAAATAAAATCAAAATCACAGGCATGAGACAAGACTTCCTTTTCTAACTTCTGTACAGTTACATGTACATGTAAAATGTCCCATCATGATCTATCAGTCTGTAAGTACTATATATATGCCAGGTAAAAGTGGAAGGTTTTTTCTGCTCCTCTTGCAATTTATTTTTGTATCAGAATTTGAATCAGTGCTCCATCATTGCTTAGAAATGTCACAAGTGGGATATGGTTTCGATATTCATTAGAAAGAAGTGCCAGATTCAGAAATTTAATTATGTACACTCACTCACATAGTAATAATATTGTTATCATAATTTTAGTGTGCTGTGCTTATTAAAAATCTCTGTGAGAATCCTAGGAAGTGAAGCAGAAATGTCTCAGCTGTGCTTTAATATTACCCTGGTGAACAAGTATAATGAGACCCATTACAGAAAGTCCTCTGAAGTTGGTACAGTTAAAACTAGAAGTCCTGTCATGCATTGCCAACAAATAGCGTGTCACTCTGTGCGATTGCTTGTGTTTCCTATTGATAACCAGAAGAATCTATCGTGATTTGGATGCCATCCTAAAGGGAAATTTCACACAACTCTTATGCAGAATTACGTAAAAATAAGCACATACAAATGTAGTTTGTGACCAGACTTCTAGTTTTAACTGTGGCAGTGGTATATATACAATTGGCTAAACTTGATTTTATACCTGTGCAGTGATCAAAATATAGCCACAGATGCTAAAAGTTACTGTAAACACCAATGAACATAAACTATTAGAGAAGGTACCCTTTGTAGAGTTTATCCATCTCCAATTTTGGCACAGCTAAGTGGAAGCTAGAGAGGCTGCTATACTTTGACGGTTCATAACCTTTTAGGATGTGTATAAGCTGCTACACTATAAAGTTCATAACCTTTTAGGATATGTATATATTTTCAGGTATATTATTAGCTTAACTTGACAAAGCCAAGGTAAGCTATTGCCATGGCACATGCTATTGCCATGGCACATGTGAACATCTGTAAGTCTGTCCATCTGTCCACAATTCGTTCAGCACAGGCTATAGCACAAAGTTCTTTTCTGATCATGTTCAAGTTCATGCCTCAATGAGAACATTGTATTATGGTTATACATGTAGTCAGTTGCCTGCAATGTAAGCCTGGTAGGGTGACTTAGTATGATGAGAAGAATAGAATGTCCTATTTTGGTAATAGTTGGCAGCCCATAACAGATGTCATGGCAGCCATCTTGGATTTCTTCAAAACACTGTCCACAATTTGTTCAGCATGAGCTGCAGCCCACAGTTCTTTTCCAGTCATCAATAAATTTCATTTTCTGGATTAGTTCCATGCCAAGATGAGAACGTAATATTATGGTCATGGTCATCCACCCACAATGGCAGTCACAGCAGCCATCTAGGATTTCTTTAGCACACTACAGACTGCATTTATGCATCAATTACATACATGTAGTATGATTCACTTTCAGTACTGCTGGGCTTAAACTTCATGTGAGAATCAGAATAGATTCTCGCAAGCAAAACAATGAGAATCAACTTTGATTCTTGCAAAATGTTTATTTGATTCTTGTTGCAGATTCTGAAAGTGTTTTTAAAAGCCTGTAGAATTTTACTTATTTTTTGCTCCCGCATTTAAGAATTGAATGCAATTTTTATAATCATTATTGGAGTATGAACGTGTGGGAATGGGTACAAATTATGTATGAATCCCTTCTGGATTCATACAATTTGTACCCATTCTCACTTTATTGGAGTATGAATGTGTGGGAATGGGTACAAATTATGTATGAATCCCTTTGGGATTCATACAATTTGTGCCCATTCCCACACGTTCATACTCCAATAAAGATTATAAAAATTGCATTCAATTCTTATAATTACATTCCATAACTGTTTAAATTACTTTTTACCAAACAACAAAGCAGAAAGACGAAATAAAATATGTACAAACGAACAAGGCGAAAAACCACCCTCACACAAAAGACACAGCACACAACTCTGATTTTTAATTTTCTCAACTTTAGAAATGGAAACGAGTATTTTAGTAACAGGCTTTATGCCACAGTTGGGAAATGTCACCAAAGAAACAGCAGCAGAGTTGATCACTACGAGAGGCACTAAAAGTTAAAAACCCACCAAACACCGCCCGAATTACATTCTGTCAACAACGCTCGACCGTAAATGCGGGTCAAAGTTCGACCAAATGTATTCATTGGTAAATGAATTACATTTGGTCATGACGTTTTCATCCAGCTGACCAATGGGAATTGAGTATTTGGACCCAAAACATATAACTACATTAACAATGTAATTATAATAAGGTAACACTTTAGCTTAGCAGTGGTGTCTAGTGAAGCCCATATAGGCAGCTATGATTCCACTCGATGCCATTGCCAAGGTACTGTAACTTTTATCAGCAAGACCATGCACCAAGAGCCTTTATGTTGGAATATGTGTTCTACACGAGCATGTAAGACAAGAAAGTCACCAAAACTGGAACTACGGTACAGCTGCCATGGACTGGTCATAATCCACATGAAGAAAGTGATGTTCATGCATTAATTAAACTTTTTTAATGATTATTGCTATAATTAGTGTTTGGAGTCTAATATTATTATGTCCGTAGAAATATTGCCCTCTGTGGAAAGTGACCAGTCCATGACGGCCGTACTGTAGGCCCTTAAAGCTTAACTTAGGTAGATACAGTTAAAACTAGAAGTCCTGTCAAGAAATGCGCACAAATAGCATGCCGACCTGTGCGTTAATCTACGCGTTATGACCATAGTAAGGCTATCAAATTCTGTACATATGGCCTGTGCACAAGCAATGTTTCAGCCAATGGACCTCCAGGTAACCCAGAGGTCCATTGGCAGAAACATTGCCTGTGTTTGCCATGAGTAACCAGGAGAACCTACTGTGCTTTGGATGCCATTCGATATGGGAATTGCACACAATTCCTACATGCAATTAAGCCTAGATAAGTGCACAGTTCGTAACAGGACTTCTAGTTTTAACTGTATATTAATACGAGATTTGTTTTTCACTATGGAATATGTTCTGGTTTCACTCACAAGGGTACAACTAAATTATTTAAGAACTGAAAATCATTTCCTGCAGCAGTAGTTTGGAAAAATCAAAACTGATTCTCACCAATTAGGATGAATTTTAACCCTTTACCCAACACAGATGATATCAAAATTTATTATTTTTAATAGCATTTTTTTAATTTTTTCAAAAACTTTCAACAAAACCATATCATGTGACCCCTTATAGGAATGAGCTCAATGAACTCGTTCCAATGAGGGGTTACATGATATGGTTTTGTTGAAATATTTTGAAAAATTCAATTTTTTCAAGTGCTCATGTTGTTCGGAATCAAAAGAATGACGAATTGATGCATTGCGCACTGTGACGGAAGTCATGGATTTGTACTATGGAAGAGCGTCCCATACTGGGTGTGCGCCGATGGCGCTCGGCCCAGTTTTGGCTTATTTTTTCGTGGTGTTTTTACACCACTTTTCTTTCCCTAATCTTGGGAAAGATTAAAATAGAGAGTATTTTATCCGAGTTAGGTTCTTCCACTGTAGTGCAAGCCTGTTGTAAACAATTTCGGTAGGTCTTATAAGAAAGAAAATTTACTATAAAATTTATACATCCGTTGAAAAGTATGGGAGTTATTGACCTTTATTTAATAAAAAAATATCATGTAATGCTTGTTTATGGTATAACGTGAACAACTGTTAACAAATTTCAATTCTTTACGGTAAATGTCTCTATAGCAACAGTGTCTACATCAAGTTCGATGACCAGCGATATCTGATGAAAATTATTGGAGCTATTGTCCTCTGTTTAATAAAAAATATGCTGTAATACCTGTTTATGGCATAACTGTAACAATAAAAATTGGATTTTATTTTGTTTTGGAATATGGCTCTGTAGCAACCATGTCCATGCCAATGACCAGCGATATTTGATGAAAATTATGAAAGTTATTGCCCTTGGTTAAAAAATATCGTGTAATGCTTGTTTATGGAATAACTTAAACATTAAAAACCAAATATAAATTTTTTGGGGGTTTATAACACTTTGGGAACAATGACTACCTCAAGTTCGATTACCACCTATATCCAATGAAAACTGTCAGTGTCAAGATTCTCCTGTGTTGTTGGGTGAAAATGGCAGACAGAAAATTTGGACACTGATGACCAGAGATGAAATTCATTCATTTCAGCATTTTTGTCATGTCATTCTTTTATTACATGCCTGTTCTGTGTAATCCCATCTACAGCAGTTACATGCCTGTTCTATGTAATCCCATCGACAGCAACACTAAAACATGCAGAACAAGAAGATCTTTTCTGCATATAAGTGCAGAATGGAAATCGTTGATGGACTACTTTTTAAATAGAAGCGAAATTAAACTGGAATTTTTTACAAATTGTGCAATGCTATACAATTTGAATCGCTAGCAAAACCTGAAAATCATCCCCTGCGTTCCAATGTGTTCTATGTGCCCACAGAACGAAACAGCAACGCAGGTTCTCCTCGCAAATTTGGTTGGCAATTAAATGTGTTCTTTTTGTTGATAGTTGTCAAATGAATTGCCGAGTGTCCTTCTAATGATTTTTTTTTGACATGAAGGTGTGTAGTAAATACAAGCCTGTGGCTTCTCGCTCTGTCCTTCCACATTGGCACTCATGCCATATTGATGATTAACCCATTCACACACGTGTGTCGTTCTGTGTATTTATTAGCTAAATAATGCACAAACCTCTTTCTAAATGGACTGAAACAACATGCTTATAGATCAAGTGGCATCCCCATCGTTGATTATGGTTGGTCTAACATGCAACAAAGTGATCAGTATCCATCATGTTTTAACCCTTTACCCAACGTAACGGCCAAAACCGGCCAGCGCTATTCTCAAAAATCGCCAATTAATTTTCATTATTTTTTTCATTTTTGTCTCAAAAACATAGGTTATGACCCCTCATTGGAACGAGCTCGTTGAGATCGTTCCAATGAGGGGTCATAACCTATGTTTTTGAGACAAAAAATTAAAAAAATAAGTTATTCAAGAATTTTTTTTGCAAGTGTCGTCTGCTTTTCATGTTAGGTAAAGGGTTAAAGGGTCTTTAAATTTGTTTACATAAACCCTCAAATTCTGGAAAAATCAATTGATTTACCTTTGTCAGACCTGTACTGCAATGAGGTACATGTGGACTGTTTGTGTTATCTTAATACAACAATGGCTGATGTAAATGTTTGTGGAGATTTTGTTACATAGATGGCAAATAAGAAGTCCAACATGTAAAGCCTTTTCATGTAGCCTACATGCAATTGACTGTACTAACACATACATATATTCCTAAGCTTGCAAACACTCATACATGCAAACAGTGAGACATACATGGTTGTGCAGACTGACACATACAGTACATGGAGAGTGTATTATTAAATCACGCGCAGAGTGGAGATTCCACCTGAGCAATAATAGCAGATTTGTTGAAAAGCATAACTATCACAAGCAAAGTTCCAGTCAATGGATCTCTGGGTTTGGTTAAACCTAGAGGTCATTGGCAGAAACATTGCTTGTGTTTTTTGTCCCTATGACAGAATTTGAAAGTGATACTTTGGGTGATAACTCCACTCCATGGGTGATTTAGTTACAATTCACTCTCCACGTACTGTACACACACTCACTCCCTTAGTCTTGTTTAGCCATTGGACCCCCCCCCCCCTTCTTCCATGTGAGAACTCCAAGAAGGGGAGGAGTGCTTGTTTTCTGTGGCAAGAATGTTGTGTTTTACTGGTAAAATAGCAACCTGGTAAGCAATTGAGGATAATTATTGTCATTAAATGATGGGAAATAGAGATTTGGAGACAGAAAGAGAGATTGTATTTGTACATGTGTGTATGAATGTGTCTATATTACACTGGAATTGTGTTGATTGAATACTGTAGCCACTTTGCCAATGAAAATGATTCAGTTAATAATTCAATTAACAAGGAATGTTCAATTACATTTGATCACTTTCCTCCATTTTAGAGATAAACTGGGCATGTATTCTATTATATCTTGTTTGACAGAGCTCATGGAGCAATGATTCGTATACATATTGTTGATGGATGCCTATCCCTGAATAACTCTAAAATTGAATTAGTTGGTAAGCATGAAGAGAATACCACTGTAAGGTATCTTTTTGGGTGAAAATTTGAATTTTGAACATCATATTTCAATAGTTTGCTCCAAAATGTCATTTATGCCATCAATAGGGCAAAACAAAAAATGTTCTTCCAACTGAGGCATGGAAAACATTTTATTTTTCACTTGTACATACTTTCCTGCTATATGGTATCCTTGCGTGGGAACATGTTCCCTCAACTAGTCACATTGCAACTCTCTGAAAAAATGCCTTACGAATCATAAATAGGAAAAAGTGGAACTGCCATACCAATCTGCTCTTCAGGAGGAACAAAATCCTGATATTTCATCAGATAGTTGCATCTAAGCACTTAATTCTACGAACTGCACCTCAGAAGAAATCAGCGACAGTACTTGTCTTTTTCAAATTTCTCAGATGCCATAGAATTAAGAAAGGACGCTGGTTTTGTTTACATTGGCATGGCGGGGGTTCGAACCCACGCCGAGAGAGTTTCCTTCGGCACCAACCGCCTAGCGAAACAATACTGAACCACGCACACCACTCGGCCACTGACAGAGGTCTGTCGGTGGCCGAGTGGTGTGCATGGTTCAGCATTGTTTCGCTAGGCGGTTGGTGCCGAAGGAAACTCTCTCGGCGTGGGTTCGAACCCCCGCCATGCCAATGTAAAAAAAATCCTGATATTTGAAGAATTGTATACACTTCATGTTCTTCTATTCATGAATGACTGGTTCAATGACAACCTGCCAGTATCAATCCAAAGTAGTTTTAAAATATACAAAAATCTATCTGGTTTGGAAACCAGACAGATTGGAAAAATACAAACTCCCACACCAAGTACCATGTTCTCTGATCTACCATGGCACACCTTTCCTAGACTCTTGAAGGAAATCCCTCTGGAATTACAAATTAAATCAAGATCCAAGTTCAAAAAAGCAAACACAGAGAAATTCATGAACTTAACATATGCATCGCCAGGGAGGGTTTGGGAGGGGGGGGGGGCACAAATGAACCCCCTTTTACATTTTTTTTCAAGAACAGAGAATGCAATTAAATCCCCAAAACGACACCAAGAGCTCTATTCGATACTAAATTTAAAAATTTCCCCAGACTCCCCTCCACCCCCAATATGCTCGTGCCTTTGGCATCACCAAGTGTACCCCCAGTGATCCTTTTCATCATGGTCGAACCCCTTTTGAAAAATCCTAGTGATGCTATATCACACTTAGGTCAACTGTAATAACCCTGAATGTCCTGATTGTGCTCTGCGCACTACCCCATAATTGTAGTGTTTGTTTGTTCCTTTAATACACAAATATTTTAAATAACCTGAAATCTTATCAACCCCACCATGAGATCTCTTCCTCAGTCATGCTCTACGGAATCTTTTATCAGACTGTATGGACAGTGGCTTAGTGGTGTCACAAAAATTGTTATTGCCTATAAATATATTTGCCGTTGACTGTTTTTTTGTTCTCACTTGAGCCATATTGTCCAAGTTTGAAGCTGTTTCTTTTTCCTTAACTGGTAGAGTGCTGAATTATTTTTGGTCATCAAAATTTGTTCACATTTGTTTGCCTAGTCACAATTTATGGGAGAGTGCTTACAGGCACTCTCCCATAAATTGTAACAAGGCAAATCCTAACAGACTAAATAATTTCACTTCAAGGGTGGTATGAACAACATCAACAAAATATGAAGCCTTTAAGTGCTGGTACTGACACTTCAGAGTAAAGCCCAAATATGGTCTTCCAGCACTCTACCAGTTAATGCCCATAATTGGTATACCGAAACTAGAGAACAGTGAGGTATTTTGCATGGAACAGAATGCTAAGAGTGAAGTAACTACATATATTTATCTCTATCCACAGTCATTGGACTCACTGATATTGAATTTTCTCTTTTGTAACTTCTGCTGTCTTGAGAATTCATAGAATTTTTGTGATTTCTCTCTTTTTGGGGAGTGACAGGAAGGCAGCCAAATGGGCTATGTCACTTCCCATAGTGCAGTTCTCATCTTCACAATTATGTAATTGCTCATATCTGTGTACACTATGCGACAAATAAATTCATTCATTCACGCCTTATTTATTTATTTATTTATTGATGTTTACGGTCACATATTTATGCAGAATGGCTAATCATGACCGTGACAGTTTTACGGGTGGAGGAAGCCGGAGTACCCAGAGAGAACCACCAAGCAACGACGAGCAGCTGCCAGCTCCCCAACATCGTAACTCTGCACTGCAGCACAGGCAGGATTAGATTGTTTGAAGACATGCATACCAACGACGTGCAGTATGCCTTAGTACACTGTGTCATCGTGCCCCCACGCGGGCAATGGAGATGAAGTGTCGTGCCCAAGGACACAACGTGGTTGCCGCAGGTGGGATTCGAACTGAGGACCTCTCAGCTTGCAGCCTGCACCTCTACCTACTGAGCCACCGTGCTCCCCATTCACGCCTTTATTATGCCCCTGAAGGAAGGAGGATTCAGAGGTCTCTAGTGAAGCCCTCCCTCCCCCCCCCCACCGTCCGTTCATCCATCTGTCCGTACAAACGTTTTGCATTGTAATTTCAAAGCCATCAGTCGGATTTGGATCTCCTGTGATATGCTGATAGACCCATACGAGGAACAGATATACACAAGGAATGGGTTCTGTCTGATAATTTTTTCCCAGAGTTATGGCCCTGTTTCACTCTTTTGACTTAAGTCTACTTCGAACATGCCTACAGGTGAGGGAGTGGCCCATGCTTTGCATAGCCCTTGCTACATGTACATATAGATGTACTGATCAAGGCCAAATAGGTCTACATGTATAAAGAAGAGTTATTTGGTGAATGTCAAGTTAATTTCTCGACAGATTGCAAGTTTTTTTATTCAGTTTAAAGAATTTACTCTATAACATATGTGCAAGTCAAATTTGAACTGACGGTATGCTAAATGGTTTTGTGTTTCAGAGTTATATTCAGTTAACTGGGTTATTCAATTAAGAGATATTCAATTAAGTGGGCTCCACAGTATTTACTTTTAGATACGTTTTATAATAATATACCTCTGACACATATTTCAGGTTTAACTTTGTTACATATCAAAAATACTTTTTTTCATACCATGTTTTGACTGGGTTCTCTTTAATGTGATTTATTTTCTATTGATTAAAGTTGTGTACACCTGGTATGTACATGCATATTCCATACACTTGAGTTAAAGTCTCATTAAAATCTTAACTCTTATATAAATTGTTGTAAATAATTTATGGGTACAGTAGATCTCAACTAATTGGATAATTGAATAATCATACTAATTACATAATGCATTTCAAACACTAAACCACTCACCATGCCTTCAGTACAAATTTGACCTGTTAATTGCATATACTAGGAGGCTATTACAGGTGATAGATGACTGTAGTTACAAGTGATGTGTACAACTACTGTTGCACTTAAAGTACATATATTACCACTAAACCATCTGTAGAATGGAGATTTCACCCATTTGTCGCAATGCATAACAAGCACAAGCAAACTTCCAGCCAATGGATCTCCGGGTTAAACCCCGGAGCTCCATCGGTTGAAACATTGCTTGTGTTTTTTGTCCGTATGTACAGAATTTGAAAGTGATACTTTGGGTGATAACTCCACTCCACAGGTAATTTGGTTACAATGCACTCTCCACATACTGTAAATAATAATAGATTAATTGAATAATTACTGTTAATTCACTTCACTGGGCTTAGTGGGTCGCAAATCTTTACAACATTTAATTAGATAAATATATACTTCATACTGCATGCACTTTTTATATGCCCCCTTTACACAACACAGCGTGAAAATCTTATTACCTTGGTGAACGGAAAAGTACCCGGCTTTAAACATCTTCGGCTGATCGATAAAGCTAAGTTACTTTTCGACGGTGAAGACCAATATGTAACCTTAGCTGTTGGGAATTATATAAACGGAATATTTGTAAGCAGAGCCGGGTAGTGGTGAAAGAACTGTTCTTTCATTGTTCAAATGTAAATAAGTAGCATTGACGTGTTTACTTGAACGGTTCTGTAATACATTTATCTGATTGGTGTGGTGCCCAGGTGATTTATTAATTGCTTGTGTCAATGCCCGGGGCATAGCTCTTTTGGTGCTTTTTTCTCTCTGGACAGTTATTTGCTAACACAGCAGAAACAAACAGCATACAAAGTGCAAGACGACACCCCCAACCTATAGATTTATAGTGGGCGTGACTTTCAATACGCAGTCGTTACTCGTGACTGGGTAGGAGTCAACACTGGCCCACGTCTCCAATATAATCATCTTCTGTTTTCCTGTATATACTGTTACCTTAATATCACTATGCATGTTGTTTTTGTAAAGCCATACCATTTGTATATTATGGTCGCGCAATAAAGTATTATCATTATCATTATTACTGTTACAAGTAATTCGCGACAGTATGAAGTAGTTATCTAATTAAATTCTTCCTTTTGTAAGGTTGATATTCAACAATGTTTGATTTTTGTGGTGCCAAAAGTTGAGCCAGTTAAGATTTTTTGGTGTCAAATGAAGATTTTTAGTGCAGTTGCTTAAACTGGCACCCTACAGTGTGAGTACTGGTTCAGAGGGGTTACAGTTAAAACTAGAAGTCCTGTTATGAAATGCGCACAAATAGCACGTCGATCTGCTCGTTAACCTACGCGTTATGACCATAGTAAGGCTATCAAATTTTGTACATATGGCCTGTGCACAAGCAATGTTTCAGCCAATGGACCTTCGAGGTCCATTGGCAGAAACATTGCCTGTGTTTGCTATGAGTAACAAGGAGAACCTGCCGTGCTTTGGATGCCATTCGATATGGCAATTGCGCATAATTCCTACGTGCAATAATGCCTAGATAAGTGCACAGTTCGTGACAGGACTTCTAGTTTTAACTGTGCAGGGTGCCAGTCTACGGCGGAACAAATTGTGACAATTAACAGACTTGAGTTTACCGGTGTAACAGGATATCTTGCCCCCCTGGATATCTTCCCCCCCACCCTGGATATCTTCCCCCCCCCCCACCCATAAATTTTTTTTTTATATAAATTTGACATTATTTGATGATGAAATGGTGAGAAAAGAGTTTTTGCAGATTTTTTTTTTTTTTTCAAGACCATCCTGGATATCTTGTCCCCACCCAGTAACCGACCTATGGCAAAAATGACAATGAAATGGGGATAAAAAGTGTTTAAGGTGGAAACATTGCTTTGGGATATAAACACTTGAGTTGGTTGGAATGGGAGGTGGGGAGGGGGGAGATATCCATGCCTGGATTCCCCACTTCCAAACATGACAAAATAAAATTCAGTTTTTTCACAGATTTGACAGGAAAAATTTCCTGTCATATCCTTCCTACAACATCTCCATTTCTCTCACCATTTCATTATCAATTAGTGTCAAATGTATGACAAACATTTTTTTGTCATGGTGGGGGGGGGGGGGGGGGGGGGAAAGATATCCAGGCCTGGATATCTTCCCCCTCACCTCCCTATTCCAACCAACCCTGACTCAATGTTTATTCGAAACCATTTTTAAAGTCCAAAATCTATTTCTCTCACCATTTCATTATCAATTGGTGTCAAATGTTTGACAAAAATTTTTTGTCATGGTGGGGAGTGTGGGGGTGGGGGGGGTGGGGGGGGAAGATAACAACTTTTATTGTCTAAGTGCTATAACAAATTACATTGCTTTGTTAGGTTGTTGTTGTTGATATAGTCTATAGTCTGAAGTGAATAAAAATATCAAATCTTTTGTGGGTAGTTAATTTTCTCATTGTTTATATCCAGGCCTGGATATCTTTCATTATCAATTAATGTCTGGATATCTTCCACCCCCCCCCCCCATCTCCCATTCCAACCAACCCTAACTCAGTATTTATATCCGAAACCAATTCTCTGCCCAAAACAGTTACACTTCATGTCACATGGCAACATGAACCAGAATAGTTGAGAAAATATTGAAATGATTTTTTGTCACAGAAAAAACAACATTCTGCCAAAAAAACAATTTTTCTCGCCATTTCATCATCAAATAATGTTAAATTAATCCAAAAAAATTTTGTCAAAAAAAAAATGGTGGTGGGGGGGAAGATATTCAGGGTGGGGGGGGGGGGGGGGGGGGGGGAAAGATATACTAGGATATCTTCCCCCCCGGAGGGAAGATATCCAGGGGGGGAAGATGACGTGTGACACCGGTACCACTGACTATGGGAGCACAGTGGCTCATTGGTTAGAATGTTGGACTTAAGATTGAAAGGTTGACAGTTTGATCCTGATCTGTATCATCTGCTAAGATGAACTGCACCTCAACAGAACACGTGCCTTCCATTGATGCTAACCCTGCTTTTGCTGGGTAAGTAACTTGGAGAGAGCTGACAATAACTCACTGTTCATTGCTTCTTTCCAGGTGCTCCGGCTTCCTCCTCTCTTCAGTCTGTCCAACACAACAATATGACTCTGGATGTTGAAAGTGTTTAACTCCACTAAATAAATATATACATTGTACAGTTAAAACTAGAAGTCCTGTCACAAATAGTGCGCTTATCTAGTCTTAATTGCGCGTTGGAATTGCGCGCAATTGCCATATCGAATGAGATGCAAAGCACGGCAGGCTCTCCTGGTTACTCATAGCAAACACATGCAATGTTTCTGCCAATGGACCTCCGGGTTACCTGGAGGTCCATTGTCTGAAACATTGCTTGTGCACATGCCATATGTACAGATTTTGATAGCTTTACTTGGGCCATAACGCGTACATTAACGCACATATCAACGTGCTATTTGTGCGCATTTCATGACAGGACTTCTAGTTTTAACTGTACCACTGACCATGCCAGTACAGTGGAACCCTGTTAATCGAATAGCCACTTTGCCAATGAAAATTATTCAGGTAACAGGAGTATTCAATTAACGGGGATTGTATCACTTTCCTGTATTCTGGAGATAAACTTATCATTTATTCTATTATATCTTGTTTGACAGAGCTCCATGAGCTCTGTCAAACAAGATATAATAGATTAAATGCCTGTATTGGATGTACTGAGGCCAAATAGGTCTATAAAGAAAGGAAAACTGAGGAGATTCAGGGTAATTTCTTGACAGGTAGCAATAATTTTTATTTAATTACCAGGAGTTTACTCTATAACCTATATTCAATTAACAGGTCAAATTTGTACTGGAGGTATGGTAAATGGTTCTGTGCTTGGAAATTATATTCTACTAACAGGGTTATTCAATTAAGAGATATCCAGTTAAGTGGGCCCCACTGTAACACCACTAAAAAGTAGAAAATAATATCAGAACAAAAACATTTATTTATTTTATACATTTATTTAACAACACTTTCAACAGCAAGGGTCATCTCGTGTCGGACAGTTTTATGTGTGGTGGAAGCCAGAGTACCCAAAGATTGTCACCTAGCAACGGCGAGCAACTGTCAGACTCTCCACCGTTCCAACTCCACACAAGCAGGGTTATCATTGGTTGAAGACAAGTGCACCATCAATGTGCACTTGTCTTCAGAAACTAGCAACTTCTTCCAAACTAGAACTCTATAATGATATAAAACAGTCTTTCAACATTGAGAAATACTTGCAAATAAAAATCGATATCGTTGCAAGAAAAATATTCATTAAAATTAGAATAAGCGCGCATCGTTTAAATATCGAAGTGGGGAGGCACAGAAAGAATCAGGTTCCCAGAGAACAAAGAACTTGCCCATTCTGTAAGGATGAACTGAAGACGAGTTCCACTTCCTCATGGCATGCCCCCTGTACCATATCGAAAGATCAGGGTTTATGAGTTTCATGGAAGATACTGCACCTGGGGTGACTGAATTAAACTCTCAGGAAATGTTCCACACACTCATTGGTGTGTTCGATTACGACATTACACCAAAGGTCATGTCGTATACGAAAGTAATATATGAGTGTCGAATGGAATACCCGAAAAACCTCAAACGATCAAACTTACGTAGAGCCCACTGACAACAATTATATATTTATTCTCATGTGTGTGTGTGTGTGTGTGTTAGTTCATTGCTGTCCGCATATTTAACAGAATGAGTGTATGTGTATTATGTGTCTGTTAACGCTTAAGGGTCTTCATGGCAACGGGGCGACTCAAAAATCTAACTCCGTAAACTTTTATACCCCTACCCAATGGCATGTCACCATCTCCAATGCTCAACAGGTCCTCATCTCCAATCGCCCTATTTTGAACTTGTGGCCATGATAGAAATGTCATGGTCGAAATAACTACTCGGAAGCTGATGATTAGAATTCAGTGCTGTACGAATCACTTTGCTCATAATATCCGATCGACCCAGTCTACTAGGGAATGTCTACTGGCAATCACCTGTAGACTGAAGTAATTTGATATTGATGAATCACAAGCCTCCTATTATTCAAGCGTCTCTTCATTATTGTATTTTATTAAGTCATCTAGAGGCGGGAAGTTCCACCCTATTCTATCCATACGGAAGTTAAGAAAGGGAGAAACGGCTGGAGAAATTCTTATAATCGAGATGATCGTTTTCTTTACGGCACCCTTCGTAACATTCTCAGCCATACTGAAACCTTTTCCCTCGCCCCATGTGCCAGCAACCTATCTTATACTCATGTATAGGCTTTAGTGTCATTATGAGTGCGTTTTCATACATAAGCATGCAGTACAGGAGTGTGTGAGTATATGTGTGTTGTTTGCGCGAGTGTGTGTGTGTTTGTTTGTATGTGTGTGTTTTGAGGGCGAGATTGCGAAGTCCGTTTTTTGGGACTCTCTTATTGCCACTGTTTTTGTTAGTTTTGTCTTTTATCAATTATGTTATTTGTAATTCCTTGATGTCATGTAAGTTTGTTCGTTACCTACGACATAATAAATAAATAAATGTGCAGTTTGCCTTAATACCCAGCGCCACTGTATCCTCACATGGGCTGTCAGGATATAATTGCCTTGCCCAAGAACACATCACAGTTGCCAAACAAAAACCTTTATCTCATCTAGTATCTGTAACCAAAAAAGAAAATATGAAACTTTTCAGTTCTGATGATAATGCTGGAGAGGTCTTTATTGTAGATGTCTGTTTAATGGATAGAAGCACTGTATGACATTAACCTATTAACACTGACAGCAAAATGACAAGTTGATAATAGAATTAATTGAAGAGCAATATTATTTGACACAAATATTGCCACTTAAAACTACTGTTTGATGCCAGATAGTTCACAACACACTGTTACATGTACATACAGTTTATTTGGGTCTCCTCTGCATAATTATGATTCCTGGAAGAATGAGACAGGGTCATTGGTGCCTGACAACCTGGTGGATGGACAGACAGTTTTATGATTTCAAAAGTGGCTGGAGAAATTAAATTGGATCATGACTGTGTCACGATCCAGTCGAAATTGTCTGTCTGTTCACCTCCCTACAACTTTATAGATTCTGACCAGCAAAAATGAAAAACAAGAACACTGAATCCGCGATGCAATTGTCATTTGATTTTGTTGGTTGTGGTCTTGATTTCGCAGTGTTTTATTTACGAAATCTCAACCCACTAGTGTTTGTATCGCAACTACATCTTGATCTGATTTAAAAAAAAAAATTGTGTGATCATAGTATTACATGTCCCTTGTCTTAACTCCTTGCATGCTGCTGCTAGACATTCCTGCCAAGAACACAAAATCTCTTGCCACTGAAATGTGTATAATTTGGGCACACTTAATCAATTTTCCTTCCTGTAAATTGAATTGACCTTTTGACTAATGATTTCTTGACTTTTAATTAGATGGATTTTTTTATTAAATCCAGTCATGGCTGCTTCTTTGATGAAAAATATTTTGAAAATACCCAGCAAGTTAAGAAATCATTTCTGGAAGTTTGCAGGTCCAGTGAGCAAATTTCTAGTTTTTAGACTTCTAGTGATCGACCGAAATGTTCAAGGCATGGAGATATATGCTGCATTCCAAATGCCCATATAAGATTTTTCTAGGAGAGAAATATTTTTAGCATGCCTGTAAATCATACACAGTTGTCAGCACCCTTCAGGATCAGAACTTTAACCACTAAAAAAATAGTCACATCCATCATTTAACCCTTTACTCAATACACACAATGTTAAATTTATTATTTTAATTATTGTGTTTTCAGTTGTTTCAAAAAGTTTCAACAAAACCATATCATATGACTCTTCATTCATTTATTTATTGGGGTGTAACAACACTTTTGACAGCCAGAGTCACCTAGTGTAAAACAGTTTTTCTGGTGGTGGAAGCCGGTGTAGCAACGATCAGACTCTCCAACATACTAACTCCACACAAGCAGGTTTAGCACTGGTTGAAGACAAGTGCACCAATGACATGCAGTACTACTTAGTTCATGTGGGCAAGTAGGTTTAGGCTGAAGTACTCAACACAGTTTCGCCTGGCAGGGATTGAACCGTGAACCTTTCGGTTTTCAGTTTAATACCATAACCACTGAGCCATGACACTCCCAAAACCCTTCATTGGAATGAGTTCTACAATGGCTAAATCTTCACAAGATATATGTGTTGGAAAAAATGCATGTATTATGATACATTCATTGCCAAAGAAGGCATGAGAATTTTGACCAGATCTTGACTGGGTTGCTACTTGATCAAAATTTTGGAATTCCTCTCTGCCGAAACACTAGAATCTCATCTGTCAAGTGGCGAAAAATGAAATTAGAAAAACTTTGCATCTCATATATCACATGTATTTTCATTTGTGTTCCATGCCTCAGTCTTGATTTTACAATGTAATGGAGCCCACCTAACTGGATATAGTACAGCCACCTTGGACTGGTCATAATCCATGCATGGGCAGTGATGTCCACGCATTCGTTAACCAGGTAATAAAAATATTGTTGTACCTAGTGCTTCATTAATTAAAGTTTTGATGATTATTTCTATAATTAGTGTTTTGAATCTAATATTATTGTGTCCATAGAAATATTGCCCCACCCCCTGGAAAGTGACCAGTCCACGGTGACCGTACTGTATCTTTTACCTGAATAACTCTGTTAATTGAATATAATTTTCAAACATAAAATCATTTACCAATCTGTCAATACAAAATTGACCTGTTAATTTCATACAGGTTAAGAGTAAAATCTTGTTAATTAAATAAAAAAATTTGTAATCAATCGAAGAATTACTCAGACTACCACTGAATACCATATGTTTTTGACCTATCTGGCTCAGTACATTAAATATAAGCAGTTAATTTTTCAGTGAGCTTTGTCAAACATGACAATAGAATATATAAATGATCAGATTATTATCAGAAATTTCTGTTAACCCTTTTCAAAACAAATTGGTTGCATCTGTCTGTGTAATTTACAAATTAAGCAGTTGACAACAAAATATTTTTCAAAAAATTTCTACAAAACCATATGATCCCCTAAGTGGAACAAGCTTGTTGAGCTTGTTCCAATGAGGGGGTCACATGATATGGGTTTTTTAATTTTTTGGAAAAATTAAAAAAAACAATAATTAAAATAATGAATTTTGATATCCTATACTTTGGGTAAAAGGTTAATTGAATACTCCTGCTAAACCATTGCACACTAATGTCAAAATATCCAGATTTCAGGAGTGCGGTGTCTCAGTAGGTAGAAAAGCAGGCTGCAAGCCAAGAGGTCTTCAGTTTGAATCCTACCTGTGGCAACCACATTGTGTCCTTGTGCAAAACACTTAGTCCCACTTACCCAAGTGGGGGCACGGTGGTGTTGTGTTCCAAGGCATACTGCACGTTGATGGTGCACTTGTCTTCAACCAATGCCAACCCTGCTTGTATGGAGTTAGTTCATTGGGGAGTTTGACAGTTGCTCGTTGGTTCTCTCC
The DNA here is from genome assembly GCA_031216915.1 of Pictodentalium vernedei. Taxonomy (NCBI): domain Eukaryota; kingdom Metazoa; phylum Mollusca; class Scaphopoda; order Dentaliida; family Dentaliidae; genus Pictodentalium; species Pictodentalium vernedei. Next base: position 388,586,386 of record CM062290.1, on the reverse strand, counting down.
AGGTACTCCGGCTTCCTCCACCCGTAAAACTGTCCGACACTAGGTAAGCTTGGTTGTCAAAAGCATCATTAAACTCCAATAAATAAATATCTAAATTTCAACCTGCGTAGTTTTCCATAATGCAATGAGGAATTTAACCGAATCAATGAGTTTTGTCAAACAGTATTGATTTGGTTAACTTCCCAGTTTCATCATTATGATTTCTTTCCCATGATATCCCTGGGAAGTGAAGATCAATGTTTGTTTACTGTGGTAAACATGCCCTGTTTTACTGGTAAAGTAGGACCCAGTCACCAATACATGGGGTGGAAATCCTCTAAAATGGGCAACATGGATATAAATGATTAGCTGGACTTGATTTTATATCCATGTTGCAGTCATAAATAAATAAATACTTAAAATTGGTACAGTGGGTATACAGTACAGCTGCATGGACTGGGCACTTTCCACAGGTAGGCAATATTTCCATGGATGCAATAATATTAGGTATCAAACATCAATTCTGGGATTGATCATCAAAAATTAAAAATTTTGCTGATGATGATTTTTATTACCTGGTAAAAGCCTGCGTGGACAACACTGCCCACTTGTGGATTACGACCATTCCACGGCAACTGTACTCTATCATTAACAGGGTTACACTGTACAGTACATGGAGAGTGGATTGTAACTAAATCACCTGTGGAGTGGAGTTATCACCCAAGCTATAACTTTCAAATTTTGTACATATCGACAAAAAACACAAGCAATGTTTCAGGCAATGGACCTCTGGGTTTAACCCGGAGGCCCATTGGCTGAAACTTTGTTTGTACTGGTTATGCTTTGCAACAAATTTGCAATTATTGCTTGGGTGGAATCTCCACCTTGCAGGTGATTTAGTGATAATACACTCTCCATGTACTGTATTTTGTTGATGAAATATCTGTCGGCAGGTGTAAATGGGTCACAACTAGACAGCAAACCTTTCATGATTTGTTCGATCCAAAGAACACTTCGCAATCACAGCATTGTATCGGATACTTCCCTATCCAAATGATTTGAAATCTGAGGATTCTTTTCTATGTATCATGTTCACACAATGATTATCTTGATATAAGATCATGTTTTGTTCATAAATATTTTGTTTCACAGTTTATTGAACACTGTCTGCTGGATTCCAATAATACATTGAAACAAAAAAGATATTGATTAGAAACACAAAGCACTAGGGACTATTAAGCCCAATGAAGCACACTCTCAGAATAGTCTATATACATGTATAAGATTCTGGTAAGGTCAGGGCACTAGAAGCATGAGGACAGCTGCCTTCCCTGCCTTCAAACCACATGGGCGAGAGGAGGCAGACAATGCCCCTCCCAGGATTGTCACTCCAATTTTTTTTCAATGATTTATTCTCAAAAGAAAAGCTGAAATATACCCGAAATCCATTCTGGAAGCTTTCAAAATTCAGTGAGGAAATTGGGGGAGTTTGGGAGGAGGTGCCCCCCTCCCATCCCAGGGTCAGACCCCTCTACCCTGAAGTGATTCCAGTGCCTCTGGGTAAGGCGATCACAAAAGTGGTCTTTTCTTGCAATCAGATCGCAATTTTATCATGGCACACTCATACAAGTGAGTCGAGATTTCAGAATTAAAATACTGCATCGAACAAATCCAAACGAAAATGGCATCTCAGATTCAATGTACTTGTACTCCTTTTTGCTGGTGAGATTCCATTATGCTGCAGGGAGGGAAGAGGAAAAAAGAATTTCAACGGATCATGATCCAGTCATGATCTGATCAGAATTCTCTGCTGCTCTTATTATCACTGTACATATATAAGCTTCTCGTAAAGAAGGTTTGTTGAAGTTTCAGTAGTTGGTTCTCTGACAAGCCACATCTACATCACATGAATAGTGGACTACCACAAAAATAACTGCAATTTGTCCAGACAGAAAATAAGTCTCATGAAAAGCTCAACAGAAATTCAAGCAGTAGACCTCTGGTTTTAATAGTTTATTCTTTCACCTTAAATTAATGATTTGGTCTTCACCCTAACCCACTGAGTATTTTCAAGATATTTTTCATCAAATCTAGTCATGGCAGCTCTGAAGCAGCCATGCCTAGATTTCATGAAAACTTCATCAGGGAATCATTGGTGAAAAATCCATGCAATTTACAAGTGGAGGTGGAGGGGGTTGGGTGGTGGTGAAGGTGGGGGATTGATAAAATGAGCCCAAATGATACTTATTTCAGTGGCAAGAGTAATCCTGTCCTGGCAGGAATATCTGCCAACAACACGCAAGGAGTTAAGGAGACAATAAGCTGCAAATTTAAAAATAAGTTGACTATTTGACAAAACCACAATTCTTGTTATGCTTATTTATTTATTTATTTATTTATTTATTTATTTATTTATTTATTTATTTATTTATTGGTGTTTAAGGTCACATACTTGTGTACAATGGCTAATCGTGACCGTGACAGTTTTACGGGTGGAGGAAGCCGGAGTAGCCGGAGAGAACCACCGAGCATTGATGAGCAACTGTCAGCTCCTCAACATTCTAACTCTGTTCAAGTGCCACTCAAGCAGGGTTACTTCAGTTGAAGACATGTGCACCATCGACGTGCAATACGCCTTAGTACACAGCGTCATCGTGTCCCCATGTAGGAAACCAGGATAAAGTGCCTTGCCCAAGGACACAACGTGGGTCATCCTGGACGGAGATCCAACTCTGGACCTCTAGCATAGAAGTCCAACGGTCTACTACTGAGCCACTGCACTCCCTCTTGTTATGCTAAAGTACCTTTTCTTCTTCATATATCCTTCACATGAACGCATTTGTATCAATTAAATAAATTACTTCAAGCCGAAAGGTCCACAGTTCGATCCCTGCCAGGGGTAACTGCATTGTGTCCTTGGGCAAGGCATTTCATCCCGATTGTCCTTGGGGCATGGTAGAGCTGTGTACTTAGGCATACTGCATGTAGATGGTGCACTTGTCTTCAACCAATGCTAACCCTGCTTGTGTGGAGTTAGTATGTTGGGGAATCTGACAGTTGCTTGTCGTTGCTCATAGTACTTTCTGGGTACTCCAGCTTCTTCCACCCATAAAACTGTTTGACACAAGGTGACTCTGGCTGTTGAAGGTGTCATTGAACCCCAATAAATAAATGAATAGCCACTTTGTTAGAGAAAAATATTAAATTAAGTACGTTGGTGAGTCTGACAGTTGCTCGCCACTGCTCAGCGGTTCTCTCCAGGTCCTCTGGCTTCCTCCACCCATAACACTGTCCAACTCGTGGTGCCCCTGGTTCTCAAAATTGTTGTTAAACTCCAATAAATAAATAAATAATAATTAAATTATTTAACTTGAAGGGAAGAATTTATTGGCGTTAAAAAAAAAACAGGAATCACATTTTTTTCATTTCGATCTGGTTACTCTATCACAAACAAAAATTCACTCATGGGACAGTGCAAAGTGCACTGTCTTTTTCTTTAGTTGTTGAAATTAGCTTTGTCAGAATTAAGGATTGAAAAGTTTGTGCACACTTTTTATTTATTGCATTTGTGTCCATGCATTCTACAGTACGGATAGCGTGGACTGGTCATGTTCCCCAAGTGTGCAATATTTCCATGGATGCAATAATTTTAGATCCCAAACAGTAATTATAGGAATAATCATCCAAATTTAATTAATTAAAATTTTGCTGATGATGATTTTCATTACCTGGTAAACACATACGAGGACATCACTCCCCACGTGTGGATTATGACCAGTCCATGGCGACTGTACTGTAAATTCTTAGTTTCTAAGGTGTCCAGTTTGAATTACATAAGGAGGAAGTGTTTTAGTGCCCTTCTACTTTCAGTAAAATAAACAGAAAAAAATTAAAAATGTCTTGAGGTACAATATATTACAAACCTTTCCACACCAAAAACCTCTCTTCCTTAAAATTTTGCTGCTGATGATTTTTATTACCTGGTAAATGTATGCGTGGACATCACTGCCCATACGTGGATTTCAATGAGACAGTGGCGACTGTACTGTATTTTAGATTGCCATTGCAATTCATTTATTTATTTTTTTTTTTTATTTTATTTATTTATTTATTTATTTATTTATTTATTTATTTGGTTTTAATGACTCTTTCAACTGCCAAGATCATCTCATGTCAAACAGTTTTATGCTTGGAGGAAACAGGAGTGCCTGGAGAGAACCACCCAGCAGTGGCAAGCAACTGTCAGACTCTCCATCATACTAACTCCACACAAGCAGGGTTAGGATAGGTTGAAGACAAGTGCACCATCAACGTGCAGTACATTTTACATTACCCTCACATGGGCAAGCAGGATTAAGTGCCTTGTCCATTGTACTTTATTTAAAATAAAACAAAATTTTTGATATAAAAATGCCCAATTACAGTAAAGCCTGTTTTGAGAGACCATTGTCCTGAGAGAGCACCTGTCTTGAGAGGCCACTGTCATCTTGTTCCATTTGGTTGTTTTGCTCTGTAATAGGCCTGTCATGAGAGACCACTTTTGGCAAAAAGGGTGATCTCTCAAGATAGGTTCTACTGTATTGCTAAAATAATGTACAGTTGCTGTTAGCCGTACTGTCATAGCTATTTTAGGTAGTAATGGTTACAGGGTGATCCTGAATATGACAATTCCTTTGGCAATACTTGAAGTTCAAATGAGGCAAAAAACATGGGAAGCATTTCTGATGTGGTACAAATCGACCCTCAGAGTGTCAATGTTCTTATACACATGTACAGTACGTGGAGAGTGTATTATCACTAAATCACCTGCAGAGTGGAGATTCCACCCAAGCTATAATTGCAAATTTGTTGCAAAGCATAAATAGCGCAAGCAAAGTTTCAGCCAATGGACTTCCGGGTTAAACCCGGAGGTCCATTGGCTGAAACATTGCTTGTGTTTTTTGTCGATATGTACAAAATTTGAAAGTCATAGCTTGGGTGATAACTGCATTCTGCCGCTGATTTAGTTACAATCCACTCTCCACGTACTGTATTTATAATGAAGTTTCTTAAAATGGTGCAAATAAAAACTGATAAAGGATTATTAAAATAACTAATAAACCTGAAAATGTGTGTATTCATATTTTTGTCTTGCATAATGAATGTTTTAATAAACATTGAGACATTACTCAGAAATGAAGAATATATTGAATTTATTTAAAGGTACAACAATCATCTATTCATTTGATCATTTCACATGAAATAAAAGAAATGTTCGATTCTTTACACCAAAGACTTTATTTACATAATTTGCTACACTACAGTCAGGTACAAAGGTTTGTCCAATTAACATCATAGACCCTGATGAACAGTACTTTGAACACAAAAACGGCTAGAGAATTTCAAGTGCATTACGACTCGGTCATGATCCAATTTAAATTCTCTTTCCATATTCCTTTCTGGAACACTGTCACGATCCAATCAAAATTCTTTGTCTGCTTTTGTAATCACAGTACTGTACTTGTTTTTGATATTTGTGAAACTTACGATGGTTTGCATTCATAAAAAGTTTGGGAGCGCTGTAGCTCAGTGGTTAGAGCATTGAACGTCAAACTGAAAGGTCCACATTGTGATCCTGGCCACCGGTAGCTGTGTTCTGTCCTCGGACAAGGCACTTCATCCTGTTTGCTCTTGTGGAGGCTAACTTCATGTTGATGTGCCCAAGTCAGAAAATAAGCAGACTGTCATATGCAAAATGAGATCCCCAGAGGGTGAATTTAGTGATGCTACCCTGCATAGCAGGGTTGCATACTAAATTTACCCTATGTGAACCTCAGTCTGAATCAGGATCTCAAAACTAAACAAAGAGGTACCCAGAGGATAAATTGGCCCACTGTATGGGATAGGATCATCAAATTCACCCTCTGGGGACCTCATTTTGCAAATGTCAGATTGCTTATTTTCAGGCCTGGATGTGCCCTTCTCTTCAATCAATGCTAACCCTGCTTGTGCAGAGTTAGTACATTGGGGGTTCTGACAGTTGCTCGTTGGTTCTCTCAAAGTACTCCAGCTTCCTCCACCTGTAAAACGTCTGACATGAGGTGATCCTGACTTTCAAAAGTGTCATTCAACCCTAATAAATAAATATTGGAAATAAATTTCATTCAAACTACTTGGCCCTTATGAGCTAAATCTCTGATAAAAGGTCATAATCATTTTTTTAGGCAAAAACCTCCCAAAATTTAGTAGTGAGTTTCAAATATAGCACTGCTTGTATTTATGTAATTCATTTGTTGAAAGGGTTAATCCTTTGAATCGGAGAGGCAGTTTTTCTGTCACAGGGATACGATACATCATAATTTCATGAAGTGAATATAAATGTATGGGGTAGACCAATCAATATTTTGAAATGTTGAAATTATTAATTGGTCTACAGTTAAAACTAAAAGTCCTGTCATGAAATGCGCACAAATAGCACGTTGATATGCGCATTGATGTACGCATTTTGGCCCAAGTAAAGCTATCAAATTCTGTATATATGGCCTGTGCACAAGCAATGTTTCAGCCAATGGACCTCCGGGTTACCCGGAGGTCCATTGGCAGAAACATTGCATGTGTTTCCTTTGAGTAACCACGAGAACCTGCCATGCTTTGGATGCCATTCGATATGGCAATTGCGCACAATTTCAACGCGCAATTAAGCCTAGATAAGCGCACAATTGGTGACAGGACTTGTAGTTTTAACTGTACCCCCATATAGTGAACATGGACTCTTCCCACTGCTACCATTGAAATGACTTGAATATACCACCCAGAGTAAAGGGTTAAAGCGGAAAATGAGCTAAATAATTTCTCACTACAACTCTACTGTCTTCAGTGTTATTTAATTTTTCTCTTATTGATTTCGTCAGACTTCCATGGTCAGATGTCATTAATTTTTCCAATTAAACAAATATTATTGAATTTTCATAAAATATAGGCTTCAACAAATCATCATAGTGAAGATATGTATTTAATTAGAAAATGGCTTTACTGAAAATGCAATTTAATTTAGAAAGCGCCCTGAATGCGGGGTGATTGAAAGCAATATATACATTAACCATTTATCTCGCATAAATAAAGATGGTGCTTTGAAGTTTCTTTATTTGATAACAAAAAATGTGCATAGACGTGGTGCATGCAATTATCTTTATTGGATAAGTAAAAATATTCATAGAAATGGCACTTTCAATTTTCTTTATTAGATAACTAAAAACATTCAAAGAGGTGGTACAGTGGAACCCTGTTAATTGAATAGCCAGTTTGCGAATGAAAATTATTCAATTAACAGGAATGCGAATGAAAATTATTCAATTAACAGGAGTATTCAATTAACAGGGATTGTGTTACTTTCCTGTATTTTAGAGATGAACGTAGCATTTATTCTATTATATCTTGTTTGACAGAGCTCCATGAGCTCTGTCAAACAAGATATAATAAATTAAATGCCTGTATTGGATGTACTAAGGCCAAATAGGTCTATAAACAAAGGAAAACTGGGGAGAGGCAGGGTAATTTCTCTACAGGTTGCAAGGTTTTTTATTCAATTAACAGGAGTTTACTCTATACCCAATATTGAATTAACAGGTCAAATTTGTATTGAAGATATGGTAAATGGTTTTGTGTTGGGAAATTATATTCAATTAACAGGGATATACAATTAAGAGATATCCAAATAAGTGGGCTCCACTGTACTTGCAATTTTCTTCATTGGATAACAGAAAATGTTCATCGGAACAAGCTCAATGAGCCTTTCCAATGTGGGACATGTTTTGGTGGCAAAAATTAGAAAAATAATAATCTTGTTTGTTTGGATGGGCAGATATGCATACCCATTATGTAAGGTAATGGATTAAATGAAAAAAAGTGTTTTACAGACCCCAAGCTGAAAACAAAATCTAATGATGATATGAAAAAATACTCAGATCGTTCCGGAGTGCAGTGGCTAGAGCATTGAACATTAAACAAAGAAGTCAATGGTTCGATCCTGGCCAGCAGTAACTGTGTTATGTCATAGGGCAAAACACTTAATTCTTTTTACCCATGGGAGGGGGGGGGGGGGGGGAGAGGGGCAGAATGGCACTGTGTACTAAGGCATACTGTGCGTTGATGGTGCACTTGTCTTCAACCAATGCTAACCCTGCTTGTATGGCGTTCTTATGTTTGGGAATCTGACAGTTGCATACTGCTGCTTGGTGGTTCTCTCCAGGTACTCCAGCTTCTTCCACCCATTAAACTGGCCGATACGAGGTGACCCTGGCTGTCGAAAGTATCATTAACCTTTTAGTCTTCAGCTTAATTTTACATTAATAAATAATGTGTATACAGTATGGGGAGAGAGTGTATCATCACTAAATCACCTACAGACAGTGGCGGCGCCAGATTTACAGAAGTGAGGGGGTACAGTTGGGTATTGCCCGCCACGCGTAAGTTTTAAAAATTTTAAAAACTTACGTTGTAAATGGTGTTCTCTGGAGCATTCTCAGACAATTAAATTAAAACAGTTTTATCCTTTTGAAACTTACTGGTTAGGCCTTTCAGTTATAGAAAATGTCGTACATGGTGACATTTTAACGGAAGAGCACTGTTGTAAAGTCCGAGCACAAAGCACCAAACAACACTCAGATCGAAAATGAAAGTAGGCTGCATTCCAAACGGATGCGTTGCACGCACTCGATTCTAGCATTCCTTGAGTACTCTTAAGTGGTATGTTTCAGACCGTTTGAATGCGGCACGCCTTGTTGCAATTTGGGACCTTGACTCTTGTTTGTTGTTTGCAGCTAATGTGTGTGTGTGTGTGTGTGTGTGGGGGGGGGGGGGGGGGGGGGGGGGCTGGGGGCACATACAAACATAATTTAAAAACTTCTCTGATTTAGTGCACTTGGGAATATGGAATTAAACATACCCACCATTACACTGAAACGTTCAATACAAAAATTAAAATGATAGTATTTTTTTACTACGCTTGGCGAAAAAAGTGGAGGGGTAAGTACCCCCATGCCACCCCCCCCCCCCCCCATGGTGCCGCCACTGCCTACAGAGTGGAGATTCCACCTGAGGAATAATTGCAAATTTGTTGCAAAGCATAACCAGCACCAGCAAAGTTTCATCCAATGGGCCTCCGGGTTAAATCCAGAGGTCCATTGGCTGAAACATTGCTTGTGTTTTTTGTCGATATGTGCAAAATTTGAAAGTTATAGCTTGGGTGATAACACCACTCCATTCGTGATTTAGTTACAATCCACTCTCCATGTACTGTACATATACACAATGGATATGACTTAACATTGTTTCTACATTATTGTTGGCTGCCTGTGCAGGCAGCCAACAATAATGTAAAAACTCTGTCCAGATGAATGCATCCTACCAGTCGAGTTTTCAAGGAAGAATACCCTCGTGGCAGTTTTTTAGAGCAATATAAGAGGGACTGTTTGTGGCTGCACAGGGACTTAAAGGTTAACAAAAAAAAATTCAGATTGTTAACCTTACAAAGTGTGTATGCAATCTTTGAGAAAGTCACTGACAACAGCACAATCAACAACCCATCTGCCATTATACTGGTATGATGTGAATTCTCCAAATGTGTAACCAACCCACCTTCCATTGAGACTTTATTAACTTCCCTCACATGTATATTTGTTCTCAGGACAAAAGACTGAAACAGCAGCTTCTGTATTAGCCTGGAGGACTGTTCTAATATTCACGGCTTCCGTGTGGAAGAATTGTACACCACAGGGCATTCTGTATGTTCACTGATAATATGTCTTGACTGGTAGCTAAAGTAGCCACAGACAGATTATCAATTGTAATTACTCTCCACAGTTATCTGATGGTATGTTTCTTAAAGGTTCTTCTTTCTGTCTGTTGAGATGTAATTGAATGTATATTATACTACTTGAATTCATCTTGACTGCATAAATAAACTGATAGGTTAGGATACATGTTGACATCTCTGGATCAATATGTTGTGTTAATGAGTAGCTGAACTACTTTCTCTTCCTAATGTGTTGGGAGCAGGCCTGAAAATAAGCAGTCTGACATTTACAAAATGAGGTTCCCAGAGGGTGAATTTGATGATGCTATCCCATATAGTGGGCCAATTTATCATCTGGGGTACCTCCTTCTGTTTCAATTTTGAGACCCTGATTCAGATTGAGATTCACAGAAGGTAAATTTACTGATGCTAAATCACTAATTTCACCCTCTGGGGACCTCATTTTGCAGATGACAGTCTGCTTATTTTTTGGCTTGGTTGGAAGGCCTGCAAATTTGACTGTGATTGCATTATTTTCACATTGTCAGTCATATATGGTGAGAGGCATAAATCACATTTATTTATTTATTTATTTATTTATTTATTTATTTATTTATTTATTTATTTATTGGGTTTTGATGACACTTTGGACAACCAGCGTCACCTTGTGTTAGGTAGTTTCATGTGTGGAAGAAGCCAGAGTACTTGGAGAGAACCACTGAGTAATGGCAAGCAACTGTCAGACGTCCCAACATACTAACTCCACGTAAGCAGGGTTAGCATTGGTTGAAGATAAGTGCATCATCGACGTGCAGTATGCCTTATAACACAGCACCACCGTGCCCCCACGAGGGCAATCAGGATGAAGTGCCTTGCCCAAGGACACAATGCAGTTACCCCTGGCAGAGATCAACCATAGACCTTTCGGTGTGAAGTTCAGTGCTGTAACCACTAAGCCAACGCACTCCCACAAATCACATAATCACATCCTCCTAAATTCTGTTGGGCAGTATTATGGTTGAATACTATTGTCTGATAATGGGCAGGTTCCAAGACCTCTGGATAGGCCTGAAATTGTCATATAACAAAATATTAATTAAAAATAGAATGTTTTCATATTTTTAATTCACTTTAACCCTTTACCTAACAAATCACCTGCATCCGCCGCACAATTTGCAAATTGAGCTGTTGAAAAAAATTAATTTTTCAAAATATTTCAACAAAACCATGTCATGTGACCCCTCATTTGAACGAGCTCATTCCAATGAGGGGTTACATTTTATGGTTTTGTTGAAATTTTTTGAAAAATTAAAAAAAATAGTAATTATATTAATAAATTTTGATATTCTCTACATTTGGTAAAGGGTTAAAAAAACTCCCAAAATCCATTATAAGTATTTCCAGTAGTTCCTTGAATCCTGCACCCTATGTAACATACATCCAACTAACTTTGTGCATTTTTACCGTCTTAGTGTATTTTTTTTGTGTACATACAGTTAAAACTAGAAGTCCTGTCATGAAATGCGCACAAATAGCACGTTGATATGCGCGTTAATGTGCGCGTTATGGCCCAAGTAAAGCTATCACATTCTGTACATATGGCCTGTGCACAAGCAATGTTTCAGCCAATGGACCTCCGGGTGACCCGGAGGTCCATTGGCAGAAACATTGCATGTGTTTGCTATGAGTAACCAGGAGAACCTGCCGTGCTTTGGGTGCCATTTGATATGGCAATTGCGCGCAATTCCAACGCGCAATTAAGCCTACATAAGCGCACTATTCGTGACAGGACTTCTAGTTTTAACTGTATAGTGTGTGATATGGTGTGGGATATGGCAGCCCATCAACTAATCCTGTGCAATTCTAATGGTTAGTCAGTGCATTTTAGCTTACCAACTAATTCTGTGCAATGCACAGGGTTAGCCAGTTCTTTTCTTTTGGGTTTTAACCCTTTACCCGGGGGGTGCGGTGGCTCAGTAGGTAGAGGTGCAGGCTGCAAGCCGAGAGGTCCTCAGTTCGAATCCCACCTGCGGCAATCGCGTTGTGTCCTTGGGCAAGACACTTAACCCCCATTGCCCACCTGGGGGCACGGTGACGTGTACTAAGGCGTACTGCACGTCGATGGTGCACTGTCTTCAACCAATGCTAACCCTGCATGTGTGGAGTTAGTATGTTGGGGAGCTGACAGTTGCTCGCCGTTGCTCGGTGGTTCTCTCCGGGTACTCCGGCTTCCTCTACCCGTAAAACTGTCGAGGTCATGATTAGCCATTGTGCAGAAATATGTGACCTTAAACTCCAATCAATAATAAATAACCCTTTACCCAACATAACGGCCAAAACCGGCCAGTGCCATTCTCAAAAATCACCAATTAATTTTCATTATTTTTTCATTTTTGTCTCAAAATCATAGGTTATGACCCCTCGTTGGAACGAGCTCCAATGAGGGGTCGTAACCTATGTTTTTGAGACAAAAATTTTTAAAAATTACTTATTCAAGACTTTTTTTGCAAGTGTCATCTGCTTTTCATGTTAGGTAAAGGGTTAAATAAGATCATCTCTATAATGCAACTAACTAACTTTGGGACAAATAAGGTTTGCACCCTCTAATCGGTCATCTTTGAGATGCCCCTGTGTGGCAGAATACAATGGCTTCTCCAGAAGTGCCAATTTCAGTGGCTAATTTTTAAGGTTAGTCAAACTAGCAATCATCTCTGACAGTTTATTGGCTGTGCAGTGGTCTCTATCTTTGAACATGAGAACCACAGTACAGTCACCATGGACTGGTTGTAATCCACGCGTGGGCAGTGATGTCTACGCATGCATTTACCAGGTAATAAAAAAACACATAACTTACTGAAATTATGATAATACTTTGACCGGCCATTGATTTGACACGGTCCTCAGATGAGAATATCTTGGTTACCTCTGCGCCCCTCGCCCCAACCTTTGTTTTCCCAACACCCTTCATTCTCCCACCCCACATTCTCAGTATAATCCCAATGCGAGATATCACCTGTTTCGCACCTCAACCGAAAATCAAGTCAATTAGCAACATATCAGCCAATTCGAGATACACATTTTAGTGAGTTTCAGAAGGGAAAATCTTAATAAAAGACAGACTGTAAGTGTAATTTTCAAAAGCAGTGTTCCAGTGCCTTTAATGTTCACCTAAGATACTGCAAATAAAATATAAGCGTAATATATACATAAATAATGATTTAAATCCAATTTATATTTCTCAGATACACATTTTCTCAGATCGGGTTCGGGTTCAGGTAACACATTTTAGTGAGTCCCTATTTTACCAGTAAAACAGAGCTTGTTTACCACAGTAAACAAGCACTGTTTCACTTCCTGGGGCTCCCACGGGACATCAGGCAGAGTACTATTGCCCAATACAGTACAGCTGCCTTGGACTGGTCACTTTCAACGGGTGGGCAATATTTCCAACTGTAGTAATAATAATACTTTGGCCAGACGCTGATTTGCCGCAGCCCCCTGGTGAGGAAGCCTACATTATGTCCCCCATCGGGCACCTCTCCCTCTTTCCATGGGTGGTGCTGGGGGAGGGTTGGCACGGGTTAAAGCCCCCTGTCGGGGAGGCCTAACCCTCCCTGCCCCCACCCATCGGGGACAATGTTTTCACCAAGGGTGGCGCCAGGAAATCAGTCACCTCATTCTTAGCGATAAACTGTTCTTCCTTCAAGTGACTACATTTTAGAAAATTGTTGGACAGAATTGCCTTTATTTCTAGAGGTTATGGCGACCCTTATTCTGTTTCTCTGAGTGAGGAAATGGTGCTTTCATCGGCTGATTTTCAAAATTTCACACACAGGGCCGAAACACGCATGGTTCGGGCCAGTGTGAGAAATTTTGAAAATAAGCTCATGAAAAGCGCCATTTCTTCGCTCAGAGAGAATGAATTCATGACCTCTCGAAATAAAGGCATTTTGTCTAGCCCCCCCCCCCCCCCCCCCCCCCCCCCTCTTATCTGGGAATTTAGCCCCCTATCGGGAATTTTCTGACACCACCTCTGCCCCTTCCACACTGGCAGACTCCGCATTCTACAGTTTATATAGCATGAGAGTATTGATGGAAAGAAAAGAAAATCAGAATAACCTCTTTTTATTTATTTGAATAACATGACATTATAAAACATAAAACGATAACATTTGATAGCACAAAGCATGTATTTTGTCAGCCCTGGAGATAAACTGATAAGGTGTCATCCCAACAAACCAAAAAGAATTCCTAACAGTACAGCCATAACAGTATTCATTACATGCCATTCACGCTTTTTAAACATCCAAAGCGAATTTTCTGTCCCATGATGGCGAAGAGAACTGGACATTGAACTGAGAATTTACTTATAAATTTTAAAAGACGTAAATAAAATGCAAACTGAAATATCGGTATAAAAATGTTTGGAAAATCCAATATTTCCATTTGCATTTTATTGACATTTTTTCAATTTTGAAGCGAATTTTCAGTTCATTAAATGCGGGATGACAGAAAGGGTGCGTCATTGAACTGATAATTTGCTTCTAAATTTTAAAAATGTCAATAAAATGCAAGTGGAAACAATTGTATAAAAATTGTTGGAAATACATGAGTTAACCTTTTGTGGCCTGCATCAGAATGTATAAAAAAAAGCCTTCTTTCCGAATTGTTTTTTCTTATAAATTTGTCGAGATTTTTTTTTTTTTTTTTTACCTTCAGTGTCATAACTGAAACTTTTTCTGAAGATAGCTGACTTGTTGTTTGTACCACAGTTATTAACACAATGTATTGTTGCCGAGACAAAAGAGGAATTATTGCACCGTAATCTGGCTTACTGTCAGACAAAGAGGTTTCAATCAACAAAGGGTAAATCTGCGTATCCTATTTGCACCTCAACCGAAAATCAGGTCAATTAGCAACAGAACGGCCAATTCGAGATATACATTTTAGTGAGTTTCAGAAGGGAAAATCTCAATAAAAGACAGATGGTAAGTGTAATTTTCAAAAGCAGTGTTCCCGTGCCTTTAATGTTCACCTAAGATACCGCAAATAAACTATAAGCGTAATATATACATAAATATTGATTTAAATCCAATTTATATTTCTCAGATACACATTTTCTCAGATCGGGTTCGGGTTCGGGTTACACATTTTAGTGAGTCTCGTAAAATAGGATCCATTCACCAATGCTTGGGGAGAAGTCCTCTAAAATGGGCAACATGGGTATAAATGATTGACCAAACTTGACTTTATCTCCATGTTATTGCTCACAATTAGCAAATAAATAAATAAATAAATAAATAAATAAATAAATAAATAAATAAATAAATAAATAAATAAATAAAATACTCTGCCTAATGAAACAAAGAATTTGGAGGTGGCATCTGTAATTTACCCTTCTAACCATAAGCCTTTGAACCCTAGAGGCCGCTTTTCTGGCCAGGAACATGATACGCCATAACGTTATTAAATAGGATGGCTGTTCAGTAAACATGTGAGGTAGACCAATCAATATTTTCCATGTGCAGCCCAGAAAATATTGCTTGGTCTACACCAAATAATGAATATGGACTCTTCTAATTGTTGCTATTTTTTTTAATCTTATTTGTTTTTACAAGGATTGCCAAACAAGTTATGCAACTTATATATAAACACCTCTCCTTGGCCCAATGGTGTAGGTGTGTGGGATGACCTTCATAGCAGCAACTTCGTGGCCTAGCTCTTCTAGAATACTACGAAGGGTCTTTAGCCTGCACAGAGTGATTCTCTTTCCGCACAGAGGACAGCCATTTTACATCCCCACCCGATAGGACTATATGCTGTGACAGCATCAACGCCACAATTGATGCTGACAGAGAGTGTTCGGACACCTCGAGAACTTTCCCCGACCGGGGATCGATCCCGGGACCTCTGGCATGAGAGACAGTGCACTTATCCACTCGGCCACCACTCTGTTGCTATTGAACTGGCATGGAAGATACCACCAGAGTTCAAAGGGTTAAGGGACCTGTTTTCAAAAGTTTAATAGAACTGAGCAACTCAACAGAAATGTTTTGTTATAAACATCTTCTGAAGGCGTATTCGTTGTGTTTTTATTTTTTGATTTGTTCTTGCCATACTCTATGTACTTTGAAAAATAATTATCTGAAATCAGGTGTTCATGTGAAAGCCCTTGTATGAGTACAAGTAATCAATACCTATCAATTTCTTGATTTGTTTGATAAAATGTGAAAACATAAACCTGTTGAGATGCTATAAAATATATTTTATGACCTTTTGTAAGGTGGACTGACATGCAGTTATCAGGTAAGTTATTGAATGGAAGAGAGAAATACCTCAATAATGGTTTCTAGTCAGGACATGGTTATCTGTGGAGGTAGCCAAGATTTCAATCAAAAACCACTGCCAAAATACACCTCATGTTGATTGTCAAGTTTGCAAAACTGTGGTACAGTGGAGCCCACTTAATTGGATATCTCTTAATTGTATATCCCTGTTAATTGAATATAATTATCAGACACAAAACCATTTACCATACCTTCAGTACAAATTTTATCTGTTAATTGCATATGGGTTGTAGAGTAAACTCCTGTTAATTGTATATAAATTTTTGTAATATGTCGAAAAAATTACTGTGACACGTACCAAATTCCCCTTATCTATCAACCTTTTTGGCCTCACTACATCCAATACAGACATTTATTTTATTATATCTTGTTTGACAGAGCTCTATGAGCATGGAGGATTGTAACCAAAATTGGCAAGAAGGGATCAGAGGAAAGAGGTCTTTGTGTAGTCTGAGTGATAAGAAGAAGTCAGCATTTGAGGAGTACCTATTTGGCATCTTTGATGTTCAAACTGAGCTCAAGGTCGGTGAAGCTTGGGGAGAAAATTGGGAGAGGTTGTGATAAGGAATGCCAGATGTGTACTTAGGGAGTAATGGAGACCCAGGAGCACTTTATCTTAGATCCAAAATATCAGACTGGCAGAATAGAATATCCAGTGGAGCCCACTTAATTGTATAGCTCTTAAGTGAATGACCCCTATAATTTGAATATAATTTCCCAACACAAAATCATTTACCATACCTCTAGTACAAATTTGACCTGTTAATTGAATATAGGTTATAGAGTAAATTCCTGTTAATTGAATAAAAAATCTTGTAACCTGTCGAGAAATTACCTGCCTCTCCCAAGTTTTCCTATGTTTATAGACCTATTACGCCTCAGTACATCCAATACAGGCATTTAATCTATTATATCTTGTTTGACAGAGCTCATGGAGCTCTGTCAAACAAGATATAATAGAATAAATGCTAAATTATCTCTAGAGTACAGGAAGGTGACACAGTCCCCGTTAAATGAATACTCCTGTTAATTGAATCATTTTCATTGGTAAAGTGGCTATTCAATTAACAGGGTTCCACTCTACTTGGAGTTCAGTGAGGAAATGGGCTGGATGAATGAATAATTTTCATTATTTTTTCTTTATTTTGTTATTAGTGCTGGCCGTTTTTTTTCCGTTACGTTGGGTAAAGGGTTAATTAACAATGCATTTGAAGTGCTCATTATGGTTTTCAGCAATAAGAAAGTCATCTGTTAAAACAGTGTATAAATCTTCTTATGTTCTCATTGATATACATTGATTTTATTGTGATTGTTATGACCTATCATCATGAATCACGTTAAGTTGATTATTTAATTCTCTTTGCCAGTTAGAATTGTTGAAGATCATTGATCAAACGTTTATTGTTGCATGCTCTAAATTAGGTCCCACTGTACAATTATTCAGACTCGTAAACTCCACAAATTGAATAATTATTTGTATCCCATTATCCACTTATCTATGTTACAAAAGCCAGTGTAGATTTGGGTGATATGCTATCATAACAAGCTGACCTGAATTGAATACTTCAGTCTCACATAACACTGTTTGCAAACGGTGATGAGAAGATATGATTTGAGATGTTCTGAAAAACTTGTCAGATCAATTTTTCATTTATAAGCCAACCATACTAGTGTTAGGATGTGTTGTATTTATTTATTTATTGGTGTTTTAAGGTCACATACTTATGCACAATGGCTAATTGTGACCGTGACAATTTTACGGGTGGAGGAACCCTGAGTACCCAGAGAGAACAACCGAGCATTGATGAGCAACTCTGTTCAAGCTCTGCTCAAGCTCTGCTCAAGCAGGGTTACAGCAGTTGAAGACGTGCACCATCGACATGCTGTTCGCCTTAGAACACAGCGTCATCATGTCCCCATGTGGGCAAGGCAACCAGGTAAAGTGCCTTGCCCAAGGACACAACACGGGTTGTCCTGGATGGGGATCGAACTTGGGACCTATAGCATAGAAGTTCAACAGTCTACCACTGAGCCACCGCACACCCAGGATTTGTTGTAACTAGGCCCAAAACCTAGGATACTTGATGAGTGATATGGGGAGGTAAAAGGTTCTGACAGTTGTAAAATGGGACCCCCTAAATGGGATATTACCTTATGGAATAATCCTCTTAATTGCTTATAATTTCCAAACAACAAACTATTTACCATCCCACAGGACAAATTTACCCTGTTATTTGCACATGGGTTTTAGAATGAATGACTGTTGATTTCATTATTATTAATATTGTGATTTTTCATAAAATTCTACTAACAGTCATTACAGACCTGTTTTGCTTAGTGTGGGCTGGGGGGGGGGGGGGGGGGGGGGGTGGGGGGGTGGGGGGGGGGGGTTGCTGAAGGAATCTTGACCCCTCTAAAATCTGCCCCCCCCCCTCCCTTAAAATCCTGAATTCTTCTACAGTACAGATGCCATGGATTGGTCACTTTCCATGGGTGAGCAATATTTCCATGGACACAGTAATATTAGATTCCAAACACTAATTATAGAAATAATGATCAAAAATTTAATTAATGAAGCACCTGGTACAACCTGGCGCTTCATTCATTAAAATTTTGCTGATAATAATTTAAAATAAAAACAATTTAAACTAACTAAGAATATGAACTTTTGATGGCAAGGAAAAAAATAAATAAAATAAAAAAACCTCCCGCCCACATGCAATTTTACAAAAAATGGCCTGAGAAACAGAAGATCTAGTTTGTGGGGCCTAAAGTTTGAAAAATATATCCTACCCCTACGAATGCGTGAGGGACACTACCTTGATACCATTCCCCAAATCAAGACTGATCTTTGTGATATGTCTATGACATAAAAGTGCTTGGACTCCAAAAAGATCCATGTGCTCTCCTTACCCCTTTACCCAATGCAGACGATATCAAAATTTATTATTTTAAATATCATTTTTTTAAATTTTTCAAAACATTTCAACAAAACCATAACATGTGACCCCTCGTTGGAACGAGCTCGACGAGCTCGTTCCAACGAGGGGTCACATGATATGGTTTTGTTGAAGTTTATTGAAAAATAATATTTTTTCAACTGCTGAATTTGTATGTTAATCAGACGGATGCGGGCGATTCGTTGGGTAAAGGGTTAACTGTGTGAGTTCTAAATTATTTTTCAAAGTTGATTTGAAACATGGGTATTTTTTTCAAAGATAACACACTACCAGCAAGAGTAGCCTTAATTTAGCAAGATTTTGTTAATTAATAATTGTTTTGTTTCAGTTTAATGGAGTGCCAATTGGCACTTTCCAATAAATTTCTTCTAATCAATTTTATATAAACAATTTTCTTCTGCTGAGTAAACATCAAGCTACTGCATTCAGTGTAAAGCCTCTTTTCAATAGAGCCATGACAGCAACATCTAGCACTCAACCAACTAATATTTTAATAACTAATAATTCCTGGCTAAGCACCAACCTGTTTGACCTCAGTACTTCCAATATGAGAATTTATTCTTTTACAGTGGAGTCCACTTAATTGGATATCTCTAAACTGAATAACCCTGTGCATTGAATATAATTTCCCAACACAAAACCATACATCCAGTACAAATTTGACCTGTTAATTATGCCCCCGACCTCTGAAGGAGGATTCAGTGGTATCTAGTGAAACCCTCTGTCTGTATGTCCGTCCGTCCATCTGTCCATACAAACATTTTGCATTGTAATTTCAAAACCATTTGTCAGATTTGGATGTCTTTTGATATGCTGATAGACCTGCTTGAGGGACAGATATGCACAAGGGTAGTGTTTTTCCATCCAATAAATGTTTCCCATAGTATAGCCCTTTTTCACTTTTTCAACTTAGAAAATTTCTGAAGCATGTATATCTTGTCTGGAAGGTACAACAGAAGTGTCAATAAGCCTGTCTTCGATCTTGAACCATCAAACAAGTAAATTTACTCTGATCAGTTCATGGCCAGATTGGTTGTTAAACATTACTGTTGGCCCATTTATAAACTGCAATAGCCTCCAAAATCATGTTATTAATTGTCATGTTATCTGTGATAATATTTTTTCAATCTTGCATACCAAAGTATCAGGTCTCACAAGAAGAATCATTTGAATTTTTACACACCCATCAACCCCAAGAGTTCCACCTGGATTACTGATTACTGATAGTGGCTGATACACATATATATTATATCCATGTGTGTGTGTGTCACCCATTATGTGAGTATCAGTCAATCAGGCAGAACCTCTGGCTCAATAGGCCCATACTGGGGTACAGGGGGATTGTGAAAAATGAACATGGGTTCAACAACAGTTTGTTGGCATTGACTGGCTTGAAGCATTCCACGGAAAATACACAATTACTGGGCATTTAGAGGATTGTGAAGCAAAACCATGAAAAATAGTTCAAGAGAGCAATTTGCTCGTTTAAGTAGCTCCCAGGAGAGATATTTTTGCCACCTTGGATTTTTTAAAAAGCTCAGCCTAATTTCAGTTTCTTCCAGAGAGTTTCTGAAGAGATGTTTCAAGATTAGATCCCTGCAGAAACCTCAGGAAGTGAAGCAGTACTTGTTTACTCTGGTAAATAAGCTCTGTTTTACTGACAAAATTGGACCTGGTCGCCAATGACTGGGGTGGAAGAAGGCAAAATGGGTATAAATGATTGGCTGTACTTGACTTAAAATCCATGTTGTGGTCATGGTTAGCCGTTGTGCAGAAATATGTGACCTTAAACACCAATAAATAAATAGATTTGAAATTGGTGAGGACAATCGGAAAATCTGGAGTGGAAACTTCATTCTGTGTGTGTTTTGGTAATAATCCACTGCGGGTACATGTACTGTCGCAACACATTCACATTTCATTGGTGTGCATCAGTTCTACTGTGACATTTAAGATTAATCAAAACAGAAAGTTTTGATCTTAATCAAACTGAATTTTCTACCTACATCAAAATTGAATTGAATCTCAAAACTTTACATGGATTCATCCTATTACCAGTGGTAATGGGTAAATTAATAACAAGTTGCACTTCCATTCTGACATTAGAATTTTGCTTTTCATTACAGAAGTAATTGCTTGTAGTCTTCTACTTACATTGTTCATGGTGAGTAAATGATCATTAACCCCCTGCACACTGATGTCGAAATATCTCAAGTTATGGGTGCAAATTTTCCCATGATGCAACTAGAAATTTAACCAATTCAATCTTGTTTGACAGAGCTCAATGAGCTCTGTGAAACAAGATTGAATTGGTTAAATTCCCAGTTGCATTATGGGAAAAATGGCTACTTCAAATCTGGATATTTTGACATCAGTGTGCAGAGGGTTAAAATGGTAGTGGGGTGGCTCAGTGGTTATGGCTTTGGACTTCAAACTGAAAGGCCCAGAGTTCATTCCCCGGTGGGGGTAACTGTGTTGTGTGTGTCCTTGGCCAAGGCACTTAATGTTGATTGCCCATGTGGGGCGTATGGTGGCACTGTGTACAAAGGCACACTGCATATCAATGGCGCACTTTTCTCAACCAATGCTTACCCTGCTTGTATGGAGTTAGTAAGTTGGTGAGTCTGACAGATGCTCGCCCATGCTCGGTGGCTCTCTCCAGGTACTCCAGCTTCCTTCAACTGTAAAACTGTCTGACACAAGGTGACACTGGCTGTCAAAAATGTTGTTAAACACCAATAAATAAATTTTTAAAACACCCATGGAGTGGTGTTTTTGCCCAGCTTGTCATTCAAATTCTGTAAAAATTTAGATGAACAGAAAGTGAGGAAAGTTTCTGCTAATGGACCTCTGTGTTTTTTTATTGATACGTTTTGTCTTGGTGGAAACTCCAATACATGGGTGTTTTGTTGGTAATCCATGTGAGCATGGTTGATCAGTGGTTAGGGCATTGGACTGAAAGGTCTACAGTTCGATCTCGACCAGCGATAACAGCATTGTGTTCTTTGGCAAGACACTTCATGCAATTAGCCACATGGAGGCACAGTGGCCTGTGTACTAAAGTTTTCTGCATATTAATGGTGCACTTACATTCAACCAATGTGCAGAGTAAATAAGTCTGACAGTTGCTCACCACTGCTTAGTGGTTCTCTCCAAATACTCTGGCTTCTTCCACCCATAAAATTGTTTGACATAGTGTGATCCTGGCAGTCTAAAGTGTCGTTAACTGGTTGAGTGCTAGAAGCCACTATCATGGCTCTAGTGAAAAGTGCTAAAAGCCACTCTAGTGGCATTACACTGTATGCATAGTTTTCTCAACTGCAGAAAATAAATGTTTATATAAAATTGTGGTTGTTACAATTTATTGGAGAGTGCCAAAAGGCACTTTTCATTAAATTATAACAAAACAATTGCCCATAAACAAAATCCTTTTAAACTAAAGGTTCCCTTGCTGGAGATATGGCATCTTTGAAAAAAAAATCTTTCCAAATCACCTCTGAGAAAAATTTAAAACTCAACCAGTTAAAACCCAAATAAATAAATAAATAAATAAATAAATAAATAAATAAATAAATATGTACAGGCCATTTTGCTATTTGTTGTATCATGAGTTCATTAGATAGGACTATACATCTATGTCTCGGACTGTGAACTATTTTAATTCAGGTAATGTTTATGCACATGTACCAATATAAATGTTGACCAGTGTTATCAGCTGGGTTAAGTGTAGGTCATATTAACAGTTGTTGCGCTGGAAGCTACTGTGTGGGCTTTAGCTTTTTACCAGACAGATCTGGAGGACAAAAAAATTTTCTTTGCTTAACTGGTCACCCATAAGTATGCAAACATAAGAGATGAGTGAATAAATTTAGACAAACGTCCTGGAAAATGCTTGAAAATTCATGAAAACTGGATTTTTTTTCTCTGAAATCTGCTGAAATATATACAAATCCTGTTGTAGACTTATTGCTTTAGAAATGGCCCCAGGATGTGCTGTTTTTCTGTCTTGGCTTCATGTGATATCATATCACCTATTTTCACTACAGGTGCTTGTCATAAGTTGGAATGTTTAACATTCTGCATTCTGATGTTGAAAGATCAAAATTTCAAGCAGCAAATTTTTCCTATGAAGCCTAAACTAAAAAAGTTAAAAATCTGTTTCTCAGGGCCTCCCACATGGTCCTTTGGCTGCTGCATGCTCTCTTTTTATAACTAATGCAAACTCAAAAAAATGAAAAATTAAATGGTTTATGTCTGATATTTTCCTCAAGTTAATATACATGTAATTGATACATTTGTCCCTTGAGTGCAACAAGGCAAAGCCTTCTGCACTCATGGAAGAGGAAATACACCACCACCCATGCTATTCTGTAGATTATGAGGCCTAAAACATAAAACAAACCAAGAATATGAACTTTTGATGGCCGAGAAATAATTACAAAAAAATAAATAAACACCCACCAACATGCAATTTTACACGGAAAATGGCCTGAGAAACAGAAGATCTACATGGACTTTGTGGTGCCTAATGCAATATATATAGATATTTAACCAATTCAGTCTTGTTTGACAGAGCTGAGCTCTGTCAAACAAGACTGAATTGGTTAAAAAATCCTAGTTGCATTATGGGAAGATATATTTCTTGAAATTTCAGGATTTTGATATCAGTGTTCAGACGCTGCTTTATAATGTTTTGGATTGATTCTGAAGTGTCCTTATAATCAGATGAGAAAAAAAATATCAAAATTAATTTTTGGCTCAGCTTGATAATGGCAAGCATGAGCTTTTGGGTTGGGTTGTGATCTGTTGTCCGTCTGTACGTCTGTCCATCCACAATTCCTTAGCACATCCTGCAGGCCGAAGCTTTCACCTGATCAGTTCCCAATTTCCCATGTGGCTTTGGGGCAATGTCTAGATGGGTGCTATCGATTTTTTTAGAATTTCATTGAAAAACATGGTCGCCAGTGGCCATCTTGGATTTGGATATAAATTGTCCAACAATTCCGTTAGCACATGTCCCTACAGGCTGCAGCTCTCATCCGATCAGTCACAAATTACTTACGTGTCTTTGAGGCAATGTCCAGATGGGAGCTATCAAATTTTTCCCAATTTTATTGAAAAACATGGCCACCAGCAGCCACCTTAGATTTGACAAACAAATTGTCAACAACTCTATTAGCACACCCTACAGGCTGTATCTCTCACCCGATCGTTTTCAAATTTCATATGTGGCTTTGGTTTAATGTTTAGATAGGAGCTATCAAATATTTCTGAATTTTGTTGAAAAACAAGGCTGCCAGCAGCCATCTTTGATTCAGATATAAATTGTCAACAATTCCATTAGCACACCCTACAGGTCGCATTTCTCACCTGATCTTTTTTGAATTTCGTATATAGCTTTGGTGTGATGTCTAGATGGGAATTATAAAATTTTTCTGAATTATGTTAAAAAATATGGCCGCAAGCAGTCATCTTGGATTTGGCATATAAATTGTCAATAATTCCATTAGCAGACCTGAACAAGCCGCACATCTCACCCGATCTTTTAGCACAGTCTGCAGGTCATGCTTAATGTGGAGGGATTTCATAGTAACTTGGTAGGATGACTCCTTGTGATGTCTAGATGAGAATTTCCCCATTTGGGCATGCTCTGCCAACCATGACGACTGCCCAAGCCCAAAACCCGAAAACCTTTAGCACAGTCTACAGGTCATATTTATTGAGGAATTTCATTGTAACTTGGTGGGTTGACTTCATACAATGTCTAGATGAGAAAGTCCCCTTTTGGACATGATTGGGCAACTGTGATGGCTACAGGGGCCCGGAGCCCGAAAACCTTTAGCACAGTCTAGAGGTCATATTTATGAAGAAATTTCATTGTAACTTGGTAGGATGACTCCAAATAATGTCTAGATGAGAACGTCCCATTTTGATTGCGATCATGCAGCCTTGATGGGTGCCCGAGCCCAAAAACCTTTAGCATAGGCAAAAGGTCATATTTATGGAAGGATTTCATTGTAACCTGTTAGGTTGACTCCATATAATGCTTAGATGATGACATCCCCTTTTGGTCGTGATTGGTCAGTTGTGATGGCTACAAGTGCCCGAAGCCTGAAAACCTTGAGCACAGTCTACAGGTCATATTTATGAAGGGATTTCATTGTAACTTCTTAGGATCACTCCAGATGATGTCCAGATGATGCCCAGATGAGATTGTCCCCTATGGTTGCGATCATTCATCCATGATGGCTGCCCGAGCCCGAAGCCCGAAAAACCTTAAGCACAGTGTACAGGTCATATTTATGAAGGGATTTCATTGTAACTTGGTAGGTTAACTTCATATAATGTCTAGATGAGAACGTCCTCTTTTGGACATGATTGGGCAACTGTGACGGCTAAAGGTGCCCGAAGCCCAAAAACCTTTAGCACAGTCTACAGGTCATATTTATGAGGGGATTTCATTGTAACTTGGTAGGATGACTCCAAATAATGTCTAGATGAGAACGTCCCATTTTGATCGCGATTATTCAGCCTTGATGGGTGCTCGAGCCCAAAAACCTTTAGCATAGGTAAAAGGTCATATTTATGGAAGGATTTCATTGTAACCTATTAGGCTGACTCCATATAATGCCTAGATGATGACATCCCCTTTTGGTCATGATTGGTCAGCTGTGATGGCTACAAGTGCCCAAAGCCCGAAAACCGTGAGCACAGTCTACAGGTCATATTTATGAAGGGATTTCATTGTAACTTCGTAGGATCACTCCAGATGATGCCCAGATGAGATTGTCCCCTTTGGTTGCGATCATTCAACCATGATGGCTGCCTGAGCCCGAAGCCCGAAAACCTTAAGCACAGTCTACAGGTCATATTTATGAAGGGATTTCATTATAACTTGGTAGGTTGACTTCATATAATGTCTAGATGAGAACGTCCCCTTTTGGACATGATTGGGCAACTTTGACTACTAAATGAATTGGGCAACTTTGACGACTAAATGTGCCTGAAGCCCAAAAACCTTTAGCACAGTCTACAGGTCATATTTATGAAGGGATTTCATTGTAACTTGGTAGGATGACTCCAAATAATGTCTAGATGAGAACATCCCATTTGGTTGTGATCATTCAGCCTTGATTGGTGCCCGAGCCCAAAAACCTTTAGCATAGGCAAAAGGTTATATTTATAGAAGGATTTCATTGTAACCTGTTAGGTTGACTCCATATAATGCCTAGATGATGACATCCCCTTTTGGTCGTGATTGGTCAACTGTGATGGCTACAGGTGCCCGAAGCCCGAAAACCTTGAGCACAGTCTACAGGTCATATTTATGAAGGGATATCATTGTAACTTCGCAGGATCACTCCAGATGATGCCCAGATGAGATTGTCCCCTTTGGTTGCGATCATTCAGCCACGATGGCTGCCCGAGCCCGAAGCCCGAAAACCTTTAGCACAGTCTACAGGTCATATTTATGAATGGATATCATTGTAACTTGGTAGGTTGACTTCATATAATGTCTAGATGAGAACGTCCCCTTTTGGGCACGATTGGGCAACTGTGACGGCTTCAGGGGCCCAAAGCCCGAAAACCTTTAGAACAGTCTACAGGTCATAATTATGAAGGGATTTCATTGTAGCTTGGTAGGATGACTCCAAATAGTGTCCAGATGAGAACGTCCCCTTTTGGTCACGATCATTCAGCCTTGATGGCTGCCCGAGCCCAAAAACCTTTAGCATGTCTGTAGGTCGTATTTATGGAAGGATTTCATTGTAACTTGTTAGGTTGACTCCATATAATGCCTGGATGATGACATCCCCTTTTAGTTGTGGTTGGTCAAGTGTGATGGCTACAGGTGCCTGAAGCCCGAAAATCTTGAGCACAGTCTACAGGTCATATTTATGAAGGGATTTTATTGTAACTTCATAGGATCACTCCAGATGATGTCCAGATGAGAATGTCCCCATTTGGTTGCGATCAGTCAACCATGATGGCTGCCCAAGCCTAAAGCCCAAAAACCTTTAGCACAGTCTTCAGATCATATTTATGAAGGGATTTCATTGTAACTTGGTAGGTTGACTTCATGTAATGTCTAGATGAGAACAGCCCCTTTTGAACACCATTAGGCAACTGTGTTGGCTACAGGGGCCCAAAGCCCAAAAATCTTTAGCACAGTCTACAGGTGATATTTATGAAGGGATTTCATTGTACCTTGCTAGGATGACTCTAAATAATGTCTAGATGAGAACGTCCCCTTTTGGTCACGATCATTCAGCCTTGATGGCTGCCCGAACCCCAAACTCCAAAACCTTTAGCATAGTCTATTGGTCACATTTATGGAAGGATTTCATTGTAACCCGTAAGTTTGACTCCATATAATGCCTAGATGATGACATCTCCTTTTGGTCGTGATTGGTCAACTGTGACGGCTTCAGGTGCCCGAAGCCCAAAAACCTTGATCACAGTCTACAGGTCATATTTATGAAGGGATTTCATTGTAACTTTGTAGGATCACTCCAGATGATGCCCAGATGAGAATGTCTCCTTTTGGTTGCAATCATTCAACCATGATGGCTGCCAGAGCCCAAAGCCCAAAAACCTTTAGCACAGTCTACAGGTCATATTTATTAAGGGATTTCATTGTAACTTGGTAGGTTGACTTCATATAATGTCTAGATGAGAACGTCCCCTTTGGACGCAATTGGGAAACTGATGGCTACAGGGGCCCGAAGCCCAAAAACCTTTAGCACAGTCTACAGGCCATATTTATGAAGGGATATTAATGTAACTTTATAGGATGACTCGTTTTGGAATAATTTCACTGTAACTTGGTAACTTTTGTTGATATACGTTAACTGTGAGGGCCACATACATTAACTGTCATATTAACCCACCCCTCAGCTCTTTAGTACAGTGTACACCTCATATTATTTTTATCATAAACATAGCATACAGGGAACAGAAATGAACATATTCCCAATTATCACAATTCTTGTTTTATTTCATAATCCTTTCATAAACATTGAACATTATCCTTTTCATCAAACACAACACAAGTTAAGCTACAGTGTCATTGACACTGTCATTTCAGATTTCATACGTAGCTTTGGTGTGATGTCTTTTCTGTAGAAACTTGAGTGAATGACATGACCTTACAGAATCTTTCTAGTTTTTTTTTTTTTTAGTTCAGCCCCTTCTTGGACAAATTGAGCTGCAGTGTCATTGACACTTTCAATTTGACTTTTCATCTTGTCCCATGCACCTGTGATTTAAAATTCATATGTACCTATGCAAGCCTGAAAATAAGCAATCTGACATTTGCAGAATGAGGTCCCCAGAGGGTGAATTTGCTGATGCTATCCCATACAGTGGGCCAATTTATCCTCGGGATACCTCTTTCTGTTTTGGTTTGAGACCCTGATTCAGATTGAGGTTCACAGAAGGTAAATTTGGTGATGCTACCCTGCTGTGCAGGATAGCATCACCAAAGTAATCCTCTAGAGACTCCATTTTGCAGATGACAGTCTGCTTATTTTCTGGCTTATACCTGTGCATGCTTCAACTTTATTGCTTGTGCATTTTTGATAAGAATTAGTGCTTTGATAACAGTTAGATTATTTGAACCAAAACTTTTAAAAAATTAGGACTCTCTTGCTCAGAATATCACTTCCCTGACAAAGAGGAAACTGTCATCAATAGGAAAGATGTTAAGCCCTTTACCTAACACAATGGATAAAATGGCTAGTGTTATTCACAATTAATTGCCAATCGAATTTTATATTTTTTCCATTTTTTTATCTAACAAATAGCTTATGAACCCTCATTGAAATAATTTGTTTGAGCTTCCTCTATTGAAGGGTCATAAAATGAAAATTTTATTTTTTCAAGAATTGTGTTTTGCATTTGCCGTTGGTTATTCCTGTTGGCTATAGGGTTAGAAGGTACATTTTTCAATCACAGTCACTGTAATTGGATCTGAGGAAATGCTGCCAAGAATTTCTTTATGGTCAGTTCTTCCTGTCCAGATGTTGGAGTTTACCTTGTTCTCATTGTTTATACCAAGTCAAAAGTGTTGTTACTGTCCTTTAGTGACACATAAAACTGGCTTTCTTCTTTAACTGGTAGGGTGCTGAATTATGTTTGGTTGACAAAATTTGTTCACCTGTATTTTCCTTGTTACAATTTTAACAAAGAAAATCCATACAGACAAAATAGTTTCAATCCAAAAATAAAATGGGGCATGTCCAAAGAATATGAAGCCTTTAAGTTGAAGTACCTGCCCTTAAGAATAAAGCCCAAATATGGACTTCCAGCACTCTACCAGTTAATACCTACAAATGTCTGATAAGCTCATGTGCACATTTTTGTTAACCCTTTACCCAATGCAGACAATATCAAAATTTATTATTTTGAATATAATTTTTTTAAATTTTTAAAAAAATTTCAACAAAACCATATGTGACCCATCATTGGAATGAACTCGTTCCAAAGAGGGGTCACATGATATGGTTTTGTTGAAATTTTTCGAAAAATAGTATTTTTTCAGCTGCTGAATTTGCATATTACATGGGCAGATGTGGCCGATTCTTTGGTTAGCCCTTTACCCAACACAGACGATATCAAAATTTATTATTTTTAATATAATTTTTCAAAAAATGTCAACAAAATCATATCATGTGACCCCTCGTTGGATCAAGCTCAGTGACCTCGTTCCAATGAGGGATCACATGATATGGTTTTGTTGACTGTCATGTGATCCTTTTTCTGGATCACATGACAGAGTTAAATAGAAGTCCTGTCACCAATAGTGCACTTATCTAGGCTTAATTACCCGGAGGTCCATTGGCTGAAACATTGCTTGTGCACAGGCCATATGTACAGAATTTGATAGCTTTACTTGGGCCATAACGCGTACATTAATGTGCAGATCAACGTGCTATTTGTGCGAATTTCATGACACGACTTTTAGTTTTAACTGTATTTATTTATTTATTTTAATGGCACTTTCAACTCTGCTAAAGTTAGCTGGTTTTGTTCAGCAAAATTTGCCAATCTGCACTCTTCAATAATTTGTGATAAAACACATTTATATAAACAAAATATTTGTTTGCATTTGACTGAATATGAAACATGAGAAAGGAAAATGTTGGCTTTTCCCCTGGTACCCTAATTTTTTTAAAAGCCCTGATAGTGGCTTCTAGCACTCAACCAGTTAAATAACACCTTTTTAGTGCAGCTTTATTTCATTGAAGCATATGTTTTTCTACAAACATTTCAGTTTCTGAATTGATGTTTTGAAAGTGCTTTGAATGAAGGGATTACCGGTATAATTCACGTTGAATATTCACTGCACTCCTCCCATTTTCAGATATCAGAAAGTGTGATTGTGACTTGACCTTATGTTTTCAAGATTATTAACACCCAGTACTCTGTCTGACATCTTGAGTAAACACACTATTAATTGAAAGTAGAATATGTTTTCATTTTTGGAATTCACTTTAAAAAATTTCCACAATCCTGTATAAGTATTTCCAATAGTTCCATGAATCCAGCACCCTATGTAACCACATGTAACTAAGTTACCCAGAGCATTATTACAGCCTTAGTCATTATATATTTTCATGTAGCATGTGATATGGCAGTTACCAATTTTTTATAACCAGAAAGTGTGACTAACCCTGTGCACTGCACAGGGTTAGTCACAATTTCTGGTTATAAAAAAAATTCATTTCTAACTGAATACCTACAGTTAAAACTAGAAGTCCTGTCACGAATAGTGCGCTTATCTAGGCTTAATTGCGTGTTGGAATTGCGTGCAATTTCCATGTCGAATGGCATCAAAAGCACGGCAGGTTCTCCTGGTTACTCATAGCAAACACATGCAATGTTTCTGCCAATGGACCCCCAGGTTACCCGGAGGTCCATTGGCTGAAACATTGCTTGTGCACAGGTACAGAATTTGATAGCTTTACTTGGGCCATATGCATACATTAACGCGCATATCAATGTGCTATTTGTGCACATTTCATGACAGGACTTCTAGTTTAACTGTAACCCTGTGCACTGTACAGCCTTAGTTTAAATGTCATCTATATCAATTCTTTATCCAATGTAATGTTTAAAACCCGCCAGTATTATTCAAACTCAGCTCAAGAATCATCGTTGTTAGTAATAGAAATTCTTTCTGAATGATCAGACAGGTCATATCTTGTTTGACAGAGCTCACTGAACTCTGTCAACACAAGATATTATTGTTTTTGTTTATTGTTAAAAGTTTATTAAGTTTTCAAGGAGTGGCTGCAAGTTTTACAACTTATATTAACACCTCTTCTTAACCTGCACAGAATGTGCATCATAAAAAAATGCAAAAATTCTTCATTGCCTGGCGAGGATGAAGTCAGTTACAAAATTTTGAAACAGCGCCCAAATCCCCTAATTGACAAACTCAACAACCTATTCAATGCATGCCTCATCCATGGCTACTTTCCAAAATGTTGGAAAATAGCCATTGGTGTCATGATACCGAAACCAGACAAAGACCTTTCTGACCCGGCCAGCTACTGCCCAATCAGCCTTCTCAGTTACATTGGTAAGGTATTCAAAAGAATCCTTACCAACCGACTTTTTCAACAGATGGCAAAGAGCCTATAGAAAGCGTAAATAAGGCATTGAGCATGTCTACTGCCTAGTCAGTCTAATGAAAAACATGATCAATAACCAGTTAATAGGCATGGCTGTCCTATTAGATGTCGAAAAAGCATTCGATTCCGTTTGGCACAATGGAATGCGCCTCAAACTTTCTAAAATGAAACTCCCCAGGAAACTGCTTAGTTTACTCTCTTCCTTCCTTAACGATCGCAAAATAAAAATCAGAGTAAACAACAAAATGTCCAATAGCGTCCCCCTGGAAGCAGGCACCCCCCAATGATCCATCCTCAGCCCCTTCCTATACATCATCTACGACAATGATCTCAAAATCTCCGAGGATCGCATTCAAATCTCACAATTTGCAGGTGATAAGGGTCTCTGGAACTCTAATAATACTGCCAGTCCACTTCAAAAACCCCTTCAACGTGCTCTCAACGACCTAGAGCAATGGTGTGGCAAATGGAGAATCAAGCTAAACGCCAGTAAAACGCAAAGAATCACGTTCACCCGTAAGAAATATAACTGTGACTTTGACCTAAAACTACTGGACAAAAAATCCTCCATGAATGCACAGAGGCGAAATCCCTTGGCATCACCATCGACCAAAACCTATCTCTCAATAAACACACCAACGGTATTGCCAGCAAACCGACCAAACAAATTAATTTACTAAAAATGCTAAAGGGTACATCATGGGGAACAAACCAGCCTATTCTACTTAAACTATAAGCCTTTGTGCTCCCTGTACTCAAGTATGGGGCTATCATCCTAACAGACCTAAATCAAACAAATATGGGGAAACTCCAGGTCCAAAATCATGCGCTCAGGGTTGCCCCGTGTGCTCCCTGGGATGCACTTATCAAAACACTAACAAAACACTCCACGACAGAGCTGAAATCCCAACCATAAAGGACCGCCTGGCCTCCCTAGCCGCGAAAAATCACGACCGGTTAGCCGACAGCCAACTAATATCTGAACTACAGGTAATTTGCGAAAGCCGACAAAAACGCCAAAATTTAATGTAACAACCGTGTAAGTAGGAACCAGACCGCAGAGGTTAGGGCATGAAACACCTTCGGATGTGGCTCTTTTGTTAAGGTCTGCCCCCTTCCCCCCTGTTTCGACTGGAAGATACCTAAGAGAAGGCGAGTGAACAGGCAGTTAAAAAAGGTCAGCCATGACCTTCTACCAGGAAGAGCTGCCTTCACCAACTCAGCAAAAATCACTAAAATTCAGTGTCTGATAATTAACAAATACTGGGAAAGAGAAGGTGAATATACAGGCAGTAATAACGTCTCAGCCGTGATCTTCTACCAGTAAGAGCTGCCTTCACCGACTCAACTAAATCACTAAAATTTAATCTCTAAAAATAAACAAATACTGGGAAAGAGAAGGTGAATATACAGGCAGTAATAACGGCTCAGCTGTGATCTTCTACCAGGAAGAGCTGTCTTCACCGACTCAGCTAAATCACTAAAATTTATGGTCTAAAAATAAACAATAATGGCTCAGCCGTGACCTTCTACCAGGAAGAGCTGTCTTCAATGACTCAACTAAATCAGGAGGAGGTAAGGGCAGGAAACAGCCCTGGATGTGGTACTTTGGTAAAGGCTTGCCCCCCCTCCAATTCTTAGCTGAAAAAATTAATCCGGGCAATCATAAACTGAACAAAAGAATTGTACTCGCTGCTCCCAGTGATCGACAACCATCCAAAAAATGCAATCACATATTTTTGTCTATCTTAAAAATCAACTAATTCTGCCTTTTTTAGCAGGTAAACCAAGATGCTTTCTTTTTGATAACCAGCACCCCAATAACAGCTATGGAAACTATAACAGATATGGAACACAGTAACCACTATGGACTCTGAACATCCCTAAAAGTGGTCATCCACCTCCAGGAGGCAAGCATTGGTCCTGCGCCTTGCTCCTACCCCTTTTTGTAAGCATTTGTAGCGCATTTTTTGACCCAGCCAAATAGGTTCCAATGCAGGCCTGCCCCCGAACCAGGGAAGTTCAGGTCTTTCTATGGGTGGTCCCCGGAAGGGGCCGTTGTTGTCGTCTATCCAAAAACACGTCCAACGGTAAAGCCAGAAAAATTGATTAAATCAGCCTGAGGCAGATTATACTTGCCAGTGATGACCCACCATCGCTTCATAATTTATCTTCGAAGTGGCAGACTATACTTACCCGAAAAAACACCACAGCATCCTCGGGGAGGGGTAGCACCTTTGTGAGAGGACCCCCTCTCGCTCTGGTGCTCACACAAGGGTTCATTCAACGACCCAGACAAAGACAACCCAACACTCTTCTTGATCATCTAGCCTAAGACATCTGCTGAGTACTCAATCCTTTTCCTCCTTCCACACGCCTAGACATGTAACTTCCAGATCTCAACAGTCACAGAGGGTCGAATGGGGCTTGTCCCACAGCGTCCCTGCGTGCCTTTGGCACATGAAACCATTTCATCACAGCCGCACGAAATGTGTCTCTCTCCACATAGAGGACAGCTATTTAACATCCTCACTCGATAGAATGGTACAGTACAGTTGCTGTGGACTGATGGTAATGCACATGTGATCAATGATGTCCATGCATAAGTTTACCGGGTAATAAAAATCATCATCAGCAAAATTTTAATTAATGAAGCACCGAGTAACACCTAGTGCTTCATTAATTAAAATTTTGCTGATTATTCCTATAATTAAGTTTTGGAATCTAATATTATTGTGTCCATGGAAATATTGCTCAAATGTGGAAAGTGACCAGTCCACGGCGGCCATACTATAGGCTGCGACAGCATCAACTCCACAATTGATTATCGAGAGAGCGTTCGACACGTTTAAAGCTTTTCCTGACAAGGATTGTTCCAGAGTCCTATTGCATGAGAGATCAACATGCATATCTACAGTTAAAACCAGAAGTCCTGTCATGAATAGTGCGCTTATCTAGGCTTAATTGCGCGTTGGAATTACACGCAATTGCCATATCAAATGGCATCCAAAGCACAGCAGGTTCTCCTGGGTACTCATAGCAAACACACGCAATGTTTCTGCCAATGGACCTCCGGGTTACCCAGAGGTCCATTGGCTGAAACATTGCTTGTGCACAGGCCATATGTACAGAATTTGATAGCTTTACTTTGGCCATAACGTGTGCATTAACACGCAGATCAACGTGCTATTTGTGTGCATTTCATGACAGGACTTCTAGTTTTAACTGTAGTCAGCCATGACTGTCTTGTGGGATGATATTATTGGTTAAATTTCTAAACAGTGCTATGGGAATATTTACTGCTGAAAACATTGATATATTTGACATCAGGTTGAAGAGAGTTAAAATGCTGTTGTGAAGGATTTTCAAAATAAAATTGAAATACAAAAAGGGTCACACTTGTTTATCATAATGGTTAATGAGATTAGGTTTGTCTTGTGATATTGAGTGCAAATAAAACCTGCAAATGTTTTTTATTTATTTTACTCAGCTATTTTTACTTATTCAAGAAATGTTTTCACAATTGTTGTCTATATTATGCATTGAAAACTGGGCGTAGTTCTCTAATTTTGGAAATTGCATTGAGTAGATAATTTCCCGAACAAATCATCTGGTTGCAAATATCATTCATTGTCCATGTATGTGTGTAAAAAAATTCTTCATGCTTTTTTTTAAAAGCATGCAGCTTGGAAGAGCTCATTTCACTGAAGGGTCATAAGCTGTGTTTAGAAGTGAAGGTCAAGAGAGGAAGAAATATTCACACTCTCACCTAGGGCCGGCAAGAGTGAGGATGGGGCCCGGGGCAATGTGTAGAACAGGTGTTGTGGGCCCTGCAAGTGCTGAAAGCACAAAGCAGTATGCAGGGGGGGGGGGGGGAGGAGTGTGGGAGGGGGAGGGATTTGGGGTGGGAATCCTCTCCCAGAATTTTTTTGTTTAAATTACTGCTAGGAGAAACATTCTCTGCATTTTCTTGAACAATATCTACTCAATTATTTCCTTACAATTTAGTTAATTTATTACCTGTATTTCTGTGTGTATGGTGCATTATTCCTTCAAAGATAATCGTGACCACCATGATGCAGGAAAGACAGGTGGAAAACCAACAAACTGGAACAAGTGTGGCTTTTTATATATATATATATATACGAATGGAACCTGGTCAGTAATGCAATTACGTACTCTTGCCACCTCCACCAGCGTTGGAGGCCAGTACCAAAAGCCTTCCTGTGACTTTAAGGTCACAAACATCGATAGGTCAACCTACACTTGTTTAAAACACAGAAAATCCTTGGGCAATTGCTTACTTACTTCTTACTTACTTCTTTTCTCAGCACTAGTGCTCTCACCTGTAAAACTGAAGTAAAGAATAGATTAAACCTCTGCATATGCTGAAATTTCAAACTGTAAAAGTTTTCCATAATGCAACTTGGGATTTAACCAATCCAGTCTTGTTTGACAGAGCTTAGTGAGCTCTGTCAAACAAGAATGAATTGGTTAAATTCCAAGGCATACCTACCCCCACCTCTGAAGTGGGGGCTCTATTGTTGATGGCCTGTACATCTGTTTGTCAATCCGTTCGTCCATCCCAACTTGTGCGTGCAACTCCTCCTACATTATTGGACCGATTTTGATGAAACTTCTCAAACATTATGACTAGCAAGAGAACATGTGCATATTCTAAAATTTTTCATAAGCGACAATTTTAACCAGGTTATCCACCCTGAACATAGATTTATTATGGATTTTCAAATGAGATTCTTGTGTGTGAAACTCCTCCTACGTTATTGAACCAATTTCGATGAAACTTCTCAAACATTATGACCATTATGGGTGTACGCATATTCCAAAATTTTTGAACTGCGACAATTTTAACCAATTATCTCCCATGAACTTTGATTTATTATTGGTTTATTAACCTCAACACTCAGAGGTGCATTCTGGTAGGCCGGAAGTGGGGGTATTAATCACCTTCAGTGATAGTTCTAGTTGCATTATTGGAAAAATCTGCTGCTTGAAATTGTGCTATTTTGACATAAAAGAGCAGATGGTTAACTTTATGTCACTGCACAGACTGAACCATAATAAAAGCCTAGTTAAACCAAGCCATAAAATGTGGTGAGAAAATTTAATTGCTATTTTACAGACCAGTGAGTCTTTGTTTTACTCACCATAAATGAAGCAAATCGGTCATAACCCTGTTTTGTAGTATATTAGAAAAGTCAACCTTTGTTGAAGAGATTGTTGTTGCCAATCTCATCTTTTTCCTGTCACTGAATGTTTTGATATTTATGGATTGTTCAGGTAGAGATTACCTGTTTATGTTCAGTGGTTTTGATGTCCTTGATTTGTTATTACAGTCGACTGATCTTCTGATCACCTGTCTCATCCTTTTATAAAAACTAGTATCTTGTGATAAATAAATCACAAATTTCTTTGAACATGAAAGCTGATTCCTAATCCAAATGACATGATTTTGCAGCGTCTCATTATCCATATTTTCATACAATTTGTTACACATTAGGCCACACAAAATAAATCTATAGAAGATTCTTAGGCAATTTTTTTTCAATTCAATGATTGAGGGAAGGTTTTATTTTTTACTTTGATTTTTTTCTTGCAAGTCGTGAACATGAATTGAGAGGCTTTCCACTGTCTTTTTACACACAGAAAATATAGAAAGTGTATAACTATACAAATAAAATCATTTTATTTTTAAAATAATGCTGTTTTGCATCTTCAGCTATGCTCTTCAGATTTCAGTTTCAGAGTCTCTTCCTCATAAATATTAACTCTTAGACAACAGGGAATCAGAATGAATTTATTGAACATGACATTCCGCAAAAAAATTACAGTAAAGCAGGTGCTTCTAGTCAAGTGTCATCTGCCTATTCAGGCTGACGACACTTGACTAGAAGCACCTGCTCAGTGTTTAATTCTCCCCCAGCCCAAAGATAGCTGAACTGCCACAGCCAGAGTACCTGCCGTATTACATCATAGGCAAAAAAACTTGACTCCCGGCTTCTACAGTTAAAACTAGAAGTCCTGTCACGAATAGTGCGCTTATCTAGGCTTAATTGTGCGTTGGAATTGCGTGCAATTGCCATATCGAATGGCATCCAAAGCATGGCAGGTTCTCCTGATTACTCATAGCAAACACATGCAATGTTTCTGCCTATGGGCCTCCGGGTTACCCGAAGGTTCATTGGCTGAAACATTGCTTGTGCACAGGCAATATGTACAGAATTTGATAGCTTTATTTATTTATTTATTGGTGTTTAAGGTCACATACTTATGCACAATGGCTAATCGTGACCGT
This sequence comes from Pictodentalium vernedei, assembly GCA_031216915.1. Classification (NCBI taxonomy): domain Eukaryota; kingdom Metazoa; phylum Mollusca; class Scaphopoda; order Dentaliida; family Dentaliidae; genus Pictodentalium; species Pictodentalium vernedei. The sequence continues at coordinate 388,548,374 of CM062290.1, read as the reverse complement.
GACAGTTTTACGGGTGGAGGAAGCCGGAGTACCCGGAGAGAACCACCGAGCAACGACGAGCAACTGTCAGCTCCCCAACATCGTAACTCTGAACTCTGCACCGCAGCACAGGCAGGGTTAGATTGGTTGAAAACATGCGCACCATCGACGTGCAGTACGCCTCAGTACACAGCGTCATCGTGCCCCCATGTAGGCAATCGGGGTGAAGTGTCTTGCCCAAGGACACAACGCGGTTGCCGCAGGTGGGATTCGAACCGAGGACCTCTCGGCTTGCAGCCTGCACCTCTACCAACTGAGCCACCGCGCCCCCATTTGATAGCTTTACTTGGGCCATAACACGTACATTAACGTGCATATCAACGTGCTATTTGTGCGCATTTCATGACAGGACTTTTAGTTTTAACTGTAGGAGTTAAAACCCAGTTTCTGACTCCTCTAATTTTGTTGTAATATTGGAAGGAAGGCACATAAAAATGTCCATTGAGGGGGTTCAGTTTCAATGAGGGAATGCTTGAGAATCAAAACATTTTTTTTGCCTTATAAAGATTTATATCGTGTGAAGAGTGAATTGTCACTAAAACACATACAATATGGCCCTCGTACTTTTTGTCACTTTCCACGGGGTGGGCACTATTTCCACAGACCAATAATATTAGATTCTGAACATTAATTACAAGGAGCATGGTGGCTCAGTGGTACACTGTTGGACTCCTATGCTAGAGGTTCCGAGGTCGATTCCCGTTGTGGACGACCCGTGTTGTCTCTTTGGGCAAGGCACTTTATCCCGGTTGCCATCATCGGGCCACGTTGATGCTGTGTACTAAGGTGTACTGCACGTCGATGGTGCACATGTCTTCAACCGCTGCCACCACCTGCTTGAGCTGAGCTTGAACAGAGTTAGAATGTTGAAGAGCTGACAGTTGCTCGTCAATGCTCGGTGGTTCTCTCTGGGGACTTATGCTTTCTTCACCCGTAAAACTGTCACGGCCACGATTAGCCATTGTGTATAAGTATTTGATCTTAAACACCAATAAATAAATAAATACATTAATTACAGGAACAATAATAAAAAATTTAATTAATGAAGCACTGGGTATAACCGGTGAAGACCTCCATCCATCTGTCCATCCATCTGTCCATACAAACATTTTGCATTGTAATTTCAAAACCATTGGTCGGATTTGGATCTCCTTTGGTGTGCTGATAGCCCTGCATGGGGGAACAGATATGCAGAAGGAGCGGGTTCCGTCCAATAATTGTCCCCAGTGTTATGGCTCTTTTATCACTTTTTTAACTTAGAAAATTTTTGAAAATGTCCCACAATACCTTTAAGGCTACTTCAAACATGCCTGTGGGTCGGGGGCAATGGCCATGCTTTGCATTGCCCTTGTTGAATATAGGTTATAGAGCAAACTTCTGTAACTGAATAAAAAATCTTACCCTGACTCTTCCCAGCCCTGACTCTTCCCAGTTTTCCTTTGTTTAGTGACCTATTTCGCCTCAGTACATTCAATACAGTCAATACTTAACTGAATAATTTTCTCTGGCAAAGTGTCAATTCAATTAACAGGATCCCACTGAACTCATGGAGCTCTGTCAAACAAAATACAATAGAGTAAATGCTAAGTTTATCTCTAGAATACAGGAAAGTGACACAATCTTTGTTAATTGAATTCTCCTGTTAATTGAATAATTTTCATTGACAAAGTGGCTATACAATTAACAGGGTTCCACTGTAATAATATTCCAGTCTTCAAGTGCTGTTTTTTTTATGTATGTCCCAACGAACATGCACAAACATACTTTTGGGGTATGTACTCCAAGCCTGAATACAAAGACCCATAACTAGTAAGTGAAAAACCGATAGTGATTTTCAAGTCTTTAAATTTTGGAATTTCAGAGTTACCAATATTGTTAGGTTGGAAACACAACACTGTCTTATTTGAATCACTCTCCAACCTGCATGGTAGGCAGGCCTGAAAATAAGCAGTCTGACATTTGCAGAATGAGGTGCCCAGAGGGTGAATTTGATGATGCTATCCCATACAGTGGGCCAATTTATCCTCTGGGTACCTCTTTCTATTTATTCTTGAGACTCTGATTCAGACTGAGGTTCACAGAGGGTAAATTTAGTGATGCTACCCTGCTATAGCAGGGTAGCATCACTAAATTCACCCTCTGGGGACCTCATTTTGCAGATGTCAGTCTGCTTATTTTCTGGCTTGATGGTAGGTGGATTTTTTTCTTACACTTAAATTTTGGTACTTTAGTCTTACGTCTATATTTTTACTCCACAACACTGTACAATCTCACCTGATGGAAAAAAGATGCCAGAAGACAAGGTGCACAAATTGAAACTAAGATTACCCCCAAGGGTTATGCTGAAAAAAATGTGCATAGCCCCTTTCAAACCTGGAAATAAGCAATCTGCCATTTGCAGAATGAGGTCCACAGAGGGTGAATTTACTGATTCTATTCCATACAGTGGGCTAGAATCTCCCAATTTATCCTCCGGATACCTTTTTCGGTTTAGATTGAGGTTCACAGAGGGTAAATTTGGTAATGTTACTCTGCTTTGCAGGGAAGTATCACTAAATGCTTTCTGTGGGAACCTCATTCTGCAGATGACAGTCTGCTCATTTCCAGGCTTGACCCCTTTTGAACAAAGAGAACCCCAATGGCAATCCCATTGCACTCCCTTTTGTTGGTGTTTTTTTTAACTGGTTGAGTGCTGAATTATTTTTGATCATCAAAATTGACTCACTTGTCTTTGACATGTTACAATGTTTTCCTCATAACATTTCATCATCATGTCTTCATTACACTTCATTTTATCATCATTACAAATGTTGTTTTGGTTCAGGAACCGTTAACAAATGAATAAAATGGCAAATTTGAGTTAAAATATTTGTCGTAGATATAATACTGTGGATGAACAAAAAAAATCGATTCCCTCATTTCTGTTTTGAAATGCTCATTCGCCTAATTTGTACGACCCTGATAGGCTTTGAAAATCATTATTAAATTCCTTGAGAAATGTTTAAATGGTGCTTGAATTTGATATCAGTGAGAATCCTGACAACTGTGATTATAAAAGCAGTCGTTCATGATTAGATAGCAAATTCAATCACACTCCTTTATTTGCACCAGTTGGTCAAGATTTCAAACATAAAATATTGCGAAATCAGCACCACACCAAAGGAAAAACAGACAAAAACTAAGATTTCAGACTCAATATTTGCACATTTCTTTTTCAAGTCATGTGAGCTTCTCCAGCGTTATGGGAGGAAAGTGGATACAGAACTTCAACCGGATCCAGACGAGGTCTCAATCTGGTCAAAATTCTCTGTCCGCTTTCATGAGCACAGTACTGTTTTCTTCCACCACTGCAACATCATTGCTAGGGATGCTTTCCTGTTGCATTATACCATTCATTGATGGATACAGTACAGCCACCATGGGCTGGTTGTATTCCATGCGTAGGCAGTGATATCCATGCATGCATTTACCAGGTAATCAAATCATCATCAGCAAGATTTTAATTAATGAAGCACCGGGTTGTACTTCATTAATTAAATTTTGGATGATTCTTCCTGTAATTAGTTTTTGGAATGTAATATTATTGCGTTCATGGAAATATTGCCCACCTGTGGAAAGTGACCAGTCCATGGTGGCCACACTCTATAACAGATTCACCGTCATCTTAGTGACATTTTGGTTCTAGTTTTGGCTGTGGTTTGAATGATCTGGGAAGATAGGGATCTACATCACATTGAACAACTTCATTGACATTATCCAGGCTCCTGCCTTCTTTGAAGAAGAAGTTGTAGCAAAGGTGCTGGAGATGAGACGGTGGTTGACATTCATTCCTCCTGTTTTTCTGTCTGGGCCTCCTCTTTTCATACCATTCTGCAAGGTGTTTTGAATCCTTCTGCTCAGCTGATGAGTTCTTTCTGTTCTTCCTTTTAGGTGTTTTGGCTCACCATTCAAAGGCAACATCTAGTTTCTTCTATGGGTGTGGTCAAGTCAGGGAAGGGTACTCAGGAAATATACTCCTGTTTCCTGGGGATGAAGCCTGCCTGAAGATAACAGTCAGCTGGATGAGACCATACTGGGCATGGGTACATGTACAGATAGTCTGTTCCAAGGAAATTGCCAGCATCACCCGGGGGAGAGCATATAGGGCTTGGCCTCTTTTGTTGCGCCATCGCTTCATGATGGATACCCTGGTTCTTCCACTAGATAGTACCCCCTCCCATTATTATTCCCTTGCTATGCCCTGGTGGGGAGAAGATTATCCTTCTGATTGCTCTTCATACCTGTTGGTATTTTCAGTCTGCTTGTTTCAAAATTCCACACAAGCCAGAAAATAATCAGACTGTCACCTGCAAAATGAGGTCTCCAGAGGGTGAATTTAGTGATGCTACCCTGCATAGCAGGGTAGCATCACTAAATTTACCCTCTGTGAACCTCAGTCTGAATCAGGGTCTCAAAACTAAACAGAAAGAGGTACCCAGAGGATAAATTGGCACACTGTATGGGGTAGCATCATCAAATTCACCCTCTGGGGACCTCGTTTTGCAAATGTCAGACTGCTTATTTTCAGGCCTGATTCCACATGAGGATGATCTAATAGATGAGTGTGGTCTATTTATAAAGAATGTCTCATATACTGGGAAAACAGCAACAAGATTCTTTTTTCTATACAAGTAAAAAGTTATTCTTTTAAAGCTTAAGAAACTTATTCATCCAGCACCAAAAACCTTCTATCATATGTGTTTGTCAATACAGGCACATTATTTATTCATGAAATTTATGTTTACTTATGTCAAATCCGTATGGTTTACTGCTTTTTTTCTGGCTTCTACAATTACATGATCAGTATTTACCTGTAACATGCAGTGAAAAATCTGTAACACCCTTTACCGTCTGGGCTGAGTGTAAACTTGAGATTTAAATATGCCTACATGTATCATCTTTGCCTTACATTAAATATCAGAAGATATATGAAAGTTTGTGAGTATTATGCATGTACACTTATGTAAAGACTTAGTGGCATGGTCAACACTTTACCCAGCGCAGGCGATATCAAAATTTATTATTTTAAATATCATTTTTTAAATTTCTTCAAAAAAATTCAACAAAACCATATCATGTGACCCCTCATTGGAACGAGCTCAACAAGCTCGTTCCAAAGAGGGCTCACATGATATGGTTTTGTTGAAATTTTTTGAAAATAATATTTTCTCACCTGCTGAATTTACATATTACATGAGCAGATGTGGCAGATTCATTGGGTAAAGGGTTAACGCTTAAGAAACTTATTCATCCAGCATCAAAAACCTTCTATCGTATGTGTTTGTCAATGCAGGCACATTATTTATTCATAAAATTTATGTTTACTTATGTCAAATCCGTATGGTTTACTGCTTTTTTTCTGGCTTCTACAATTACATAATCAGTATTTATTTACCTGTAACATGCAGTGAAAAATCTGTAACACCCTTTACCGTCTAGGCTGAGTGTAAACTTGAGATTTAAATATGCCTATATGTACAGTTAAAACTAGAAGTTCTGTCACGAATAGTGCGCTTATCTAGGCTTAATTGCGCATTGGAATTGCGCGCAATTGCCATATCGAATGGCATCCAAAGCACGGCAGGTTCTCCTGGTTACTCATAGCAAACACATGCTATGTTTCTACTAATGAACCTCCGGGTTACCCGGATGTCCATTGGCTAAAACATTGATTGTGCACAGGCCATATGTACAGAATTTGATAGCTTTACTGTGGCCATAACACGTACATTAACGCGCAGATCAACGTGCTATTTGTGTGCATTTCATGACAGGACTTCTAGTTTTAACTGTATCATCTTTGCCTTACATTAAATATCAGAAGATATATGAAAGTTTGTCAGTATTATGCATGTACACTCATATGTAAAGACTTATTGGCATGGTCAACCCTTTACCCAACGCAGACAATATCAAAATTTATTATTTTAAATATCATTTTTTTAAATTTCTTCAAAAAAATTCAACAAAACAATATCATGTGACCCCTCATTGGAACGAGCTCAACAAGCTCATTCCAAAGAGGGGTCACATGATATGGTTTTGTTGAAATTTTTTGAAAAATAATATTTTCTCACCTGCTGAATTTGCATATTACATGAGCAGATGTGGCAGATTCATTGGGGAAAGGGTTAACGCTTAAGAAACTTATTCATCCAGCACCAAAAACCTATCATATGTGTTTGTCAATACAGGCGCATTATTTATTCATAAAATATATGTTTACTTATGTCAAATCCGTATGGTTTACTGCTTTTTTTCTGGCTTCTACAATTACATAATCAGTATTTACCTGTAACATGCAGTGAAAAATCTGTAATACCCTTTACCGTCTAGGCTGAGTGTAAACTTGAGATTTAAATATGCCTACATGTATCATCTTTGCCTTACATTAAATATCAGAAGATATATGAAAGTTTGTGAGTATTATGCATGTACACTTATGTAAAGACTTAGTGGCATGGTCAACCCTTTACCCAATGCAGACGATATCAAAATTTATTATTTTAAATATCATTTTTTAAATTTCTTCAAAAAAATCCAGTAAAACCATATTATGTGACTCCTCATTGGAACGAGCTCAACAACAGCTCGTTCCAAAGAGGGGTCACATGATATAGTTTTATTGAAATGTTTTGAAAAATAATATTTTATCAGCTGCTGAATTGCATATTACGTGGGCAGATGTGCCGATTCGTTCGGTAAAGGGTTAAGTGAGTGTGGCTTGGAAAAACGTGGCATTTTTTTTTTCAAGTTCAGAGTAAAATTGAAGTCTGTGTGTTAAACAGTGAGTACAGTTAAAACTAGAAGTCCTGTCACGAAATGTGCACAAATAGCTCGTTGATATGCGCGTTAATGTATGCGTTATGGCCCAAGTAAAGCTATCAATTTCTGTATATATGGCCTGTGCACAAGCAATGTTTCAGCCAATGGACCTCCGGGTAACCCGGAGGTCCATTGTCAGAAACATTGCATGTGTTTGCTATGAGTAACCAGGAGAACCTGCCATGCTTTGGATGCCTTTCAATATGGCAATTGTGCGCAATTAAGCCTAAATAAGCACACTATTCGTGACAGGACTTCTACTTTTAACTGTATGTCAGTGTGTTAAGTGTCTTCCCTGTAGAGGGATGAGTCCTCAATTTCTCAATAACACTTTTTAACCCATCTATACTTATTCAGACATAGAAGGTTAATAAATACAATTTTAGCTCAACTTGACAATGTCAAGTATGAGCTATTGGGATGGGTTGTGATCTGCCGTCCATCCGTACAGTTAAAACTAAAAGTTCTGTCACGAACTGCGCGCTTATCTAGACATAATTGCGCGTAGGAATTGCGTGCAATTGCCATATGGAAGGGCATCCCTAGCACGGCAGGTTCTCCTGGTTACTCACAGCAAACACAAGCAATGTTTCTGCCAGTAGACCTCCGGATTACTCGGAGGTCCACTGGCTGAAACATTGCTTGTGCACAGGCCATATGGACAGAATTTGACTGCCTTACCATGGCCATAACGCGCAAATCGACGTGCTATTTGTGTGCATTTCATGACAGGACTTCTAGTTTTAACTGTACATCCTTCTGTACATCTGTATGTCCGTACCTCTGTCCATCCACAATTAATTTAGCACACCCAGCAGGTCACATCTCTCACTCGATCAGTTTCAAATTTTATATGTGCCTCTGGGGTAATGTCTAGATGGGAGCTATCAAATTTTTACGAATTGCATTGTAAAACAGCTTTTGGTAGCCTTCTTGGTTTTGGTATATAAATTGTCAACAATTATGTTAGCACACCCTACAGGCTCCATCTCTCACTGGATCTTTTTTCAAATATCATATGTACATGTAGCTTTGGTGTAATGCCTAGATAGGAGCTATCAAAAAAGAAAGTTGCGAGTAAAGTAAATAACGATAATGGGAACTGGTATACACTTCACATGTTTGTTGATGTCAATGAAAAGACTTATAAAGACATGCTTACCGATAAGGACAATGACGGAATAATGGAAGTAGTTCTGTGAATGAAAGTGCCACTTCCAGCAGAATTTTCAGAAGAAATGTCCAAGTCATCAGTGTGTCTGTCTTTGTGTATTTATGGAAGCTGTGCACTACCTCCTCACTACCTCCTCACTGAATCTCCTGTAGTTTGTTAGTTTCACCCATCTATCACATTATCACTACCAAATAGCTCATTACAGAAAATATTGTTCACAACACATCAGAAGTCAACATCCAGGCCTTGCAATCTAGAAAATCAAGGAGTGCAAAACAGTTGCCCACCTCAGATTGCTTGGGAGTGCAATTGCCTCTGAATTTTCAGTGCAAAAACTTGTATGCTATTTTGGTTATATTCACTTCAAGGTATTAATATTGTGACTGAACTGAAAAATTGTACTACATTCAGTTACTTAGTGGAAAAATTGGCACACACATCTTCTTATTATTCAAAATGTTGCATTCAATTCTTATGTGACTGTCTTCTACACTCAAAATGTATCAAAATGCGACACAGAATGGGTCATGAATTATTGCGAATCAATGCAGGATTGACAAATCATCCCCTGAGTTCCAATGTGTTCTCTGTGCCAGTAGGCACAGAGAACACATTGGAACTCGGGGGACGAAATGATAATAGATTTTAAAGGCAGTCCCAAACAGGTCTGGCATTCCAGAAAATCAAGGGGTGCAAAAAATTGCCCTTCTCAATTTTTTCTAGGCGTGCAGTAGGCGTGCAGCACTCCTGCACTCCTAAAGAATGCCAGGCCTGAACATCGAAGTCATAACATTGTAAAAAAACTCACTACCAATGATATTGGACACACAGGAACAGAAAGATATTTCTTCGGAGACAGCCTTGTTTTAGCTAAATAAGCTTACTGCTGAATCCACTTCAGTTTATGTACTTTTGTGTTAATATGTGTTAATATGTAATCTGTTCTTCAACATGCTTTTCTGAAATAAATATTGTTTAAACTAAACTAAAGATATTTTAATTTAGTAAATAATGTAACAAAACTTCATTCAAAAATATTTCGGATACAGTGGAACCCTGTTAATTGAATAGCCACTTGTGGCTCAGTGGGTACGGCTCTAAACTTCAAACCGACAGGTCCCCAGTTTGATCCCAGCCAGGAGTTACTGAGTTGTGTCCTTGGGTAAGGCACCTCAAACATATTGCCAACATGGAGGCATGGTGGCACTGTGCACTAAGGCATACTGCACATCGATGGTGCACTTGTCATCAACTAATACTAACCCTGCTTACGTGGAGTTAGTACGTTGGGGAATCTGACAGTTGCTTGCCGTTGCTCGTAGTACTTTCTGGGTACTCCAGCTTCCTCCACCCATAAAACTTTTTAACACAAGGTGACTCTGGCTGTTGAAGGTGACATTAAACCCCAATAAATAAATGAATAGCCACTTTCTTAGAGAAAAATATTAAATTAACAAGAGTGTACAATTAATGGCTATTGGATAATTTTCCTGTTCTTTAGTGATAAAATGAGTTTCTTATCAACCTACTCACAATTGTTTACTACAGGCTTGCACTACAGTGGAAGTCCCTAACTCGGATAAAATACTCTCTATTTTTGTCTTTCCCAAGCAAGTTGGGAAAGAAAAGTGGTGCAAAAGCACCAATAAAAATAAGCCAAAACTGCGTCGAGTGCAACCGGCGCAGACCCAGTACGGGACGCTCTCTCCCAAGTACAACTCCACGACTTCCGTTGCCAGTGCGCATATACCGTCTCTAAAGACTCATTCTTTTTAAAATCTGCTTCGTGTCGAGATGTTTTTGCACGCTTATCAGTGTTCCACCAGCTCGATGTTTGATGATTCCTGATTCATTATACCACAGTGTATCCTTAGTATTCTCAGGAACAGTGTTTTATATATTCTCTTTTCTATTATATGTCCATAATGTATATTTATTTGCTCTCTCTCGAGTCGCGCACGAATTTCGCGTGCCACGCGGTTCGGACTTAGATTTTTTCACAATTATTGTTAATGCTTTTTTTGCAAAATTTTCTAATTGTGTTAGAGTTAGGTGTCAGCGGGGTACCACTCCTGCAGTGTTTCTTCTTTCTTTTGAGAGTAGTCTTCTTGTTGGGTGGTTCCCGGTCGACCTTCTGGGGTCTTTGTTTCTGTCACCTTTCTCTCTTCTTTGGGGGTGTTCTGTTTTCTCATCTCCACTTCTCTGCTCCTCTCACCTCTATCATGCCCAGGACAATTCCCTGTGGGCAATGTCTGCTGCCAAAGCATGTGGACGATGTACATTCGTCTTGTTCCTCCTGTAATGGGTGTTCGGCCGAGCGGCCATGTGGTGTCTGTGGAACATGGTCTTCCACCTTCTGGGCGTCAGTAAACCGTGTCGTTCGTTCTCGTGGCCGTGCCTCCCGCTCCCGCGGGAAAGGAGAACTTGGTCGTTCGGGGCCTCCCGAGCCAACTTTGTCTGGTGAGAGTTATTCCTCCTCCGTGGGGGATGTGCAGTCTTTTCCTGTGGTGGATACTGCGGGAGCCGTTGAGTGTTCTGGTGTAGAGATGCCTGGTTCCGGGACTACGGTCCCCCTCCAGTCGACATCTGAGGCTGTCACTAGGGTTGTGACTCCTCCTTCGGAGCCGAGCCGGTGTGCTCTCTCCACTATTTCACCAGCCTCAATGACTCTCGACGTATCTACTACTGCTGCTGGCCCGTCTGCTTCGTTATCTGTTTCAGCCGGCCTCGGCTTTTTGCTGCAGGGGACTGCAGGACTGTCCGATACTGTAGATGTGGGATATCGGCCTCAGCCTTCCCTGACTTCAACTCGGCGAAGTCGGAAGGGGCTGCCGGCCGAGCCCATCGCTGTGGTCTCTTCGCCGTCGAGCACCACAGTTGTGTCTTTGGATTCGGATGTTTGTAGTGGAAACACTATGAACTCCGTGGCGTTTCCGTCTACTCACTCTGGTCACACAACCAGTTTTGGGGGACCAATGCCTTTTGTGCAGCCTGGACCTTCTGCCCCGCAGAGGTCCGCGGTGACTCTCATGAGTTCTCGCAATATTGATCCTCGGGGTGCATCGTACCCCTATACACGTCTGCCTTCAGATGTTTCGGCTGCCGCCCGTCGTCCCGTGTCGGGTGTTTTGGAGGATCGTGACCCTTGCTGGTTAAGAGGGTCAGAGGTGAAGCCACTTTGCCGGTTCGCTCCCCTGACGAACCGGTCGGTACAGGCAGTGAGCTTAGGGAGGCCCTCTCCTTACTCACTCAGGTTCTTTCTAAGAGCCTTCCTGTTGCTTCCAGCGAGGCTATGGGTGGTTTCCAGGTGCCTCCTATGGCGCCGCCTCCCGGGATTGGAAACAGGCCGGTTTCCGATTCCTCTGGTGTCCCGACACCATGGGAGGCATCGGCTGGTTTGCCCACGATGGGCTATGTGTCTTCCGACTCTGGGGAGGAGTCCTACATGCTTGAGGTCGAGGGCCAGCAGTCTTCGGACTTGGGGGCGGCTCTTGACTTTGTGTTTGGGTTTCTGCCTGAGCTCAAACCTGCTAACCAGCCGACAGTGTCAGCCTGGCCGCGATCATCGGTCGCGCGCCAACAGCCTATGGAGCAACCTGCTTCTGGGCGCCTTCGACCGTGCCAGTCGGTACAGGTGGTTGAGGCTTTTTCAGCATTGGATGCCAAGCTGAATTCCAAGGCTTTGAAGACTTCGTTCTTCACCAGGGTTGACACCTTTTTGCCTCCTGTGCGTTATCGTTCCTACGATTCCGCCAATCCGTCAGTCTGCCAGGCTTTGACGGTTCTGGATCAGGACTCCACTTCCCTCGGGCTTTCCAAGCCCAAGTCTGCCGTCATTCCAAAGACGACTCTGGAGTCCACGTTGGGCTTATCTAGAGAGATGCTTGGCATGCTTTCTCTCTCAGATCACGTCGTCTCAGCTTTGGCTGCTTATCTGCCTCCAGATAAGTTTGACGAGGTACAGGCTCCTTTGCGTGTGCTGTCCAAGGCGCTTATGCACCTTACTCACACGCATGCCTGTAACACGGCCAATTTGGAATTAGTTCGAAGGGACGCTGTGCTGGACACAGGACGATCCCTTCCCGAGGAGCAGCGTGCTACTCTTCGATCTGCTTCTTTGGCAGGTCCGCAACTTTTCCATGGTTCCGTGTCGACGGTCCGGGATGACGTCCTACGTCATTCCAAAGATCAGCTGCTGTTTCGTCAGCTTGATCAGCCTTCTCGGGGAGGCAAGGGCCGTTCCAAGCCTAACAAGTACCCTTCTGCTTCCTCTGTGAAGCAAAAGGCTGGTCCTTCTGCCGCCGCCTCTACTTCTTACTCACGGGGTAAAGGTAGGGGTCGGCAGAATCGAGGGAAGTCTCAGGATTCTTCATTTAGCAGAGGAGGTGGTTTCTCCTCTCGCGGGCCTCGTCGGGGCTCGAAATGAAGGCCCTCACCTCGACTCGTCCCAGGTTGGAGGAAGGATAGAAGAGTTCGCAGACCATTGGACCACCATCACATCCGATCCATGGGTGTTAGATGTTGTTCGGTCCAGGTGCGCATATCCTTCGGACGTCACCCCACTCTGTCAAGGGTGCCTCTTCCAACCACAGTTCCTTCAGACGTTTTACGTCGGGAACTTTTGTCCACGGAGATTGCCATTGTCCTGGCAAAGGGGTCTATCGAGGTCGTCAAGAACGTTCAGTCAGTGGGTTTCTATTCCCGCCTGTTCTTGGTGCCGAAGAAGGACGGCCGACTCCGACCGGTTATCGATCTGAGTTTCCTGAACCAGTCTATCATTGCTCCCAAGTTCAGCATGGAGACTTTCAGGTCGGTCCGCCAATCAATTCACCAGGGAGATTTCGCAGCCAGCATCGACCTGCGAGACGCTTACTTCCACGTTCCGATGCATCGGGCGTCACGGAAGTATCTCAGGTTCGCTTTTCTGGGGCGAGTTTACCAGTTCAAGGCCATGCCTTTCGGCCTCAACCTGGTTCCTTGGGCGTTCACCAGACTGATGTCGCATGTGATAGCGTTCCATCACACACAGTCCAGGGTGACTACTTCGGCATATCTGGACGATATCCTCCAGAGGCATTCCAATGCTGCCTTACTGGAATCGGATGTCGCCACTCTGTTGAGCTTGCTCACGTCGCTAGGATTCAGAGTCAACGAGGAGAAGTCGGACCTGGTCCCTTCTCAGTCATTTTGTCATCTGGGGATGTCTTTCCAAACCAAATTCAATTTGGTGGCTGTTCCCCAGGCCAAGGCTGTGATTCTCTCAGCTTTTGCTCTGACTCTGTCCCAGTCCAGGTCCGCGACCGCTCGGAGTTTTCTCCGGCTGATCGGTCTCTGCGGTTCGGTGACGGATCTCATTCCTCTAGGTCGGCTGCGGGTCAGATCTCTCCAACACTTTCTGCTCAGTCGTTGGAGACCGAATGTAGATTCTCTGGATCAGGTGCTTCCGTTTCCGGACTCTCTGTATCCTCACCTTCTTCCCTGGACAGATGTTCAGTGGATTACGCAGGGTGTTCCGCTGGACTTACCCACGTCCGATCGCGTTCTGACGGCAGATGCCAGCGATCTCGGATGGGGTGCGACGTTGAATCCTCTCGGTCTTTCCCTACACGGGATGTGGGACCAGGATCAAGCAGCTCTACACATCAACCAGAAGGAGCTTCTTGCTCTTCTTCTGAGTTTCAGGCAGTGGATCCCTCACCTGTCGAATCGCCAGGTCCTTCTACTATCCGACAATTCGACAGTGGTTGCTTACATTCGGAACCAGGGTGGCACGCACTCGCTTCCGATGTACGAGTTAGCTCGGGATCTTTTACTGCTCGCTCAGGATGTTCACGTCAGAGTGGTTGTTCGTCACATTCCCGGTCGTCTGAACGTCCTAGCCGACTCCCTGTCCTGACAGGGCAGGGTTATTTCCACCGAGTGGATGCTTCACAGGGCAGTGTTCCAGTCGCTTTGCGATCTCTGGGGACGTCCCCACATCGACCTCTTTGCGACTCGTTGGAACCATCAGGTGGACACTTTCGTGTCCCCGTGTCCAGATCCTCTGGCTTTTGCCGTGGACGCTCTGTCACTCGATTGGAACGGTCTAGTCGGCTACGCCTTCCCGCCGGTTCCGATTCTTCCTCAGGTTCTCGCCACAATTCGAACCTGTAGTTGTCGAATCATTCTGATCGCTCCCCTGTCACCTCAGCGGGTGTGGATCAATCCGCTCCGCTCGCTGATGGCGGCGGTTCCGGCACGTCTCCCGCTATGTCGCGACCTTCTTTGTCAAGGTCGCCCGAGGAGGTTTCACGTCGACCCGACTTCATTGTGCCTTCACGCATATCTTTTGTCAGGTCCTATCTCCTCCGTAGAGGTTTTTCGAGACGACCAGTGGAGTGCATTTCTTCTTCAAGGAGGCACTCCACTGGTTTAGCTTATGCAGCTAAATGGAAGGTCTTCTGTCGATGGTGTGCTGATCACTCTGTTGATTATGCCAATCCTTCGATTTCACAGATTGCGGAGTTTCTGGTATATCTGTTTGATTCTCGGGGTCTCCAGCCTGTTACCATCAAGGGTTACAGGTCTATGCTTTCAGAGACTTTTTCTTATGTGGGGAAGCATCGTATCGGCACTAATCCTTTCCTCTCCAAGCTTGTTCGACACTTTTCTTTGAAAAGGCCTCGGACTTTGCAGCTCACTCCACGATGGAATCTTTCGTGGGTGCTGCTTTCCTTGGGAGGGGGGGGGGGCGCCGTTCGAACCTTTATCCCAGGTGGATATGCATTTTCTCACATATAAGACGGCTTTTCTGATGGCATTTGCTTCGGCCAGACGGGTTTGTGAGCTTCACGCCCTCTCGGTTGACCCGGCCTTTTTTAGGAGCTCTCCCAACAGTGTTACTTTTACCACTGATTGCTCCTTTTTGGCTAAAAATCAGTTACCAGATACTACTCCTCCTCCTATCTGTATCAGGGCTCTTCCCTCTGTTGAGGGTACTCGCCCTTTGCTCTGTCCGGTCCGTGCTATTCGCATTTATCTTGATCGGACACGCTTCATACGGAAGGGCAGAAAACGTTTTTTTCTGTCTCTCATTCCGGGTCGACAGAAGATCTCTCCTCAATCCATTTCTCGATGGATTTGTCTTGCTATTCGTACGGCTTATAGTCGTTTAGCAGCTGGTGATTGTATTACCAATCGTATTTCTGCCCACGAGGTGCGGGCACTGTCTGCCTCTTGGGCTTATTCTAACTCCGTCAAGTTGTCGGATGTTATGCAGGCAGCCTACTGGAGAAATGCTTCTACTTTCTCCACCTTTTATTTACGCCAGTTGCAGGAGCAGTCGGAGGACCTTTTTGCCCTGGGTCCTCTTTCTTCTGCTCAGGCTGTTGTCTGCCATAGCCATTAGGCTTCTTGAAGGTCAGTTTCAGCCTTGTGCTGTTACTGCCCTTTTTCTGTCTGTGTGTCACACAGGCTCATATGTCTCTTTTCATTGTCCTTTACCAATGATTGCGACATTATGGTTGATAAGCCTCGGGACCTCTTCCTTCTACTTCACGGTTCCAGTGCACTAGGGTTATGTGGGGGTTGGTTATGCGATTCCCTCCAGCCTTTTGTCTATTCAGCCTGTAGTAAACAATTGTGAGTAGGTTGATAAGAAATCTAAATTTAATAGTAAATTTCCTTTCTTATTATACCTACCAGAATTGTTTACATGGAGGCCCTCCCGTCTTCTTTACGGGTAAAGAATCTTTCCTCCCCGCTGATCACATAACTCTAACTTTTACGGATTCAAAAAGAATGAGTCTTTAGAGACGGTATATGCGCACTGGCAACGGAAGTCGTGGAGTTGTACTTGGGAGAGAGCGTCCCGTACTGGGTCTGCGCCGGTTGCACTCGACCCAGTTTTGGCTTTTTTTTATTGGTGCTTTTGCACCACTTTTCTTTCCCAACTTGCTTGGGAAAAACAAAAATAGAGAGTATTTTATCCGAGTTAGGGACTTCCACTGTAGTGCAAGCCTGTAGTAAACAATTGTGGTAGGTATAATAAGAAAGGAAATTTACTATAAAATTTAGATATTTATTGCATTATATTTTGTTTAACAGAGCTCATTGTATAATAGATTAAATACCAAAATTGGATGTACAGTATGGTCACCATGAACTGGTCTTTTTCCATGGGTGGACAATATTTCCACGGACGCAATAATATTAGATTTCAAACACTAATTATAGGAATAAGCATCCAAAATTTAATTAATGAAGCACCGGGTACAAAATTTTGCCGATGATGATTTTTATTAACTGGTAAACACATGCATGGACATCACTGCCCATTATGATCAGTCCATGGTGACTATTGTAATGAGGCCAAAACTGTCTATAAATGTGAGGAATTCAGTGATTGTCAGAGTATAATTCTTCAACAGATCACATGATTTTTTATTCAATTAACCCTTTACCTAACATGAAAAGCAGACGACACTTGCAAACAAAATTCTTGAATAACTAATTTTTTCCATTTTTGTCTCAAAAACATAGGTTATGACCCCCTCGTGGGAACGAGCTCGACAAGCTTGTTCAAAAGAGGGGTCATAACCTATGTTTTTTAGACAAAATATGAAAATTGTGGTGATATTTGTAAATATTGCTGGCCGGTTTTGGCAGTTACGTTAAGGGTTAACAGGAGTTTACACTATATATGCAATTAACAGATCAAGTGTGTATTGGAGGTATGGTAAATGGCTTGATGTTTGGAAGTCATATGCAATTAACAGGTATATTCAATTAAGAGATATCCAATTAAGTGGATTTCACTGTATTGGGAGGTTAGATTATTTCAGAATTTGCATATGGCCACTTTCTTTGCCTTTGAGTTACTTTTTTGCTGAACTTGTGGAAGGAAAGCTAAATCACACAGATGTGTTCTAGGTTGTATTTTGATAAAAAAGAAGTATGTCAGTTTGTATAGAGATATTTTCCCATTGCAATTTATGTCTACAGTGATTAGATGTATTATGGTAAACAAGCTCTGTTTTACTGGTAAAATAGGACTCTGTCACCAATGCATCAGGTGGAAGTCCTCCAAATTGGGCAACATGGGTGTAAAGGATTGGCTGGACTGGACTTTATATCCATGATGTGGTCATAATTAGCCATTGTGCAGAAATATTTGACCAAAAATAGCAATAAATAAATAAATAAATTAGATACAGGATCAGTGGAAGGATAGTTGCTCCCTTGGGAATGAAATACATTTGTCCTGTTGTAAGTTACAACATGTAGCCATCCGGTGATATTTTTTATATCTGAATTCAAACTTTTTAGTTACAAAATTGGCATAAATAATAACGAGTTTGTCCTGTTACTTTCTGAGATGCACAGCCGAATTGTACTTCCTCTTTATTCAGGCATCCTGAGGGTTTATAAGGGAGCATTTAGCTCACCTAATTGTTGAACCAGCTGCGACAACACAGTGGCTATGACCATTTTACATTACAGTGTTAATGGAAAATTATAGAAGTGATTTTTTTCATTTCTTTACTCATAAGTGTCTTAGCCCTTTACCCAATGCAGACGATATCAAAATTTATTATTTTAAATATAATTTTTTTTAGATTTTTCAAAAAATTTCAACAAAACCATATCATGTGACCCCTCGTTGGAACGAGCTCTGCGAGCTCGTTCCAATGAGGGGTCACATGATATAGTTTTGTTGAAAGTTTTTGAAAAATAATATTTTTTCAACTGCTGAATTTGCATATTATGCGGACGGATGCGTGCGATTCATTAGGTAGAGGGTTAAGTTCACTTCTTTGAACATTAGGTATGCATATAAAGAAGGGACAAAAACTTCAATAAATTAATAGTTTCAAACAGCTGTATTTTTGTGACGAATATATATTTATATATGTAAATATGTACTCTGTAAGTACATTGTAAAGTGCATGTAGTTTTCTGCGTATCTTGCTGTTTGATGCATTCATTTCCTATTGAATTGAATATCAGTGTTCCAAAGTAAACACTTATTGTGAAAAGATGAATTATTCACTGCCTTTGTAGCATTATCAAGGATGATGATTTTTTTCCATCCTTTTCAGCTGAACAGAGCTATTAGTTCTTCAATTTGTTATGTAAAAACAATGGCTATTTTGAGAGCTTATGCAGCAGTTCATGTTGACATTTTTGACTACTGTATCGGTGTTGTCATCACTACAGTTAAAACTAGAAGTCCTGTCACGAACTGTGCGCTTATCTAGGCTTAATTGTGCGTAAGAATTGCGCGCATTTGTCATATCAAATAGCATCCAAAGCATGGCAGGCTCTCCTGGTTACTCATAGCAAACACAGGCAATGTTTCTGCCAATGGACCTCCGGGTTACCCGGAGGTCCATTGGCTGAAACATTGCGTGTGTACAGGCCATATGTGCAGAATTTGATAGCCTTACTATGGTCATAACGCATAGATTAACGCGCAGATCGACGTGCTATTTGTACGCATTTGGTGACAGGACTTCTAGTTTTTACTGTACATGCCTAATTGGTTACCCAACATGAGTAGAAGATGACACTTGGTAAAAAGCTTTCGTATTTTTATTTTTTGCCCACAAAATATAGCTCATCATTTGAAGCAAGCTCAACAAGCTCATCCCACTTTGCTAGTGAAAGATATTAAATTAACAGGAGTATATCATTGCAGTCACTTTCCACGGATGGGCATTATTTCTATGGATGCAATAATATTAGATTCCAAACACTAATTATATGAATAATCATCAAAAATTCAATTAATGAAGCACCGGGTACAACCCGGCAAGCCTGAAAATAAGCAATCTATCATTTGCAGAATGAGGTCCCCAGTGGGTGAATGTGCTAATGCTATCCCATACAGTGGGTCAATATATCCTCTGGATTCCTCTTTCTGCTTAGGTTTGAGACCTTGATTCAGATTCAGATTCACAGAGGGTAAAGTTAGTGATGCTACCCTGCTGTGCAGGGTAGCATCACCAAATTCACCCTCTGGGGACCTCATTTTGCAGATGACAGGCTGCTTTTTTCAGGCTTGCAACCCGGTTTGCAACCTGGTGCTTCATTAATTAAAATTTTTATTAACTAGTAAACGCATGTGTGGACATCACTGCCCATGTGTGGATTGCAACCAGTCTGTACTTTGGTGTCATATGACACAGTCAATGCAGATTGTTTTCCACAGGCAAACTCAGCATGTTGCCGAGAGTTGACATCTAATCTGTTTATATCTGTAGTGTTTCCAATCAAACTACGTGTGTAACACAAGATCTAGATGGAAAACCATGAACAACAAGAAAGGCCCATAACAAAGGTGGTGTACTACAATATTTCTAAGCAAAAGAAAATGAAAAGTAGTGGAAGCAGATGTTGAAAAAGTGAAAGGATGGTGCTTTTCTTTCCCATGGAATGTCCATGTTTGATGGCATGCCCAAATTAAAGCAGTCTGAAGGTTTGGTACTTACTGCTACTCAGTGAGTGAGTTGTTCTTTCTGGGTACTTTGGCATCATCCACCTAGTTGCCTCGCTGTGCACCCGAAAACCACTCGGGGGAGAAGGCAATGAGGTACAAGTAGCCAAACCGAACATCATTCCCTGCAAGCATTCAACATATAAATCACACAAAAGACTGTTCCTGTCATACAAGAACTTTTAAGTGGGAAACCTTGGACTCTTCATTAAATTGTTGCCCACATGCTATTGTCATTGACCCCAGA
The DNA here is from genome assembly GCA_031216915.1 of Pictodentalium vernedei. Taxonomy (NCBI): domain Eukaryota; kingdom Metazoa; phylum Mollusca; class Scaphopoda; order Dentaliida; family Dentaliidae; genus Pictodentalium; species Pictodentalium vernedei. The sequence goes on along the minus strand of CM062290.1, from coordinate 388,528,574 downwards.
ATCTCACCCTACACCTTAATAAATAAATACAGTTAATTATAAACTAACTTTCTTTCAACATCCTTAGGTGATTTTCAAGTGTGGGTTTAATTACCCCAAAGAACAGTTGTTGAGTGTTGATAACAATGTTATGATAGTAAGAATCACAGCTGATATTGATTGCAGTTGGAGTAATCATCTCATCTCTATGCTCTCACCTTCTCTCACCTGTGGTAATGCTTTATTCCATTAGGATTATTAGACAGTGCTTGTAGGATAACTAATGGTATAAAAAGCAAATCTACCTAACAAGACAATCCTAATTCCCCAGATTGTTTAACCCTTGGGTCCCCATACATCCACATATCTACTTATATTGCTTTGAAAAAGTTGCTCCCACATGTTTTTTTCCTTGAGAACCTAACTTGTAGGTTGCATTTTGCTTGGCCATGTTTTTACATCATATTTTTACAATAATGTATCTATTTATTGGGGTTTAATGGCACTTTTGACATCCAGGGTCACCTCATGTCTGACAGTTTTAAGGGTGAAGAAGCCAGAGTACTGGAGAGAACCACTGAGCAGTGGTGAGCAACTGTCAGACTCCCCAACTTATTAACTCCACACAAGCATATGCCTTAGTACACAACGCCTCCGTGCCCTCACATGGGCAATTGGGATTAAGTGCCCTGCCAAGGATACAACACAGTTACCCCTGGCGGGGATCGAACCATGGACCTTTTGGTTTGAAGTCCAATGCCATAATCACTAAGCCAGCATGCTTCCGCCAATAATGATGTAGAAATACTGTTAAGCCATCTGCAGCTGTGTACTTGTATTTAAGATATTTATTATAGTAACAATTAATCTGAGTTTTTATCTCGTGGGAACACTGGAAAGTGATGCAGTGCTTATTTACTGTGGTAAACTAACCCAGTCACCAAAGTCCTTTCAAATGGGCAACATTGGTATAAATTATTGACTAAACTTGACTTTATCTCCATGTTGTGGTCATTATTAGCCATTGTGCAGAAATATGTGACCTTAACTAGTTGAGTGCTAAATTATTTTGCAAAGGAGATTTGAGATGTGAGTATTTTTTTCAAAGATGCCATGCAACCAGTAAGTGCAACTTTAGTGGGGCAATATTTTCTTCATGATCAAATGTTTTGTTACAATTTATTGGAGAGTGCCCTTTGGCACTCTCCAATAAATTATAACAAAACAATTTTATATAAACATGAATTTTCTACTGCCTAGAAAACAACAAACCTATGCAAACAGTGTAAAGCCACTATAGTGGCTTTCAGCACTTTTCAGTGGAGCCCTGATAGTGGCTCCTAGCACTTAACCAGTTAAACAGCAATATATAAATCAATCCGAGACTTTAAGAGCTAACCGCTTATTTCCTCAGTCTTCTGGAGAATTAACTTTTTCAGTGGTGGGGTCTACAGAAGATTTGGGTGGTATGTCCCCCCCCCCCCCCCCCTTTCACTTCTCTTAACAACTGTCAACATTAAATTTCACTCAATCATACACAAAATCTCAGACACTCGTTTATAGACTATCATCCTAAGATTTCTGAAGTCATTTCATTATGCTTAAAGTGCGTGAAAATTTAAAACGTTCCCACAGGAGGCCCTCTTGTCCCCAACGTATGTGAGATAACCCTCTCAAATTTGTGTCAGGCAAAATAGAGTTGGGGTGGGGAGGGGGAGAAAATATTTTTCTTCCAAATTTGACAGCAGAAAAATATTTTGTCCCCTTCCTTTATTCAGCCAAGAGATGCCAGCTGTCTGTTTTCTTGCTAATGTGAGTGTGAATGGAACATAACACCAGATCCATTCCTCGTGTTTCTTCAGTTAACCCTTTACCCATTGCAGACGATATCAAAATTTATTATTTTAAATAACCTTTTTTGAAATTTTTCAAAATATTTCAACAAAACCATATCGTGTGACTCCTTGTTGGAACGACCTCGACAAGCTCGTTCCAATGAGGGGTCACATGATATGGTTTTGTTGAAATTTTTTGAAAAATAATATTTTTTCAACTGCTGAATTTGCATATTACGTGGGCGGATGCAACCGATTCATTGGGTAAAGGGTTAACTCCTTGCATGCTGCTGGCAGATTTTCCTGCTCACAACACAATTTTTCTTGCCACCAAAATAAGTATAATTTGGGCACATTTAATCAAATTTTCCTACTCAGAATTCAATGGATTTTTTCACCAATGATTCCTTGAGTTGAATTTATATGAATTTTTCCTCAAATCTTGTCATGGCTGCTTTATAGCAGCCATGAGTAGATTTGATGACAAATATGAAAATGCTCCATTGGTTAAGAGTAAAGTGAATGATGTGCTGGTTGGTGATGAACTATTTGATAGGACTCCTGGATCTGTGAAATTAACTTCTTTGTTCAAATCATTGAAAGTGGATAAATGACATTTCAGGACCCTTTTACACTTGTTCAGTGCTGGGTCATAAGTTATTCTAAGAAAATTGAATTTATCATTTACTTGGGAAAGGGTATTGGAATTAAAATCTTCAGATTGTGTTAGTTAAAGGACCAATTTACTTCAAACTCACTCATTTTCAAGTAATTTTGTTTTACTTTGGGACCTGAGTGGAGAAAATAGTCTGTCATAACTCTTTACCCTTAAAGGCATATTTCTGACTTTTACGGGAGCATGGTAGCTCAGTTGGACTTCTGTGCTAGAGGTCCCAAGTTCGATCCCCATCCGGGATGACCTGTGTTGTGGCACTTTATCCTGGTTGCCTACATGGGGGCTTGATGACGCTGTGTACTACGGCGTACTGCACATCGATGGTGCATATGTCTTCAACTGCTGTAACCCTGCTAGAGTGGAGCTTGAACAGAGTTAGAATGTTGAGGAACTGACAGTTGCTCGTCGATGCTCCGGGTACTTCAGCTTTCTCCACCCGTAAAACTGTCACGGTCATGATTAGCCATTGTGCATAAGTATGTTCGCTCTCGTCCAATATGAAATTAACTGACTCCATATATACCATATTAGGCCACCAACAAATTGTGTAACTAATAATATTATGCAAGACCCCCCAGGATGTGAAGCAGTGCTTGTTTGCTGTGATAGGATCAAGTTGCAAATATGTGGGGTGGAAGTGCTTTAAAATGGGCAACATGGGTATAATCAAATGACTAAACTTGACTTTATCTCCATGTTGCGGTCACGATTAGCCATTGTGCAGAAGTATGTAACATTAACCCTCTGATACCTTTGTACATCTTATGACATACGAAATAAAACAGCACGTTAATACTTTGTGGTAATTTGTTTTGTTATTATTTTACGATTTTTTAAAGTTTCAACCTCAAATTCCCATTTTCTCCCAAATAGTGCTCAGTGATAACCATTGAGCCAAATATTATTGCAGCTTAAAATACTAATATAATCCTGCTGTGAAGACTTACTAACTAGTTGAGTGCTAGAAGCCACTATCAGAGCTTTCAAAAAATGAGGAGACCAGAGCAAACACCAACACTTTCCTTGCTTATATTTCATATTCAGTCAAACACAAATAATATTTTGTTTATATAAATTTGCCTTTAGGCACTCTCCAATAATTTGTAATAAAACAAGTTTTGAATAACAAATTCAGACCACCAAAACTAATCTAGTCCTCAAACAGATAATCACTAATGTGAAAAATATCTTGTTATTTGTACTTTCCGACATTTGACGCCGCATTAATATTTTGAAAAACATGTAAGAAACTGAATTCCCAGTGACGTTTGAACGTCAGGATAATTAAAGTCTCAAAAGGTTAAACACCAATAAATAAATACAGTGGAACCCACTTAATTGGATATCTCTTAATTGTATATCCCTGTTAATTGAATATACTTTTCAAACACAAAACCATTTACCATATCTTCAGTACAAATTTGATCTGTTAATTGCATTTGGGTTGTAGAGTAAACTCCTGTTAATTGTATATAAATTTTTGTAATATGTCGAAAAAATTACTGTGACACGCACCAAATTCCCCTCATTTATCAACCTTTTTGGCCTCACTACATCCAATACAGGCATTTATTTTATTATATCTTGTTTGACAGAGCTCTATGAGCTCTGTCAAACAAGATATAATAGAATAAATGCTCAGTTTACCTCCAGAACTCAGGAAACTGACCAAATTCCTGTTAATTGTATACTCCTGTTAATTGAATAATTTTCACTGGCAAAATGGATATTCAATTAAGAGGATTCTACTGTATCTTCAAACTATTACATGTGAAACAGACTGACCATGTTGTCATGCTTGGTAATTTTGAGCAGTTCATGCAGATATAGCTCAAATCGAGAACAGAGAAGGCTGAACAAAATATTTCATTCCAGAAATACCATTTTTCTTGAAAAAAAATCATGCAGTTTAGAGGAGGGGGATGCTGTTATACAAACATTTCTTTTTGGCTTACTGCATATTCTGGAAGGAATATTAAAGATGTGATGTAGGTAAGACATATCAAAGAATGAGAACATATGTTGTTGAATGTCAGACATCATGTTTTTTGTGAGGCAATGAACACATTACATTTGAATAAATGTCAGTTAGATCACAGAAGCACACCCTTATAGTCTGTACAAATTGCTTGAATGATTCAAGATTATCTATGGCCTGTTTTCTATTCTGTTGTGGTGTTCCAGAACATTTTTACCTGTCTGATGGAACCGATTCAAAGAAACTTGAATCCATCTCTAACAAACTAATGATGTGATAGGTCACTGGAATCATGTCTTTGGTTATCTCTCAGGCTTGCAGTATTTGAACAGATTGGCTGAAGAATATTAAAACTGTCCTTTTGCATGAGTTTTGGGCTTAACTTGTTGAAGTCATGGTAAGCCATTGTCATGACATGAGAGGATGTCTTTGAGTCTGTTAGTCTGCCCACAATCTGTTCAGTGCAGGCTACATATCATACATGTATTCCCATCATGGTTGTCTGCCCAGAGTGACTGCCATGGCTTATAGTTTTTTCTTTTTTAATTTTTTTCTGATAGATAACAAAAAGTCAACAATTATAACACAATTTACTTAAAGCCTAAAAAAGTAAAAAAAATCTGTTTCTCAGACCCTCCCGTATGGTCCTTTTGGGTGCTGCATGCTCTCTTTTTATATCCAATGCAAACTTAAAAAAATAAAAATTAAATGGTTTATGCCTAATATCTTACCCAAGTTAATAAAATAGATAAATTTGTCCCTGGAGTGCAACAAGGCTTTGCAATGCTTTAGCATTGCGAAGCCTTCTTGCACTCAAGGAACAAAATACACCACCACCCATGCTATTCTGTAGATTTTGAAGCGTAAAACATAAAACAAACCAACAACTTTTGATGGCAAAGAATTATGACATGAATGCTATAAATGCGTTATGAAGTTAAGGACAGTGATATATTTGACACAATCATTACATTTCCTGCAGAGTATGACATTGAACATTTTGGACATTGCAAGATACAGTTTATTCCAAATCCTGTTCCTTAGATTGATCATAGGAAAAAAAGCTTACAAGGGGTTCAGACTTTTACAGTTTTACTGCTTTGAATAGTTTTACTGTTTACTTAGGTCAGTAAGGCATGGTGCTGGACACTGTGAGAACATTGCCTTTGTCAATCAGGTGAGTTTCTCCATTTCCTTAGGGACTCTTGTTTCTTCTGATGCTCAGTCTGTAACAATAAGTGATGCTGTGCTTGTTTACATGGTAGAGATGGGTGGTACTGGAATTTTGATTTTGATTTTAGTTTTGGTATGTTTAGGGGTGGAGGGGGGGGGGTATATTGTGCTATCGGTTTGGTATTCAGTAACAGACTGGACTCAGATTTGCTGATAGAACCCTCAGGGAAATTCACATTAAGAAACTACAGAATAAATTGTTCCTGTATCATTCTACCACAGTGCCACCAAATGTCACCGCCAATGAGCTCAACAATGGCATTTTTTTCCAACATAAATATATCTATAGTAATTTTGTGACTTGTTCCAAACACACCTCAACTCTCAAAGGTCTATTTCAGTCTTGATCTCAGAAAATGTTCCTTTAACATGCAATCATTAGGAGGTCCTGCTGACACTAGATAAATCACATGAGCAGGGATTTCTAGTCAAGTAACAGGCAGCCAAGACTTGACTAGAAATCACTGCCAAGCATCTGTACATGTACGTGTCATAGTCTTGAAGGAATTCAGGAAAATTTCTCAGGCCCTAACCCTTTATCCAACACAGTATTTTTAAAAAATAAATTAAATTTCACATTTTTCGAAAACAAATTTCAAATTTTTTCAATAAAACCATACAAATATGGATATCATTAGAACCAGCTTGACGACCGTTGTGGTAGGCTTATTCTAGTTAGTGTTTTTTATGTTTTTGGCCACTGTGTTAGATAAAGGGTTATGGGTTAACAAAACTTATTCATGAAAATGAACCCTTCAACTGCTATCAAGCCTTAACAAGGTCTTTTAACCCTTTACCTAACATGAAAAGCAGACGACACTTGCAAAAAAAATTCTTGAATAACTAATTTTTTTCATTTTTTGTCTCAAAAACATAGGTTATGACCCCTCGTTGGAACGAGCTCGACGAGCTCGTTCCAACGAGGGGTCATAACCTATGTTTTTGAGACAAAAAATGAAACTATTTTGAAAATTAATTGGCGATTTTTGAGAATAGCGCTGGCCGGTTTTGGCCGTTACGTTGGGTAAAGGGTTAAGTAAAAAATATGAAATTTCAGATAGCTTTGGTATTCAATGCTGGTTTTGATTTGTTTTTTCGGTATCCCCATGATATCGGTATCAGTTTGGTTTTTCGATATATTGCCCATCTCTATTACATAGTGGACTGTGTCACTAAACCAAGATCCAGTAATCAATACCTGGACCCAGAGTGCTCTAAAGGATGCAAAATAATTAATGATATATGATTGGGGAAACTTTACTTCAAATTTCAGTTGTGCATATAGATGAAAGCTGTAGATGCAGAAGCAGGGTTTGTATGGTATTCTTGAAAGTGCATAAAGTACAGTACAATTCAAAATACGTTGTAGCATAACTGCAATAAACTAAGTATACTGCTGCTCCTGCACTGATTACAGTACGTGGAGAGTGTATTATCACTAAATCACCCGCAGAATGGAGATTCCACCCAGGGAATAATTGCAAATTTGTTGCAAAGCATAACCAGCACCAGCAAAGTTTCAGCCGATGGACCTCCGGGTTAAACCCTGAGGTCCATTGGCTGAAACATTGCTTGTTTTTTGTCGATATGTACAAAATTTGAAAGTTATAGCTTGGGTGATAACTCCACTCCATGAGTGATTTAGTTACAATCCACTCTCCACATACTGTAGATCAGAATCTGACATCATTTTCTGGAAAGCTCTCACTGAGAGCTTTCCAGAAAATGATGTCAGCTTCTGGTCTTATCAGTGTATGAAGAGAAAGAGGCGTAGTTTATAGTGGTTATTCTACAACTTATTTTGACTTGTACTGTACTTGAATATCAAAATTGAAATTTCAGGCCATGAAAATTGGAATTTCTGGAAAAAATTCCTTGAAAAATGTTTTTGTGGTAACAGCCTGTTTTTATCAAAATGTGTTCTTCTTGATATGATAGGTTTTTGCGATTTGTTGCTTAAATTTCATTCTTATTCTCTGAAAAAATTCTTCCACCTTATAATAATTCTTGTGAAGTTCCAAGAGAGGTTCCCAGGGATCAGTGTGGTTGGACATCGTCTAAAGTGGGCAGCATAGGTATAAATGATTGGCAAACTTGATGTCATGCAGGTCTATGTTGTGGTCGTGACATTGCAATAGATGCTGAAAATGACCTTAAACACCATTAAATAAATAATTGACTTGCTAGACAGACTCAGTGAACATTAAAATAGATTCCCAATTTCTCACTAGAATGTAGGAAAATGAACAAATAATATACAGTACGTGGAGAGTGTATTTTCTCTAAATCACCCACAGAGTGGAGATTCCCCCCAAGCAATAATTCCAAATTTGTTGCAAAGCATAACCAGCAAAAGCAAAGTTTCAGCCAATGGACCTCCGGGTTAAACCCGGAGGTCCATTGGCTGAAACATTGCTTGTGTTTTTTGTCAATATGTACAAAATTTGAAAGTTATAGCTTGGGTGATAACTCCACTCCACCAGTAATTTAGTTACAATCCACTCTCCATATCCTGTATCTTGGCACGGTGGATCCTTTCTTTTTGAATAGCCACTTTGCCTGTGAAATTTATTCATTTAACAGGAGTATTCAATTAACAGGTATTTTGCCAATTTCTTCTGTTAAACAAAGTATAATTGATTAAAGGCTTATATTGGATGTGCTGATGCCAAATAGGCCAATAAACAAAGGGAAGTTAGTGGTTATTAGGATAATTCTCAACATATCACAACTTTTGTAATTCAGTTAACAAGAGTTTACTCTATATTCTATAACTTACAGGTTAGTGAGGTTACAAGTCAAATTTGTATTGAAGGTATGGTAAATGGTTTGGTATTTGGAAGTCATATTCAATTAACATATTCAGTTAACCTAATTATACTTTTGTTTGTTTGTTGGGGTTTAACAACACTTTGAACAGCCAGGATCATATCATGTGAGATAGTTTTATGGGTGGAAGAAGCTGGAGTACTCAGAGAGAACCACCAAGCAGTGGTGAGTAACTGTCAGTCTCCCCACTTTACTTACTCCGCACAAGCAGTGTTATCATTAGTTGAAGGTAAATGCACCATCAACATGCAAAGCAGTATGCCTTAGTATACAGCATTCCCGTGCCTCCATATGGGCAGTTAGAATTGAGTGTCTTGCCCAAGGACACAGCACAGTTACTGCTGGTCAGGATCGAATCATAGACCATTTGAAGTCCAGTGCTCTAACCACTGAGCCACTGCCACCCCTACCCCCATCCCCAACCCCAACCCCCACCCCCACCCCCAGTTAATCAATTACAGTACAGTTTCCACGGACTGGTCGTAATCCATTCATGGCCAGTGATGTCCACGCATGTGTTTACCAGATAATAAAAATCACTGTCAGCAAAATTTTGATTAATGAAGCACTGGGTTATACCCGGTGCTCCATAAATTAAATTTTTGATGATTGTTCCCATAATTATACCTCCCACAACGAGTTGTGTGTTGTGGGGAGTGGTATACTAGAATCACCTTGTCCATCCGTCTGTCCATCCATCCATCTGTCAACATAATTTTGTCCAGAGATTTTCTCAAGACGCTGATAGACCAGTCTACTCGACACTTGGCATGAATTTTCACCAGCATGGGAACCTGTGCACGTGCGATTATTGTTTCAGTCAAGAGTATTTTTGCCAGAATTATGTCCCTTTTTGACTTGGAAAAGCTGGCCTAGAATTTTTGTGGATATTTTCTCAGATGTTTATGAGTCGATTAGTTTGAAACTTGGAATGGATGTTTACTACCCCAGGAACCTGTGAACCTGTGATTATAGTATGATCAGATTTTTTGTGCCAGAGTTATGTCCCTTTTCATCTCAGAATGCCTGAATTGTCTTGAGTTTTGTCCAAAGATTTTCTTGGATGTTTATGAGTAGATTCCTTTGAAACTTGGTATGGATGTTCACTACCATGGGAACCTGTGCACCTGTGATTATAGTTTTGATCGGACTTTTTCCCCAGAGTTGTACCCCTTTTCATCTTGAAATGCCTGCATTTTGTCCGGAGATTTTCTCAGATGTTTATGGGTCATTTCCTTTGAAACTTGGTATGGATGTTCACTACGATGGGAACCTGTGTACCTGATGTTATAGTTTTGGTCAGACTTTTTTTACCAGAGTGGTGTCCCTTTTCATCTTAGAATAATCATGGTGGTGGGGGCGGCGGGGTGTATGGCCAGGTCCATCTGGGACAGTCACACCTCTAGTTAGTGTTTGGAATCTAACATTATTGTGTCCGTGGAAGTATTGCCCACCTGTGCAAAGTGACCTGTCCACAGCGGCCACACTGTAAGAGATATACATTTCTCTATTGACTAAAGTGAATTTTTTGATTTGATTGGTTGATAGATACGTGGTATGAGACCATATTCATTGAAACCCACGATACGTATGCCCAGCCACTGACAAATTTCCCATACCAAGTGGCAGCCTCGTTCCGAAATCTACAAATTGTCCATACCCCGTAGAAGACGCGTCATTCCAGTTTTACAGTGTACATGTATTATATTTTAATTTTTTATCTCCAAAATATAGCTCATGACCCCTTATTGGAATGAGCTTGTCGAGTACCCTCCAATGTGGGGTTCATAAGCTATGTTTTTGAGACAAAAAAAAAAAAAAGAAATTCAATAATTTTTTTATACTAGTCATATCGGCATATTTTCACAAAAACTCTTTTGCACAAAAATTCCACAGAAACCTATATGGCTCAACAATGGAAGATAAAAGATCTCATGCTGTGTGTGTTCACACATGAAATAGATTGTGCTTCTAAAATGTAAAGTCAATAGATAAATTTGTTACGCCATGTCTGATCACGTGGTACGGGTTTTTACCTACCCGAAGCCAGCCGTATCCCCTTCGGCCTCATGGGATACGGCTGGCTTTCTTTAGGTAAAAACCCGTACCACGTGATGTACCACGTGATCAAACACGGGGTAACTAATATTAACTGGTTGAGTGCTGGAAGCCACTATCATGGCTCCATTGAAAAGTGCTGGAAGCCACTGGCTTTACACTGTATGCATTAGCTTGATGTTTGCTAAGCAGTAGAAGAAAATTTTTCAATATTAAATTATTTGGTTGCAATTTATTGGAGAGTGCTATTGGCACTCTCCAATAAATTGTAACCAAACAATGATTTATGAACAAAATCTTGCTAAACTAAGGCTACACTTGCTGGTAGCATGATATATTTGAAAAAAAATACCCATGTTTCAAATCCCCCTTAACCCTTTACCTAACATGAAAAGGAGATGACTCTTGCAAAAAAAATTCTTGAATAACTAATTTTTTAAAAATTTTGTCTCAAAAAAATAAGTTATGACCCCTCATTGGAATGAGCTTGGTGAGCATGTTCCAACGAGGGGTCATAACCTATGTTTTTGAGACAAAAAATGAAAATTAATTTGTGATTTTTGAGAATTGCACTGACCGGTTTTGGCCGTTACGTTAGGTAAAGGGTTAAAAAATAATCTAGCACTCAGCCAGTTAAGTGGACTCCCCTGTAACAGCATTCCAGGTAAAATTCTGTTACGATATACTTTTATCCCTAAAATGTTACCTAATACTGTTACAGCATACATTGATACCTATAATATTATGGAATCATTACCCAGTAAAGCAGTTGTTTATGTTCAGCAAGTACACAGAAGCAACTTACACTGATTGTGAGACAAGACTGAGTGTTGATATTCAACCATATGTTGTGAAGGCACTCCTTAAAAGTTTACTTAACGCATTGTCATATTAACAATTTACAAGAAATTGTAATTGATTTTGAAGAGTCATTGTTGTTATCAGCTGTGGTTGTTGAGGAGAAAGACCTGATTACAAATGAGAATAGTGGTGAAAAGCCCTCTATAATATCATTATCGATTACTGTGAGTCATGTATTGATTCACTGATCATTTTCGGCAGTTGAGATAATTATCGTAATATTTGTTCCAATTAGGCCAAATATACTCTTTTTAACAGTCAGTTTCATGTATTATCAGACTGTGCAGACACTAACAATTCTTCTGTCTGTTTTCAAAGCACTTAATGCAGCATGTACTGAGTGTTTTAATACTCTGTCACCTTCTGGGTGTACATTTATATCCATGCTAATATTGTTAATAGGTCCCCGTGGGAACCCCAAGAAGTGGAGCAGTGCTTGTTTACTGTGGTAAAGAAGTTATGCTTTATTGGTAAAATAGGACCAGGATCCAATGCTTGGGGTGGAAGTCCTCTAAAGTGTGTGTGTGCGTGTTGGGGGGGGGGGGAGGGGGGCATAGGTATAAATGATTGGCTAAAAATGACTTCATCACTATGTTGTGGTCATGAGATAGACAAAGGTTCTGAAAGTGACCTTAAACACCAATAAATAAATAACTTTATAAGGTTCATACAGGCCACAGAAACTCCTGAAATGTTAAATAAAAACTGCAATTTTATTTCCCAGTACCCTGCAAGACATGGAAAAATTTTAGGTTCTTTTAGGTAGAAGAGTAGTAGATTAATTTTGGTTGTTGAAACTGGTTTGTATGGGTTTGTCTTGTAACAATTTATTGGAGAGTGCGAACAGGCATTCTTCAATAAAATGTGACAATTGTGACAAGATAAATCCATAGAAACACTTTTACTTCTAAGATAATATTATGCAGACCTGCGAAATATGAAGCCTTTTAATTCAGGCACCAGCACTTTTCAGTAGAGCCCAGATATGGGCTTCTATCTCTCAACCAACCAACCAACCAACCAGCTAATGGGCTCTGTAAAACCTATAGAAATAGGGAGGGGGGAGATGACTCATTGGTTAGTGCACTGGACTTGAGATCAAAAGGCTGAAGGTTTGGTTCTATGAACTTCTATCCTACATCATCTGCTGACTGCATGATGTCCAAATGCTTTAGCACTGCAAATGGTTACTTGTTCAACTCAAGGCACAATATTCAAATGTAATTTTCTGGATTACATGTTTGAATTGAAAAAAAATATTTATGGTACCCTGTTCCACTCAAGGGACAATATTCAAGGAAATCCTGGGAAGTCACTGAAGTTTGTCTTCTAAGGAACACTAAAGTTCTTTTTCACTCATAATATAGGAATCAATGACAGTTGACTCATGACACAGAAGGAAGTTGCAATCTAAACTTTCGGCCCTGAAAGTCATTGAATAATGCAAACCCTTGAAAACTTACATGTCAGGCGATCAGAGGAGATTCATTTCAGGAATATTCAGTTCACACATAAATTCTGTTTGGCAGAGAAGATCCATTGCAACAATATTCTCACTTCCCAGCTCACTTTACAGCTTACTTCACGGCTCAGTTCACAGCTCACTTCACCGCTTGCTTCACTGCTTGCCTCACAGCTTGCTTCACTGCTTGCCTCACAGCTCACTTCACAGCTTACTTCACAGCTCACTTCACAGCTCATGTACTGCTTGCTTCAGATTTCACTTCACAGCTAACTTCACATCAAGCTGAATTTTGCTGGAATGGATCTTCCCTGCCAAATAGAATGTCTGTTAACCCTTTACCTAAATAATCAGCCACATCTGCCTGTCAAATTTACAAACTGAGCAATTGAAAAAAATGTATTTTAAAAAAATTTCAACAAACCCATATCACTTGACCCGAATTGGGCCAAGCAATATGAATGTGACATTAGCAGAAAAGGTACTGGGTAGAAAACAAGAATGCATTATCAAAGTACAGAACTGGATTCACAGACTGGGGACAAGAAATCTTCACATTTCAGTACACAAACTAACATCAGTGGCCCGATTCTTTGAGCAATATCAATGTGAAATTACCACTATGGAGGTGCTTAACATAATGACGTTCTCTTCATAAAACATGAGGTTAATTCTTTTCTGATTTTTTATGAACAAAGTGTTGAAAACTGTTCAGTATGTCATGATTTTCTTTCATTTGTCACTTTAGAAAGCTATATGGCCAAAATGTCTGACAATATGAGTAAACTATGCATTCATAAATTGTTAATCCAGTCCCTCATACTTGGACTATACATTTCTTTACCCCTTATCTCGCAAATCGGTCACATCCACCTGCATTAGTTACAAATTCATCAGTTGAAAAAGTTTATTTTTCAAAACTTTCAACAAAATCATGTCATGTGACCCTCATTGATGAGGGGTCACATGATATGGTTTTGTAGAAAGTTTTTGAAAAATTTGAAAAAATAATATTTAACCCTTTACCCAACGTAATGGCCAAAACCGGCCAGCGCTATTCTCAAAAATCGCCAATTAATTTTTAAAATATTTTCATTTTTTGTCTCAAAAACATAGGTTATGACCCCTTGTTGGAACGAGCTCGTCGAGCTCAATCCAACGAGGGGTCATAACCTATGTTTTTGAGACAAAAAATGAAAAAAAATAGTTATTCAAGAATTTTTTTTGCAAGGGTCGTCTGCTTTTCATGTTAGGTAAAGGGTTAAAATAATAAATTTTGAAATCATCTGCATTGGATAAAGGGTAAGTTAGAAACAGTTTCTGATTTGTACACGCCTGTATATGAGAGAACTATATAGAGGATATCTATTGTTTTTGAGTGGATACCGAAAATTTTCTCATGAGTGACCAAGATAAATGGTTATTTTTTACGCGAGTGGTTGCGCGAGTGAAAATCACCATTTCTCTCGGTCACAACTGAGATAATTTTTGGTATCCACGCAAAAACACTAGATTTTCTTTTCATTATATGCCTTTTATAAGAATCTGATAATTCCACTTGTTTCAGCCTAGAATTGAAGCATGAAATAAACAGCGCATTGAATCATTGATACATGGAAGTGATTTGATCGATAATCGGAACATACAGTGGCTTGCAATCAGATTCATTTGTTGGCTTTCTAGTCCAAACATGACCTGAAAGTCTGTAATATAACAATAACATGTTCTTTTGAGGGCGTTATGGTTCATTAACGGCCCTAGAAAAATGATTTAACAGCCCGAGGGCCACTTAAAGGCCCAAGACGAAGTCGAGGGCCGTTAATGGTCCTGAGGGCTGTTAATCATTTTTCGAGGGCCGTTAATGTACCATGAGGCCCGAAAAGGAATATGTTATTACTATTATTACCACTTACCAAAGAACGCCATTTCAAGCCACTGCAGACATTTTGACTTAGAAATAGAAGAATGCCATTTCAAGCCATTGAGACATTTTTGATTTAGAAATAGAAGAATCGGATTATCGTCTGTTTATTTACAAGCAAAGGTCAAAGTTCAAAGTTGAGTACGATTTATTTGGATGACTCAAAAATAAGATTGCTGGAATTTGGCTGAAGCGCTTTAACTACAAACTCACACCGTTATTTACAAAATGAGATTATTTATCGTATCAATACTCACATCCACTTTTAAGTCCTAAATGAAGTTTCTGAAATCAATCATGGTTTAATTCGTTATGTTGGAATAAATGGACAACAAAATTTTGAGCACATTACTGTCATTTTTCCAGAACATAAATTACCCACAATTCTGGGCTGGCGGGCCGTTTTCATTATTAACGCTATTTTTGCGGGCTGTTATTGAGATCATTCAGATCATTTTAATAACCCAAGGAGCACCCTATAAAGTGGTAATAATATACGTTTTTAGTTTGGTTTGTCCTTTGAAAGGACGTACCAAACCAAAAACTTACATTACAGACTTTCAGGCCATGTTTGGATTAGCGGGTTTCATGCATCAATTCAAGGTGAATACATGTTGAATTATTGCTGGAAATGATCAGCAGATTTTCAAAAACAGTAGATTTCATTTTCATTATATGTTTTTAGAACAAATTGATCATTCCCAGTGATAATTTGATTCGTATTCACCTTGAAGTGATGCTTTGAAAGCCGCCATATTGATTGATACCGTGAAAGTGAAAATTTCTGTATTTTTACAGTGGGGGATATGATTTCTATCTTTCTAAAATTTCTGCGATAATCTATCATTTAGCGTATAATTAAATTATAAACTGTGATTATGAGAGAAGATAAAGTTTGTGAAAAATAGTGGTTCAGTTTTCATTCATAAAGTTGATTTTCTCACTTTGTTGGCGGAAAGGTCAATACTATTTATTTATTTATTTATTTATTGGTGTTTAAGGTCACATATTTATGCACAATGGCTAATCATGACCGTGACAGTTTTACTGGTGGAGGAAGCCGGAGTACCCGTAGAGAACCACCGAGCAACGATGAGCAGCTGCCAGCTCCCCAACATCGTAACTGAGCACAGGCAGGGTTAGATAGGTTGAAGACATGCGTACCATCGACGTGCAGTACGCCTTAGTACACAGCGTCATCGTGCCCCCACGCGGGCAATGGCGATGAAGTGTCTTGCCCAAGGACACAACGCGGTTGCCACAGGTGGGATTCGAAATGAGGACCTCTCGGCTTGCAGCCTGCTCCTCTACCTACTGAGCCACCACGCTCCCGAAAGGTTAATACATATTGGAAGTCTCATTTGAAGTTATGATTGTGTTCAAATGAATGTAACTTTTTCATATAAAGATCATTTTGTAAAGGTAGAATATATAATTGGAAGATAAGTAGTCAATTTTTTAATGGCAATTCAAAAATTAGTATCATTACCTTGGTTGATACATTTTCTTTGACATTTGATATCATAAATGAGAGTTAACTCCCTTCAGACTGACGACAAACATCCCCAGTCCATGTAATAAAATTGTTTCTTCAGCGCATGCCTTCATAGATGACATGCCTTGATGATGTAGTTGGAATATTACCCTGTAAGGATTATACTTCATCGCTGATATTGCTTTGAAATTTTAGATGTGCATTTAACAGTGGTAGGGAGTAGTGATAATGAAATTAGCATGGATGGTGGCATGATTGCAGATGTTATTTATGTTTATGTTACTGAAGTTACACTTAGACTTTTATTTCAAATTTTCATCCGAACAATACGTTCAGTGAGACAATGAAACTGACTGATACCAAGCTATATTGATATGAAAAAGATTCAAGAGGAAATGAATCGGGCAGACAATTTTTTAATCAAATTGAATATCAACTTAAGGTTTGATAGCAAATCGAATCTCGAAGCTTTGCAGGACCCTACCAGACATATTCTCTAAAATCACCATTCAAATGTTTTTTTCATTTTTTGCCTCAAGGACATTGCAGCTAACCCTTCATGGAACAAGGTCAAAAAATTACATTTAAAGGTGAAGTGTTTTTGAACTTGTTTTTTTAAACAGTCCTTAGAAAGCTGTGAAGTTTTGTTTTTTCAGATACAGTTAAAACTAGAAGTCCTGTCATGAAATGTGCACAAATAGCACGCTGATATGCGCGTTAATGTTCACGTTATGGCCCAAGTAAAGCTATCAAATTCTGTACATATGGCCTGTGCACAAGTAATGTTTTAGTCAATGTACCTCCGGGTAACCCGGAGGTCCATTGGCAAAAAACATTGCTTGTGTTTACTATTAGTAACCAGGAGAACCTGCCATGCTTTGGATGCCATTCGATATGGCAATTGCGCGCAATTCCAACGCGCAATTAAGCCTAGATAAGTGCACTATTCGTGACAGGACTTCTAGTTTTAACTGTACGGTTTCAGTTTGGTTTCAGAAAAAAACTTTGTCCGACACCACTCACCACAAAAAGCCCTGTCTGTGAGTTTCTCCATTTGGTTCTAACTTCCCTTTGATAATTCTTAGGGATTCTGGAGGATAAGTTGCTAAGTTTGATGATACAGAAAAAAACCATAAATTAGGGTAGCAAATGAAATAGAGAGTAATCACTTGACTGGACTGGTTACGTGAAATAATTCATGAGAGGTGAGAGATGTTGTACAAACACGAGTGCGTGAATGCGCACAAGTGTTTTATAATATAGTCCCTCGCCTCGAAGGAATTATTTCACGTAACCAGTAGTTACTGAAAAAGTTGTGCAATTTCAGTTGGGTCACTAACTACATTTTTCTCTTCAGTCAATAGAGAGTAATCGCTTGATTGGACTGGTTACGTGAAATAATTCATGAGAGGTGAGAGATGTTGTACAAACACGAGTGTGTGAATGTGCACAAGTGTTTTATAATATAGTCCCTCGCCTCGAAGGAATTATTTCACGTAACCAGTAGTTACTGAAAAAGTTGTGCAATTTCAGTTGGGTCACTAACTACATTTTTCTCTTCAGTCAATAGAGAGTAATCGCTTGATTGGACTGGTTACGTGAAATAATTCATGAGAGGTGAGAGATGTTGTACAAACACGAGTGTGTGAATGCGCACAAGTGTTTTATAATATACAGTTAAAACTAGAAGTCCTGTCATAAAATGCGCACAAATAGCACGTTGATCTGCGCGTTATTGTACGCGTTATGGCCATAGTAAAGCTATCAAATTCTGTACATATGGCCTGTGCACAAGCAATGTTTCAGCCAATGGACCTCCGGGTAACCCGGAGGTCCATTGGCAGAAACATTGCATGTGTTTGCTATGAGTAACCAGGAGAACCTGTCGTGCTTTGGGTGCCATTCGATATAGCAATTGCGCGCAATTCCAACGCGCAATTAAGCCTAGATAAGCGCACTATTCGTGACAGGACTTCTAGTTTTAACTGTAGTCCCTCGCCTCGAAGGAATTATTTCACGTAACCAGTCAAGTCAAGTGATTACTCTGTTTATTACTTTTCATTATTAATGATAATTATATTATTTAACCCTTTACCTAACGTAACGGCCAGCGATGTTCTCAAAAATCCTCAATTAATTTTCATTTTTTGTCTCAAAACATAGGTTATGACCCTCATCGGACAAGCTCATCGGACAAGCTCATCGAGCTCGTTCCAATGAGGGGTCATAACCTATGTTTTTGAGACAAAAATTGAAAATAATAGCTATTCAAGAATTTTTTTGTAAGTGTCGTCTGCTTTTCATATTAGGTAAAGGGTTAAAAAAACAAAAAACAATGAAGTCCCCATTACACACATGGCAAAGCGTCGTCGTTTGCGTGCACAGATACATGACCCAGTTGTTGATTGCATAATTCACTTGTGAAGTTATCGTTTATAATCAAACCCGGAAATCCCAGTAAATCACATTTTGGAAAGTAATGAATAAAGTTTATCTAATTGATGCTGTGTTCTCAATGTCATATTTTTTCTCCCTTACTGACTTTTCTGATGGATGGCATTGGACTTCAAACCGAAAGGTCCACAATTTGATCCCTGCCAAGAGTTACTGAGTTGTGTCCTTGGGCAAAACATTTAATCCTGATTGTCCATGTGAGGGCATAGTGGCACTTGGTAGTAATCCTCTCTCCTTGTACTATATATATATACAGTTTAAACTAGAAGTCCTGTCATGAAATGCGCACAAATAGCACGTTGATCTGTGAGTTAATGTACGCATTATGGCCATAGTAAAGCTATCAAATTCTGTACATATGGCCTATGCACAAGCAATGTTTCAGCCAATGGACCTCCTGGTAACCCGGAGGACCATTGGCAGGAACATTGCATGTGTTTGCTATGAGTGACCAGGAGAACCTGCCGTGCTTTGGATGCCATTCGATATGGCAATTGCATGCAATTCCAACTCGCAATCAAGCATAGATAAGCGCACAGTTCATGACAGGACTTCTAGTTTTAACTGTATGTATAATTGATAGGGGTAGAGTTAATTGTTGTTGTGACCATCTGAGTGATCAATTCTGACTCCCGTGTTGTGTCCTTGGGCAAGGCACTTAACCTGATTGTCCACATGGGGTCACGATGATGCCGTGTACTAAGGCGTACTGCACGTCGACGGTGTGTATGTCTTCAACCAATCTAACCTTTCCTGTGCTGTAGTGCGGAGTTACGATGTTGGGCAGCTGGCAGCTGCTCGTCATTTCTCTCTGGGTACTCCGGCTTCCTCCACCTGTAAAACTGTCACTGTCACGATTAGCCATTGTGCATAAGTATGTGACCTTAAACACCAATAAATAAATAGTAATAATAGAGTTAATTGTTTGTTCCGAAGAAAGTTGTTTGATCACTTGACATGCTGCAGATCAGAAGGAGGTAATGAAAGTCGAAAGAATTAAAGATTCTCCACTTTGAGAGGTATTTTCACTCAAAGGTCTTAGGAATCACTTACTGGTTGTGTTAAAATCATCAGAGTGTTATCCACTTGATTTTATAACATCTGTTGGTCAAGATGGTCAATATGTTTTTTTTACTGTAATTGATACTATAAATCTCTGTTGGAGATTATTAGCCTATGAATGCTATTGGACTTGAACTGTGAATATAATGTCTATAATGGACTTTCATTTATTCCACTCCAGGCAGAGTAATTTAAAGATTAGCAGACATGTCAGACTTTTGATGAAAAGGATTGAGTTGGGTCCGATACATGTCACTTGCATTTAACTCTTCTTCCCCGTTTACTGTTGTTCAAGCATGGTGGTCCAGTGGGCTAAAGCATTTGATCTCTTGATGGCACAGTGCATGGAGAGTGGATTGTGACTAAATCACCTGTGGAGTGGAGTTATCACCCAAAGTATCACTTTCAAATTCTGTAAAAATGGAGAAAAAACAAGCAATGTTTCAGCCAATGGACCTCCGGGTTTAACCCGGAGGTCCATTGGCTGGAACTTTGCTTGTGCTTGTTATGTATTGCAACAAATTTGCAATTATTGCTTGGGTAAAAACTCCACTCTGCAGGTGATTTATTGACAATACACTCTCCACTCTCCAACATCGTAACTCCACACTGCAGCACAGGCAGGGTTAGATCAGTTGAAGACATGTGCACAATCGACGTGCAGTATGCCTTAGTACACGGCGTCATCATGCCCCCATGTGGACAATCAGGGTTAAGTGCCTTGCCCAAGGACACAATGCGGGAGTCTAAATCGATCGCTCATCTGGTCACCCATCCAAGGACTAACCGGGCTCGATGATGCTTAACTTCGGTGATCTGATGAGAACTGGTTACCGCAATGCCACTGTGCCCCTACATGTGACTTTTACCATTTCTGTTTGAGTTGAACCCATACTTCTGCTTGATTAGTAAATTAGAAACTCAGACAATTACTTGCTACTAGTCAGCGGTTTTCTTTGGTCACCCTGGTTTGCTTGTTTGTTGTTGCTGACACTTGTGATTACCCTTTTGCTACTCTAATGCCTACAACTAGCCGGCACACAAAATTTGGCTATCTACTTTTTTTTTCTTTTTTTTGTAAATTTGTACCTAAAAAATATAACTAATGACACTTGGAAAGAGCTCAATGAGCTGACAGGAAAGTCAATTTCAAGATCACCCTGCATGTACTGTGTAGTTCTGCTTTATGGGAAGTTGTCACACAAAGGACATTTCCAGGAATGCAAGAACATTCAACCCTTTACATGTATCTAACTTGAAGAGACAACGACGCTCGCAAAAAAATTCACAAACAACTTAAGATTTTCACTTTTTGTCTCAAAAACATAGTTTATGACCACTCATTTGAACGAGCTTAACCCTCTACCTAACAAATTGGCCTCATCCACCTGCTCAATATGCAAATTCAGCAGTTGAAAAAGGGTTATTTTTCAAAACATTTCTACTAAACCAAATCATGTGACCTCTCATTGGAACGGGGGTCACGTGATTTGATTTTGTTGAAATGTTTTGAAAATTTTTTAAAAATAATGTTTAAAATAATAAATTTGATATCGTCTGCATTGGGTAAAAGGTTAACAATCTCATTCTGTGAGGATTTATATAAGCTTTGTATTTGAGGCAAATATTGAAAATATACAGTTTCAGTGGTGACTTCTGTGAATATTGTGCTGACTGGTTTTAAACGTTACATTATAAATTATGATGAATTGACGGAAACATGGTCTGGGGTTTGTGGCTCGGAGCTTATGTTCAGCCGAGTCGCGAAGCGTCAAGGTTGAACATATGCTCTGAGCCACACTTTAGTTTTCCGGATTTTTTTGGGAAATGCTTCAACCGAATGATTTCATTTTTAGCTCAACTTTGGCGAAGCCAAATTTGAGCTTTTGTCATGGCCTGTCGTCCGTCTGTCAGTCTGTCTGCACGTCAACAATTGGATACGGCTCGGGCTAGAGGCCATATTTATGAACCGATCTTTACGAAACTTCTTGGGTACCTTTGTTATGACCGTGGGACGAGAAAGAGTGTTTTTGGGTGCAGTCCAAAATTCAAGATGGCTGCCAGCCGCCATTTTGTACTGACGATGCAGAAATCTGTTTTTTGTACAGAACTTCCATATGAAAGCTCTGATTTGAATAATTTTTTGTATGAATATTTAGTACCATGAGATACATTACATATCATACGGGTTTATTTCTCATGCTTAAATTATGCAAATTAGACTAACTTTGATTTATTTAGTGTTACTTTCAGCACTGTCAGTGCAAATGCCAATACGGCTCGGGCTAGAGGCCGCATTTATGAACCGATCTTTACGAAACTTCTTGGGTACCTTTATTCTCACCGTGGGACGAGAACGAGTGTTTTGGGGTCCAGTCTGAAATTCAAGATGGCCTATGGCAGCCATTTTGTTCAAAATTAGGGGCAATCAGATTTTTGCACAGAACTTCCACATGAAAGCTCTGATTTGTAATTTTTTGTATGAATGTTTAGTACCATGGGATACATCACATATAATACAGGTTTTTTTCTCGTGCAGAAATTATGCAAATTAGATGAACTTTGATTTTTTCCAGTGCTACTTACACACAGTAAGTACACATGTCAATACGGCTCGGGCTAGAGGCTGTATTTATCAACCGATCTTCACGAAACTTCTTGGGTACATCTGTTATTACCTTGGGACAAGAACGAGTGTTTCAGAGTGCAGTCTAAAATTCAAGATGGCTGCCAGTGGCCATTTTGTACCGAAATTAGGTCTAATCAGTTTTTTGTCTTGTACACAACTTCTGTACGGCTCAGGCCAGAGGCCGTATTTATGAACCGATCTTTACGAAACTTCTTGGGTACCTTTGTTATCACTGTGGGATGAGAACGAGTGTTTTTGGGTGTGGTCCGAAATTCAAGATGGCCACCAGCAGCCATTTTGTACCAAAATTAGTGCAATCAGTCTTTTGTACAGAACTTCTGTATGAAAGTTCTGATTTGAATAAATTTTTTATGAATGTTTAGTAAAATGGAATACATCACATACAGTACAGGTTTTTTTCTCGTGCAGAAATTATGCAAATTAAATGAATTTTGATTTATTTAGTGCTACTTATACACTGTAAGTGCACATGTCAATACGGCTCGGGCTAGAGGCTGTATTTATCAACCGATCTTCACGAAACTTCTTGGGTACCTTTGTTATCACCTTGGGACGAGAACGATTGTTTCTGAGTGCGGTCCAAAATTCAAGATGGCTGCCAGTGGCCATTTTGTACCGAAATTAGATCCAATCAGTTTTTTGTCACAACTTCTATACAGCTCGTATTTATGAACTGATCTTCACGAAACTTCTTGGGTACCTTTGTTTTCACCTTGGGACAGGAATGAGTATATTTTGGGGTGCCTTTGTTATCACTGTGCTATGAGAACAAATATTTTGGGGTTCAATCAGACCCACTCTGGGACTCAAAGATTTCTTTTCTAGTTTAGCATCTGACTGTCACCCACCTTTACAATACTTTACCTATACTACATTTGTTACAGGCTACATTCAGTATTTATGTACAGACCATTACAATACTTTATATGTACCTTTGTTATCAGGTCATTACCTAGATGTTTGTCATTGCTGTGTCACATACTATACATGTACATGTCTTGACAAGTTGAGCTACAGTGTCATTGACATTTTCATTGGTAACCTGCTATCAAACGATGACTTACAGATCAAGTTTGAGTTTCATGCTGATTGCATTATTCTGGTGTGAGTTATGGCCCTTGTTTAAAATTATTGTACACTCATGTTAGTTATATTCTTGTATTTGTACTTCTTAAACTACTAGCCTGAAATGCGGAGATGCTTATATACTCTAGTGTCTTATATGACAAAAACACCTTATATGACAAAAGTTCCGTAGGGGACTAATACCACCTCAGTGGTCAAACACTTGTTTTAAATTGGGTAACTTGTGGTTTTTCACAAAGGGACGATTATAGATAGATACATTCTGTCAAGAGAATCATGTCACAAATATGATAGAATACTTACCTGTTGCATTTCTGATTCATTTGGCTTATTGGCATGCATTTCTTAGAGTTGAAATGGTTAACCGATTAATTGATTAACCAATGATCAAAGTAATTGATCAGTTAACAGTTACTTTTGAACTACTGTATTATATGGGTTATAACAAAGGAACAAACTTGCTCCAAAACAGGCAAACATTGTCACACTGACTCACGTCAATTATATGAGACAGAGTAAAGCATGCAAGTTACGTGATGACATACTTGTTTACTTGCATGATCATTATACTGTATCAGTAGCTGGAACTGATCATTCTTAAGTAAACCTTTATCCAATGTGGGTAGCAGACAACACATGCAAAATAGATTCTTGAATTACTAAAAAAAAAATCAGTTTTTGTCTCAAAAACATAGCTTATGATCCCTCATTGGAATGATCTCAATGAGCTCGTTTCAATGAGGGGTCATAAGCTATGTTTTTGAGACAAAAATTGAAAACATAATAAATTTGAATGGAGATTTTTGTATATAGGCCTATTCGGTTTTGTTTGTTACATGTATGTTGGGTAAAAAGTTCATGCTGTAAATCATCAACAGTATGGCAATTATTCAGATATCTGTTTGGACAAGTGATTAATTCTCTAACCAAGGTTAATCCATGTGATTAATCGATCAAGAAAATCCCTTAACCGTTTCAGCTGTTGCATGTCTGCCTTTCATGTTGCTTGTTATAACACCACTTATAAAGTGGAGCATGGAAATCCCTGACTCTACTTTTCAAGTACTGTTGTAGCAATGTAACTTACAATCGGCACTTGGGTACTCATGCAACCTGCAGTACAGTTAAAACTAGAAGTCCTGTCATGAAATGCGCACAAATAGCACGCTGATCTGCACGTTAATGTACGCGTCAATCCCATAGTAAAGTTATCAAATTCTGTACATATGGCCTGTGCACAAGCAATGTTTCAGCCAATGGACCTCCGGGTAACCCGGAGGTCCATTGGCAGAAACATTGCATGTGTTTGCTATGAGTAACCAGGAGAACCTGCCGTGCTTTGGATGCCGTTCGATATGGCAATTGCGTGCAATTCCAATGCACAATTAAGCCTAGACAAGCGCATTATTCATGACAGGACTTCTAGTTTTAACTGTAATTAGGTAAAATTATAAGTGATTTCCCGAAAATTATTTCAGACTGTTTCCAATTTGTTCAGATTTGATGTCGACATCCAACCACAGTTCATTTTGAGTTTTGATTCGAGGATAGAAATTCCAATTCGCTACTTGAGGCACTCTCCACTAAATTGTTACAAGGCAAATCCATAAATTGTCTCAGGGCAAAATTAATGGAGCACACTATCAAATTTTTCCCATTGATGGTTTAGTTGCCTTCAGCTTCAGCTTGACATTGCAGACTCTGCTTGAGCCAGATTAGTAAGCTAGAGAGTGTGACAGTTACTTGCTACTGCTTGGTGGTTCTCTCTGGCTGCTCTGACTTCTGCCACCCATAAAACTGTCCCAACTCGATATGACCCTTGTTATTCAAAGTGTTGTGAAACCCCACCCCCACCCCCAACAAAACAAACAACTGATGTTGAAATATAATGAGTCAAAAAAGAAAGCATAATAAAATCAAATGTGAAAAAATATCATAAAGGATGAAATATACTAGTTCTAATGTTGCATGTTTGTGAACAGAAAGTCATGCAAAGAGTTTAATGACATGTTGTACCACCCAACTGTATACAATTTTGCTACAGATTTCAAAATAGCATGTGCTACCCGAGAATGTCAAATTGAATGGGTGACCGACGATTTTCTTTGTGTTATGTTGTGCTGGGTTATTGAGAAAACATGCTAGTTTTTGTCTTCTGACATTTTAAAAAATGCCAAGGTTAACCGAAAATCAGAGGTTGCGTGCCATTGGTATCTATAAGGCTGGGATACCTCCAGATGAGCTAGCTGCTGAGTTCAGAGTTACTGTGGCCACTATTTTCCATCTCATTGGAAGGTATAGAACCACTGGATCTACTGCCTACTGACCATGTTCAAGTAGACCAAGAGTTACGACCCCTGCACAAGACCGACACATCAGGACGTCTCACTTGCAGGATCGCTTCCTTCTGGCGACGAGGACAGCAGCAATTACTCCTGGTAGAACTAACAATAGAATCAGTGCACAAACTGTCCGCAGCAGACTCGCTGAACACGGCATCCGAAGTAGGCGTCCATACCCCTTACCACGGACCAATCCTTACCCAATGTCATTGTACCGTCAGAATGGATTGGGTATGTCAGCGTGTTCACTGGAATCAGCAACATTGGAGCACAGTTCTTTTTAGTGATGAATCATGATTTTGTCTACGGCACACCGATGGTAGGGCAAGAGAGTGTAACGCCGACGAGGAGAACAGTTTTCTGATGCATGCACGTCGGCGGGGGTAGTATAATGGTTTGGACAGGAATTTTCTTGCACCATCGAACGCAGTTGATCTTCATCGATGTTAATCTGAATGGACAGCTATGTAGGGACTTAATTCTTAACGCTGTTGTTGTTCTATTGTTCAACGCTAACGTTGGATTGCAGTTATTCCAGCAAGACAATGCCTGATGTCACGTGATGCATATCTGTCATGACTTTCTTGAGGAGCAGAGCATCAAACTTCTTCCCTGCCCCCCTCCCTCCCCCTCCCCCCCACTCCCCCCCACCCCCACCCATGCCAGATTTGTCACCAATCGAGCATCTTTGGGATCAATTGGACCGTCGTGTATGACTTTATGATCTTCATACGTTAGGCGATTTACGTAATGTTCTAAGGCAGGAGTGGAATGCAGTACCACAGGGTGACATTCAGAGACTTATCAAGTCCATGCACCGCCGATGTCTTGCCATCCAAGTTGCAAATGGTGGACATTCACGTTATTGACTGCATGTGTGAACTTTTCATTTCACACCATGTCTGAATTGCGATGTCCTGACGTGACGCTGGCAACAGTAAGAACATGAAATTATGCAAATTCATACAGCTAGACTCAAAATATGAATTTACAATAATTTGTTTGGGATTAAAGTTGATAATACTAAAAATATTGCTCCTCACAGTTTATAATACTTTCTTTTTTGACTCAGTATATTAAAATTTCAAGCAGCAAATTTTCCCCACAATGCAATTATGAATTTAACCGATACAGTCTTGTTTGACAGAGCTCATTGAGCTCTGTGAAACAAGACTGAATGGGTTAAATTCTAAGTTTCATCATGAGAAAAATTTGCAACATCAAATTTTTTTTATTTTGACATCTGTGTCTGGAAGGTTAATGAAGAGTTAAAAAAGAACACTCTTGCTTCAAATTAACATTGAAAATCAATTCAGTACCATTCTCCAAGTATCATCTGTTAAATATTGTTACACTGTATTGCCAATCAATAGAAATCAAACAAGCAAATTATAAATGAACCTGTCAGAGAAAAAAAACTGCCTTGGCTTCAGTGCACTTTGATTCTCTATCTGTGATAAATAAAATGATCAAGTTGGTCTAACATAAAATCATTAACTGATTTTACTATGCGTGAAATACTTCATCATTTGGAGAATAAACTCATGAAAGAAAGTGCTCTACAGACAAACAGGCAAGAAACTTGGGAACAAACTATAATAGCAGCTAAAACAGATGCTGAGGATTCCTATAATCTTGGAATCTTGGAAGTATTTTTAGAATTACAGAGTGAAAATCAAATTGAGTTCAGATGTGCTTCCTTTTTTTATTGTATACTTTTCTGACATTCTGTTGTGTAAATGCCCATGCTTTCAGTTACATCAGATAATGGTTCCCATACAGGAGGATAGATGGGTGTATGTGCTTGACAGAGAAAAAAGAAAGTTTTTCGCTTGGATTCTAAACATATTTTTCGTGTTAGGAAAGTTGGATCATTATTTGGAATAGGGAGTGGTGATTTTATTATATACTTTGATGGCTGCCAAAAATAATTTTAATATCGGTGAATTGTCACCTGAGGAGGAAGAGAGGCTTTTGGTGTGGAAAGGTTTGTAATATATTGTACCTCAAGACATTTTCATTTTTTTTTCTATTTATTTTATTGAAAGTAGAAAGGCACTAAAACACTTCCTCCTTATGTAATTCAAACTTGACACCTTAGAAACTAAGAATTTACAGTACATTCGCCATGGACTGGTCATAATCCACACGTGGGCCGTTATGTTCTCGCATGTGTTTACCTGGTAATGCAAATAATCATTTTCAGCAAAATTTTAATTAATGAAGCACTGGGTTGCTACTTTAATTAAATTTTTGATGATTATTCCTATAATTAGTGTTTTGGAATCTATTATTTATTGCAGCATCTGCAGAAATATTGCCTAGCCATGGAAAGTGACCAGTCCGTGGCAACCATACTTACATTATAGAATACATAAATTTTCATTTAACCCTTTTACATGACACAGTATTTTTATAAAATAAATGAAATTTCGCATTTTTAGAAAACAAATTTCACAATTTTTCAATAAAACCACACAATTATGGATATCATTAGAACCAGCTCGATGAGCTGGTTCTAGTGATATCCATATTTGTGTGGTTTTATTGAGAAACTTCAGAGATATTTTAGGCTGTGGTAGGCTTATTCTGGTTAATTTTCTGGATGTTTTTGTCCACTATGTCAGGTAAAAGGTTAACAGATTCACCCTCTTCACAGTAATGTCAAAGTATCAGTATTCCAAATCTCAAATTCTTCCCATAATGCATCTACAGTTGAAACTAGAAGTCCTGTCACTGTATTGTGCACTATTTTGAAGTAATAGCGTTCTGAGTAAGTGCACTTTTGTCACTGTCAAACTTCACCATTAGCTGTAACTCAATTCCCGTAGAAAAACAGCATGCCCAACTCTTTGAAATTCTATACTAGAAAATAGAGATCATTAACATCATTCTCTCCTAACCTCTACTGGGATGCATGTGCATGTAATGATGTACATAGGTATTAAAATTTGACTGCATATACAGAATGAAGAGAGCTGATTGTTACTTAATCGCAGCGCCATATATTCACCACTCGAAAAAGTATTTATAATTGTTCATAACAGCACAAACAACACTTGCAAACTTTCATCACATGGACCCAGTGGTCCATGTGATGAAAGTTTACAAGTCACAAGAAACTCTTGCAAACTTTCATCACATGGACCACCGGGTGCAACCTGGTGGTCCATGTGATGAAAGTTTACAAGTGCTTCTTTTGTTTTGTCCTCAGAAACTGAAAATAATTACTAAGTGAAAATGATTTAGTAGTAATCCACCTTCCACATACTGTAGTCTCAATTTCTTTCTGCTTGATCGGTTCAGTTCGTGATTTCACTACCATGTTTGCTAGTAGCGCAGTATTTTTTGCATTGCACAGCACAAATGCAATTTTTTGCCCTAATTGTGACAGGACTTCTAGCTTCAACTGTAGGAAATTCAACCGATTCAATCTTGAGCTCTGTCAAACAAGATTGAATTGGTTCACCTCAGTATCGATGCAGTGTTCGGTATCAGTGACAAACATGTACACACATAAACACCAGTATCGAATGTTACCATTTTCTGCTGATTAATACCATTTTCTGTTTCTCAGGCCCTCCCACATGGTCTTTTTGGCTGCTACATGCTCTCTTTTTATAACCAATGTAAACTTAAAAAAAATAAAAATTAAATGGTTTATGTCTAATATTTTACTGAAGTTAATAAAATTTATAAATTTGTCCCTTGAGTGTAACAAGGCTTTGCAATACTTTGGCATTGCAAACCCTTCTTGCACTCAAGGGATGAAATACTCCACCACCCATGCTATTCTGTAGATTATGAGGTCGAAAACATAAAACAAACCAAGAACATTATTTATATTTATATTTATTGGTGTTTAAGGTCACATACTTATGCACAATGGCCAATCGTGACCGTGACTGTCGGAGGAAGCCGGAGTACCTG
Source organism: Pictodentalium vernedei (assembly GCA_031216915.1). Lineage (NCBI taxonomy): Eukaryota > Metazoa > Mollusca > Scaphopoda > Dentaliida > Dentaliidae > Pictodentalium > Pictodentalium vernedei. Next base: position 388,498,723 of record CM062290.1, on the reverse strand, counting down.
GAGAGAACCACCGAGCAACGACGAGCAGCTGCCAGCTCCCCAACATCATAACTCCGCGCTGCAGCACAGGCAGGGTTCGACTGGTTGAAGACATGCACACCATCGATGTGTAGTATGCCTTAGTACACGGCATCATCGTGCCCCCATGTGGACAATCGGGGTTAAGTGCCTTGCCCAAGGACACAACGTGGGAGTCCGAATCAATCACTCAGATTGTCACCCATCCGAGGCCTAACCGGGCTCGACGTTACTTAACTTCGGTGATCTGGTGAGAACCAACCAAGAACATGAACTTTTGATGGCAAAGAAATTATTACAAAAATAAAAAATAAAATAAAAAGCCTCCTGCCCACATGCAATTTTACAAAAAATGGCCTGAGAAACTGAAGATCTACTTTGTGGGTCCTAAACTTTATACTTGTGTTGTATTCATGATATAGCATAGATGCTGAAAGTGTACCTAAATACCACAAAATAAAAAATAAACATGCTCCCCCACATCTACAAACATGAATGCATAATGCAGCCACACTCTAATAAACATGCATGTATGGAAACTCATCCACTCCCTAAAAGACCATTGCACACACTCGTTCACTTTCCCTACCATCTTCCCCCTCCCATGGACACAGAGGTTGAGGAATCAATGATCAATATTAAAAAATTATTGAATCTTTTGGAAAACCATTTGTCAGTGATATGATTCTGTAGCGATGGAATACTGTCTTTACATTCCATTGAGTATTGGTGTGACTTGTTTTTCTGAGTACATGTACTTAGTAAGTAATTGGGTGCATATTATTTCATTCATTTGCTAATATATGTAAACAATATCTGTACTGATATCAGCATCCATAGATTAACAAGTACCAATACTGAGAAGATGTTTTTATCATCGCCTTGTAAGACAGATGTAAACACATTCTTAGGCTCTTATTGTGACCACACAGATTAAATAGGATAAAACTCTACATTCATTATTTATCTTTCTCTCTACTATAGAGGATTATGCAGGTATCATACTTGTTAAACAGGGATAAATTATTGCTTTCTAAAAACATAAAACATGTCATACCAAGGCTTCCAGTAGCTCTTGAAAATCAGGGAATTTGGGGTACAGTAGAACCTTATTAACTCCTTGATTACTACTGGCAGATATTCCTGCCCAAGAGGGGACGCAATGGCTCAGTAGGTAGAGGTGCAGGCTGCAAGCCGAAAGGTCCTCGGTTCGAATCCCACCCATGGCAACTGCGTTGTCGCCCTCAAATTTTCAATGAATAAAGCACTGGGTACGACCCAGTGCTTCATTCATTGAATATTTGCTGAAAACTACTGATTATTGACTGACAAAAGGGCCTGTGGGCAACACTGCCTTTGGGTGGATTTTTACCATTTCATGGCAGCTGTACTGTTGGTAAGGTAAAAGAGTTAACTCCTGTTAATTAAATAAAACACTTGTAAAATGTTGAGAAACGATCTTGATGAACATCAGATCAGTTTGGGCTTGGGCATCAGAACAGGCATTTAATCTCTTAGATTTCATTTGACAGAGATTGTATTGTTCAGATTTGGAGATTCACTGTTATCGCATTGGAAATATTGCCCATGCATAGATTTTGACCATACTCTACATGCATATGCAGTTAGCAGGTTAAGTTTGTACTGATGATATGGTAAATGGTTTTGTGTTTTGAAGTTATTTTCAATTAACAAGGTTTTTCAGTTAAGAGATATCCATTCAAGAAAATGTTGGTATTCGAGTGACAATCAACTTTTCTGATAGACAACAAAAACTTCTGACAAACAGGGTCAGAGTAGGAAAGGTTGCAAGCTTCGGACTTGGGGTTGGTCCTTCATTACCCCAGGTTGTGAAGACTTAGGAGAATTAATGGGATACAGTCATGTCCTCATAATTATTGTACTGTGGATTTAATCAGTCAGAACAACAGAAAATGTCCTGTGTATGGAATCAGAGAGAGTCTGATGTCTCCACTATTTTGTTAAGACCAAACACAGAGAAAAAGGATGGCAATCACTTTGGCTGTCTGGGTGTGGCCTATGTAAATTTGCAATTCATAGACTATCCATCTGTGGTCAATAAACTGCATTGTTTCTTGCTACAGTTAAAACTAGAAGTCCTGTCATGAAATGCGCACAAATAGCAAGTTGATCTGCACGTTAATCTACATGTTATGACAACAGTAAGGCTATCAAATTCTGTCCATATGGCCTATGCACAAGCAATGTTTCAGCCAATGGACCTCCGGGTAACCCGGAGGTCCATTGGCAGAAACATTGCCTGTGTTTACTATGAGTAACTATGAGAACCTGCCGTGCTTTGGATGCTATTTGATATGGAAATTGCGCGCAATTCCTACACGCAATTAAGCCTAGATAAGCGCACAGTTCGTGACAGGACTTCTAGTTTTAACTGTATGGCTGCAGGTTTTATCTTATTGTAAAGTATTATTAGTACAGACAAATGCTATCACATTGGGTGACTATTTGCCAAATAAAACTGCATGCTTTGATAAAGGTGTGTTGAATTCAAATTCACCAACTGTGATGACAAACACTAGTATTTATGGAGTAACCAATGTCACATGACCTGATTCTTTTTCCCCCACCACTAAACTCATACTTTATCTTTATTATATGACTGTGTAATTTAACCTTTTACCTAACGAATCGCCCGAATCCACCCGCGTAATATGCAAATTGAGCAGTTGAAAAAATTAAATTTTTCAAAATGTTTCAACAAAACCATATCATGTGACTCCTCATTGGAACAAGCTCATTGAGCTTGTTCCAATGAGTGGTCACATGATATGGTTTTGTTGAAATGTTTTGAAAAATTTAAAAAAATTATATTTAAAATAGTAAATTTTAATATCGTCTGTGTTGGGTAAAGGGTTAACCACTAAATATCACTACTGTTTGACGATCTTTTCCTGGTCCCCAGAAAATCCAGTCTGGATTCCGATTCTGTATCACTATAGCGTGACAGACTATTTATTGGTGCATTCGAATTCGCATAATTAGCTGTCCCGGTCGCAGAGAGTACATTACTCTAGAGCTAGAACGGGTGCTCTCGAACGCCAGTCTGTTTTTTTTTATCGTATTCATGATATTTTTTATCGTATTCATGTGCATCGGGGGATGCCCCGGAAGTGTGCACCTGTTACAAAAATAAGTGTAAACAAAAATAGTTCTTTTTTTAGCTCAACTCGACAATGTCAAGTATGAGCTATTGGGAAGGGTTGTGACCCTTCGTCCGTCCGTATGCATGCATGTCTGTCTATCCACAATTCCTTTAGCACACCCTACAGGCCAGAGCTCTAACCCGATCAGTCCCAAATTTCCTATGTAGCTTTGGAGCAATGTCTAGATGGGAGTTATCAAAGTTTTCCAAATTTCATTAAAAAACATGACCACCAGCGGCCATCTTAGATTTGGCATATAAATTGTCATCAATTTCATTACCACACCCTACAGGCCACATCTCTTTTCAATTTCATATGTAGCTTTGGCATGATGTCAAAATGGGAGCCATCAATTTTTTCTGAATTTTGTTGAAAAGCATGCCCACAAGTGGCCATCTTTGATTTGACATATAAATTGTCAATAATCCCATTAGCACAGCCTATGGTCCATATCCCTCACCCCATCTTTTTCAAAATTTCATATGTAGCTTTGGTGTAATGTCTAGATGGAAGCTAACAAATTTTTCTGCATTTTGTTGAAAAACATGTCTAGCATTGGCCATCTTGGATTTGGCATATCTTCACCTCTCACCCAATCTTTTTCAAATTTTATGTGTCAATTTGGTATGATGTCTAGATGGGAGTTACCAAATTTTTCTGCATTTCATTGAAAAAGATGGCAGCCACCGGCCATCTTGGATTTGACATATAAATTGTCAACAATTCCATTAGTACACCCAATAGGCCCCACTCATCACCAGATTTTATCAGATTTCATATGTAGCTTTGGTGTAATGTCTTTTCTGTCGAAACTGGAGTGAATGACTTGGCATTACTGGATCTTTCTATTTAGTTCAGTCCCTTCTTTGAAAAGTTGAGCTGCAATTTACCAAAAAAAGGTTGGAGGAATTGTGTTAATACTAGCATTGGCATGCGGTGTTGAACTATAAGTCATATAATAAACCTTTTATTGCTACACTGAAGTGATCTGGGTTGTCGCATCACATTTCGTTGAGGAGGTCAGATCGCCGGATTAAACGGGCTACTGCAGACCACATCTGTCAGAAGTATTTGTATCTGTACATCATTAGGACTTATTCTGGCATATTTAAAGATGGAAGCAGAAAGCTTAGTGTAATTTCCCTGCAAGCACCAATTTTAATATTTCAAGCAGTTCATATACTGGCACAATAGACTCTTCAGTTTGGTTCTGCTCTATTATTGTGTCCATAATGTATGAGTGCCTGTATTGTTCTGTCTTGGCACCTGTGGCTTCAAAACACTTTTGTTTCTTAATGATTTTTTGTTGGTGTTCACAAGTCAGAAATCAAACCTTTTGTGTTTTTTAAGTCTTTTGGAGTTGCAAAAGTAATTTTGTTGAGTATGCTGATACTGACACTTCAATAACCTTGTACTTTAAAAACAATAATTAATGAACATACATTAACATTCGGGAAGTAGATTTAACCCTTTACCTAACATGAAAAGCAGACGACACTTGCAAAAAAAAGTATTGAATAACTAATTTTTTTCATTTTTTGTCTCAAAAACATAGGTTATGACCCCTCATTGGAATGAGCCTGTTCCAAATAGGCGTCATAACCTTTGTTTTTGAGACAAAAAATGAAAAAATAATGAAAATTAATTGACGATCTTTTAGAATAGCACTGGCTGGTTTTGGCCATTACGTTAGGTAAAGGGTTAAGCATACGGATTTGTATTTTCTTTTGACATGCTTCATCAGGTTTTGAATTAAGTTCCCACCGGATCCCTGAGAAGTGGAGCAGAGTTCCCATGTGATAAACAAGTTCTGTTTCGGTGGTAATATAGGACCTGTTAACCAATGCCTGGGGAATAATTCCTCTGAAGTGTGCAGCATTGGTGTAGATGATTTGTTTATTGGTGCTTTAAGGACGCGGTGGCGTTGCAGTAACCGGGTCTCATCAGATCACCGAAGTTAAGCAATGTCGAGCCTGGTTAATCATTGGATGGGTGACCATCTGAGCGATCAATTCGGACTCCCGTGTTGTGTCCTTGGGTAAGGCACTTAACCCCGGTGTCCACATGGGGGCACAATGATGCTGTGTACTAAGGCGTACTGCTCGCCGATGGTATACATGCCTTCAACCAATCTAACACTGCCTGTGCTGCAGCAAGCTGGCAGCTGCTTGTCGTTGCTTGGTGGTTCTCTCCGGGTACTCTGGCTTCCTCCACCCGTGAAACTGTCATGGTCATGATTAGCCATTGTGCATAAGTATATGACCTTAAACACCAATAAATAAATAACAACCAATCTAACCCTGCCTGTGCTGCGGTGCAGAGTTACGATGTTGGGGAGCTGACAGCTGCTCGTCTTTGCTCGGTGGTTCTCTCCAGGTACTTGGGCTTCCTCTACCCATAAAATTGTCACTGTCATGATTAGCCACTGTGCATTATATGACCTTAAACGCCAATAAATCAATAAATAAATTGGTGTTTTAAAAAACACATCGAACTGTCAGGGTCACATCGTGCCAGACAGTGGGTAAAGATAGCCAGAGTACCTGAAGAGAACCACTGAGCAGCTGCGAGTAATTACCAGACTCTCAAACTTAATAACTTGACACAATGCCAGGTTCACATCGTATCAGAGGATAAAGATAGCTAGAGTACAGTACAGTTGCCATGGAATGGTCGAAATCCATGTGTGGGCAGTAATGTCCACACATGCATTTACCAGGTCATAAAAATCATCATCAGCAAAATGTGAATTAATAAAGCACCGGGTTGTACTCGAATCAATTTCATTTTTAGCTCATCAGCGAAGTTGTGTATGTTCATGTGATGACCTGAGGTGTGTCGGCATCAACACTGGTGTTAAAGTTATTGTAAGAGTCCACTTTGACTTTCCACCTTGTTACTATGCACCTCATACTGTTTCTATGGCTTTCAATTGCCCACAGACCCTTACCCAGTGGTATCGTTTTGATTTTGAGAGTATTTTTGCAATGTTAGACTTTTTTGTCAGTGTGGACTTAGAAAATGTCTGACCTGTTTTGCTACACATGAGTGGGGGCTACCACAGGTATGCTGTGTGTTTCATATATGTGTTAATTGCATCAATACACGATGACATTAACTCTTGGCCGGACATTTTTCGGATATTTTGGACTCTTTTAATGCAATGTTTGACTTTTTGTCATTGTGGACATAGAAAATTTCTGATCTGTTTTGCTTTTCAGAAACATGAGTGGAGGCTACCACCATTATGCTGTGGTGTCATTTATATTTCTTATATGTGTTAAATGCATCAATATAAGATGACATTAACCCATTTTTCGGAGATTTTGGACATTTTTAACCCTTTATCCAACGAATCGCCCGCATCCGCCCATGTAATATGCAAATTCAGCAGTTGAAAAAATATTATTTTTAAAAAAAAATTCAACAAAACCATATCATGTGACCCCTCTTTGGAACAAGCTCGTCGAGCTCGTTCCAATGAGGGGTCATATGATATGGTTTTGTTGAAAATTTCTGAAAAATTTCAAAAAATGATATTTAAAATAATAAATTTTGATATCGTCTGCGTTGGGTAAAGGGTTAATGCAATGTTAGACTTTTTTGAAAGTGCAAACTTAGAAAATTTATGACCTGCTTTGCTGTACGTGTACAACATGACTGGACATTTTTGCAGATTTGTAATAAGCCTAGGTTTATTGCATGCCATGCATTGATGAGCTTATGGGGATGGATATCTCCCTCTTGTTTGATATTTATTCATATACTTAGTGTCTGGAATCTAATATTATTGCATCTGTGGAAACATTACCCACCCATGGAAAGTGGCCAGTCTATGGCGGCATGTCTATACATAGAGAGAACCACTGAGTGGTGGCAAGCAACTGTCAGATTCTCATACTGAATAGTGGTTGCTAGTAAGTGCACGTCAATATGCAGTATGCCTTAGTACACAGCATCACCATGCCCCCACATGGGTATTCAAGATTAAGTGTCTTTCCCCCAAGGACACAAGATAGTTACTGTTGGTCAGGATTGAACCCCCAACCTTTCGGTTTAAAGTCCAGTGTTCTAACTAGTAAAATAGAACCTGGTAACGAGTTGAAAGTCTTCTTAACATGAGTAGCATTGGTGTAAAATTATTGGCTGATCTTGACTTTATACTTATATTACAGTCATGATATATAGCCACAGATGCTGAAAGTGACTTTAAAAACATGAATAATAAGGAGAATTTGGAGCAAGTGATTATAGAAACCTCAGCTCGTCCTCTGTTCATAGTGAAATTCATGGAACTTGTTCAGTAAATTAGATCTGGACTGGGTCCAGATCTAATTTACTGAACGAGTTTCATAAATTTCATTATTAAACTGAAGACTCATTATAGAGCCTGTCTTTCTGCCCTATGTAGGTTATTTTATTACTACTACAGTCTTATTATAGCTCCTGTCTTTCTGCCATATGTAGGTTATTTTATTACCACAACAGTCTTGGTACTCTAGATTTGCTAACAATGTCCATATGAGGAGGAATAGTGACATATATTTCAATACTTGGCACATCATTAACACATGCAACCATCAGTAAAATGTTAGAAATAATTATGTGAAATGTATGAAGGCTAACAAGCAAAGGAAGTGTTTAACAGTACAACATAAAGAAGTGTAGGAAGTTGTTAGAATAATATATCGCTGTCAGTTTGTGGGTGACTCCATGATTTCCTAACCACACTGGTACATTTAAATTACAGTATCTACACCTCAGTAAACATGACTGATTATTCAACTGCAATTGTAAGTCTTCATGGGGTTTCTTTGTTCTCCATTGTTGGTACCAAGGCAGTGCTGATGTTCAATTTGGACCCTTCACCCATCCTGTTCCGCATAGGCGCAGGATGGCAGGTATACTCCCAGGCCAGTCTCTGGTCCAATTGGGCCACAGAGAGGCCCAAAGAAGCGGATTTGGTCAGCTGAGCTTGTGTGCTATAAGCCTGCAATGGACAACTGTCGGAGGTGCAGCTAGGAGGAGGAGAGGTCCATGATTTTGTCCATCCAGTCATCATGTGATATTTGTATGGTATCGCGGAACTAAATATTGAAATTAGAGTGAACCGCCTTAAAATGATGCACTCAGAAATGATGCAATCTCTAAAAATAAACAGCCTTGGGAAAATATATTGTTTCAATAAACGTTTGAAACATTCTATTGACATCTTGCATTATTGTTGAATATTCCTGATACAAAAGAGGGTGATTTGATGACTTTTGGACCTAAAAAATGCAATTTACTTTTTGTGTGTTTTTGTTGGGAATTCCCTGAAAAATATGTGCATGTGACCGGTACTTCCCTCTGAGTCAGTTTTTCTCTCTTATTTGTTGCATGACCCCCTGTTTTCAGATCAGAAAATGTTATCTGAAGGGCTATACTTGACAGAGATATTTGAATGCTAAAATTAAAGTGATGCGATCATATTTTTTTCTGCCTGAATGTTATAATGGTCGGCTTTGGGAAAATATTTAGTTCTGTGATACCATATACCATGTTGTCACATGGTTATGTGACAACATGGTATATGGTATCACAGAACTAGTGACTTGATGTTAAAAAAATAAAGATTGCATAATTCAATTATGGTGGTGCACCCCACCTAGTGTCAGGCCTGAAAATAAGCATTCTCTAATTACCTCTTTCTTTTTAGTTTTGAGACGCTGATTCAGATTGAGGTTCACAAAGGGTAAATTTAGTGATACTACCCTGCTGTGCAGGGTGGCATCACTAAATTCACCCTCTCGGAACCTCATTTTGTAGATGTCAGTCTGATTATTTTCTGGCTTGCATAGTGTGTAAATTCTTTTATAATTTTTCATAATTTTGCATTACTTTCTCTCTTTTGTCATACACCTAGTAAAAATCGTGTGAGCATGTAAAAAAAGGTTGGGGACTGGAAAGGACTGATTGCTTCTTGGACATGTATAAATTGCCTGCAATGTCAATCAGAAAACCACAAACAATTTTCTCTTACTTTTGCTTCAGTTATGATACCAGTTTCTTACTATGACTCCAGTACATCCATGCATAATTAAAATTCACTATTAGCGCTATCCTTTCAACATACCAGGTAGGGTTATCCTTTTTGTTTGTGATTTTGTCTCTTCACAAAACCTTAATGATGTACAATCTCCTGCATGTATAAATTGTTATTAGCCCTATTAGAGAAAGAGAAATTTTAAAATTATTGTAAGAATGAATATCGTTACTATTTTTTAGAGAACTGCTGAAAGTTAACTACAAGCAGGCATATCTACAAGATAAGATAATTTTTATTTCACTACTATAAAAAATTAGATATGGCACAAGATATATTATAAGTTATCTCCACCAACATGTATTGTATATAGAGATTTAATACCTGGATGTTAGTTTTTAAACACCGAGCTGCAGGCGAGGTTTTTAAATGAGACATCCAGGTATTAAATCTCCATATACCATACATGTTGACGGCGATAATGTTTTTGTCCTGTTTGAAACACAATAGAAACATGGTGGAGAAAAATTTGTGGGCACATTTCTCATGCTCCGTAAAAAGTTGGACCAAATTTGTGAATAACTACTTTGTTTTTACAAACGCTGAAGACAACAGATAGAGTTACAATGGCTAGTGTAGGCATGGCTCAGTCCTTCCTGACACACAGAATCTTTACATCATCCATTAACTGGTAGAGTGCTGGAAGCCCATATTTGGGCTTTATTCTGAAGTGCAGGTACACCACTCAAAGGCTTGTATCCTGTAAAACTAAATGTGTTTCATATTTCCTTTGAGTGAAAGTGTTTAGTGTCTATGGGTTTTCCTCGTTAAAATTTATGGGAGAATGCCTCTATGCACACCTAGCATTTTCAGGAGAGCGATTTATTCTCTCGCTTATTGCTCGCCTTAAAAAGATTAAGGAGGGCAAAAACTAGCCCTCCTGGCTTTAGAAAATAATGATTACCATAACAGTCTATTCCTAAAACCCACATCTTTTCATATCTCTGCTGTGTTAGTGATCTCTGTAAGATGGCCACACTGCCCCTCCACACCTCCAGGCCTTGCCAAGGCTCGGAGGTGTGGGATCTGCAGTGTAGCCATCTCAGAGAGACTACCGTGTTAGCAGCACCAAATAAAATGTGCAAAGCCCACTTGACAGAATTCATTAATAGTAAAACTTCATTTTGCTACTTTTGGCTTTTGTATGCTTGAGGAGTGCTAATCGCTCCTCTAGGCCATGGGAGGGAAGCGATTTTTAGCCCTCCTGCATTTTTAAGAATGCCAGGCCTGTGTAGGCACTCTCCCATAAACTGTAGCAATACAAAGAGATGTGAACAAGTTTTAAAGATCCAAACAAGATTTTGCACTCTACCAGTTAATAAACTGACCTGCTCATTAGGTGGAGACATCAGCCATAACTATCCATGCCTATTTTGGAAAACACCTGAAACATGTTCTCCAACAGCATGTATTATGCCTCTGTCACAGCTGCTGAAGAGTAGCATTATCTTTCTAAGTTCTTACCACAAATTTTAATTCCAGTGTATGTACAATATTCATACATATCCATGTAATTTGTTATGATATATAAAATTTGGCCCTCCCAGAGTGAGAGAGATTATTGGGAATGTTGCTTTGAAAAACTGCATGTTTGAATTTGAAGTGTCTGCATAATTACACTTCCTAGATGAAGGAGTACAGTACAGAACTGGTACATTTTTCATTAGAGGTTGTTAGTTCTGAAAGCTGATTGTTGGTATTTGAGAAGAGTTTATTTGCTTATTGAATTTGCACTTCCTTTCATCTAAATCTTTATCTAACACAGTTTGGCGATGATGCTAACATATAAATGGTGAACATTTTTTTTCCAGAAAATATTTTATGACCACCCTCATTTGCTCGGTGGTTCTCTCCGGGTACTCCAGTTTTCTCCACCTGCAAAACTGTCATGGTTACGTTTAGCCATTGTGCATAAGTATGTGACCTTAAAAACGCCCATAAATAAATAAATATGTAAAATCCTCTTCCCGTGGAAATCCCGGAAAGTGAAATGGTGCTTGTTTTGTGGTAAACAAGCTCTGTTTTACTGGTAGAATGTATGAAGGATCCTGTCACCAATAGCTTGGGTGAAAGTCCTCTAAAATGGGCAACATGGGTTTAAACGATGGCTGGATTTGACTTTATATCCATGTTACAGTAAGGATCAGCCATTGTGCAGAAATATGTGACCTTAAATACCAATAAATAAATAAATAAATATGAAAACCTCTCATATTTGCATTTTTTAGGCTAAGCATCTAGGAACTTGGCTAAAGGGTCTTGATTTGGGTGTGTACCCCTCCTGAATTTCCAACTGTACCCCAGCTGCTAAAGATCCAACTTTTGAGAAAATTATTTGCAACCCCCTACCCTTGAATGAGGAGTTTCCTACTGCTACCTGTGAATTTTCAACTGCTAATGAAATCCAAATGAACCCTCTCCCCTTTGTGTTCAAAATATATGACCATGACCTTTGGGGTCAAAAGTTGGAAATGGTCTCCTAAGTGCAACAAGGTGCCATCTGCAATGTTTTAGCATTGCAGATGGCACCTTGCACTCAAAGGATAAAATATTGATCCCAATTACAAAAAACCCACGAAATCACTTATGGTTAAAAAATCACTGAATGTATGTGAGAAATGGTCACAGCCACAGATAAAATGCCACAATATCCACTACCAGAGCATGCAGTGTTGTACTATTTGGCAATTTGAGGCTTAAAATTTGAAAATATTGTCATCACATCCCCTGTAAGAATTTAGAAGAAATCGCTTTTTTGCCATTGCACATTCTGAATAAGTGAGTATAAGTTGCACTTACAGGTTTTTGTGCTTTGACGGTGTTGAGGAAACGGTTGATAATTTTTAACTGTGACAATCAGCTTGGACTGTATGTGGCAATATTGGTCGGTCAGTTTGTCAGTCGATCGATCAGTCTGTATGTGACCAATGAGTTTTGAAACTTTATAACTTGTAAAATTCTTGGTGGAATGACATCATATTGGGTATGTAAGTGTATCTCATTGATGTATAGCCCTATGTTCAATGCAGATGTTATTGGAATATTGTGGTGGCATTATTGCTCTTCGCGGACTTGGAATTTGTTTATTTTTACCATCCACTGGAGCTTAAGTGCAAACTCACAACTTTTGTATACACATAGTTATTTTGTAATTTTCACTTTTATTTGGGGGCTCGTTGGTGTGGAGATCCCCAATGTACATATGGCTGTAATTGTACATCAAATGTGGAAAATTTTTGTTTGTTAATCTTTGGGGACAGAGAGGTAGTAGTTATTACTGTAATAAACTTGATAGGTTTCTTGCCTGAAGTGACTAATTTCTCCTATGATTGTTGTCAATGTTCGTGAAAAAAAGCAGTAATAAAGAAAATATTGTGGTAATAAATGGACTTGGTGAAGTGTGGAAAGTTATCCTGGCTTGGTTTTATTGATATCAACTGCCATAAAACTTAATGCTAGCCCACACTCACAGCAGTAGCTTGAAGGTAAATGTGTAAAATTTGTCTATCCATCAGCTTTTGCCTTTTGATGATGTCTGATGAATTTTTATCTGTCTTAACCTTCAAGCATTGATTTGATTTAAACCTTGACTGATTGAAGTGACCTTCTTTACTCTGCAATAGATATTATAAATTATCTCTGCCAACATGTATGGTATATGGAGATTTAACCGTCCATCTGTCCGTCCATCCGTCCTTCCGTCCACACACATAAATGACTACTTATTTGGCTACGAGTTAGTAAAACAGGATACTTATGTGTTTAACTGGTAGAGTGCTAGATTATTTTTGACCATCACAATTTGTTCACATGTCTTTGCCTTGTTACAATTTATGGGAGAGTGCCTGTAGGCACTCCCCCATAAATTGTAACAAGGCAAATCTACACTGACTAAATAATTCACTTTGAAGATAATATGAAGCATATCCACTGAGTATGAGGCCCTTATATTACAGTCCCTGCACATCAGAGTAAAGACCAAATATGGGCTTCCAGCACTCTACCAGTTAAAGTCTGTTACGTGGCTAGCCACGTAACAGAATCTCTTATTGTGTGTGTGTGTGTGGGGGGGGGGGGGGGGGGGGGGAGGGGGGATAAATGTAGAGTAGGGTTAGAGCATTCTGGGGTGGGTTTTATGGGTGGGGGTCAGTGAAGGGGTGTTAGAGTTATGTGGCTAGGGTTAGGGTTAGCTTAGGGTTAGGGGTGGGTAGGGTTAGGGTCAGTAAAGGGTAGGGTTAGCTGACCCCCCAAAAAGTTTCCCCCCAAAACTTGTTTTATTATATTAGGGATGTGTTTTAGGTTAGCCACCTAACATGTCCATAAAATAGCCACAAAAGTAGCCATTTGTAAGAATGTCCATCCGTCTGTCCGTCCGTCCATCCGTCCATCTGTCACAGATGAAAATAAAGTGTAAATCTTGATTTTTTGCATTCTCTTGTTGAGGTTTTCCATGTAAATTTTTCATTTGGAAGTACAGTGGGGCCCACTTAAATGGATATCTCTTAACTGAATAATGCTGTTAATTAAATATAATTTCCCAACAGAAAACCATTTACCAAACCTTCAGTGCAAATATGACCTGTTAATTGAATATAGGTTATAGAATAAATTGAATAAAAAATCTTGTAACCTGTCAAGAAATTACCCTGACTCTCCCCAGTTTTCGTTTGTTTATAGACCTATTTGGCCTCAGTACATCCAGTACAGGCATTTAATCTATTATATCTTGTTTGACAGAACTCATGGAGCTCTATCAAACAAGATATAATAGAATAAATGCTAAGTTTATCTCTAGAATACAGAAAAGTGACACACTCCCTGTTAATTGAATACTCCTGTTAATTGAATAATTTTCATTGGCAAAGTGCCTATTCAATTAACAGGGTTCCACTATATAAATTTGTCATTAACCATTTATATAATGTAATTGCTAAAATGGGCCAGCACTATTCACAAACATCTCCATTCAAATTTCATTATTTTATGTTGCAGAAATATAGCTTATGACCCCTCACTGGAATGTATTTATTCAACTCATTCCAATGAGGGTCATAATTTATGTTTTTGAATCCAAAAATCTTTTTGTGTTAGGTAAAGGATTAACATTTTATTAGTAAAGCGGAAACGTGTTTTTATCTCAACTTGACAATGTTAAGTATGAGCTATTGGGATGGGTTGGTATCCATTTTCTGTCCATACGTACATCTGTCCAGGCTTAGCAGAGGTACATTGTGGGGTTCATAATTTAGGGTCTGTGGTAGTTGTGGGGTTGGGTTAGTGGCCATTTGTGGGGTTATTTTTTGCACTGAAAGGTTAATTTTTTGACCATGTGGGGTAAGGGTTTAATATGGGAAAACCCACAAGTAAGATCGTGTAAGAACTTCCATACATACAGTATGTGGAGAGTGGATTGTAACTAAATCACCCACAGAGTGGAGTTATCACCCAAGCTATAACTTTCAAGTTTTGTATATATCGACAAAACACACAAGCAATGTTTCAGTCAATGGACCTCCGGTAAACTTTACTGGTGCTGGTTATGCTATGCAATGAATTTGCAATTTTTGCTCGGGTGGAATCTCCACTCTGTGCGTGATTTAGTGATAATACACTCTCCACGTACTGTACAGGTAACTCTGTCCATCCACAATTCCTTTAGCACAACCCTTCAGGCCGCATCTCTCACCTGATCAGTTCAAAATTTCATTCATGGCTTTGAGGAAATGTCTAAATGGGAGCAGTCAAATTTTTTCGAATTTCATGGAAAAACTTGGCTTCCAGTGACCATCTTGGATTTGGTATATAAATTGTCAACAATTCCATTAGCACACCCTACAGGCCTCACCTCTCTCCTGTTCTGTTTCAAATTTTATATGTAGCTTTGGTGTGATGTTACCACACCGTACTGACTGCATCTCTCACCAGATCTTTTTCAAATTTTGCATGTAGCTTTGGTGTAATGTCTAGATGGGAACTTCAGAACAAGAATCAATGACCTTTGGTGCAGTTTTTCCTGTATTTCACACCCACCTTCAGCGCCTGTGAAATACTCCTCCTCAGCTCATATATTGGAGACTTTTTTTATATGCCCATTTGAAAAACAGTTCTATTATGTAATCAGTCTGTCTATCTGTTTGTCCATCTGTCTCTCTGTCCATCTGCCTTTCAGTTTACATTTTTTTGTTTCTGACAGACAACTCCAGTTTGGATTATTTGATCTCAACCAAAGTTGGTATGTGTATTACCCAGGTAGTAATACAGCCTAAGCTCAAATATGGGTTTCATCCAATTATTTTTACATGATTTATGGCACTTTTCCATCTTAAAATTCAACCGTCTGTTAATAATTTTGGTTTCCGACCGATAACTCCAGTTTGGATGATTTGATCTCAGCCAAAGTTGGTACAATCCCAAATGGCTAACAGGCATATTTAGCCATACCTGGCAGTGCTCTTGTTGGGCTCTGTGTTATGTGAAACTTGCATTGGGCTAATGCTTTGGGGGTAGCAAATATTTTATGGGGACCAAGGCCCCTTTGTTACTTGCAAGTGGACATATGTATAATTTTTCATGTGACAAGAAGCATTGAACAGCAACACTGCTTGCCTGTCATTATCAAGCATACATGCTCACAGTTTTACTGTAGGGGAAGTCAATAAATTATTGTGTTCAGGTTATTGAGTAGTGATTGTTCAAGCTATAATTACAAGACCATAGTAATATTTATAATATCCCACTTATTGAAGGTTTAAGTTTTGTGGTGTACCTGACCTATTGGTATTCAATAAAATGTATCAATCTTGTCTGTACATTGTTATAAGCAGCTTTTTATTGCTCCTTTGTGACCAAAAAGTACACAAGTACTGTCTGGTGATTTAATAAAATGCTCGTAATAAATTAACCCTTTACCTAACATGAAAAGCAGACGACACTTGCAAACAAAATGTTTGAATAACTGATTTTTTAAATTTTTTGTCTCGAAAACATAGGTTATGACCCCTCTTTGGAACGAGCTCAATGAGCTCGTTCCAAAGAGGGGTCATAACCTATGTTTTTGAGACAAAAAATGAAAAAAATATCGGAAATTATTTAGCGATTTTTGTGAATAGCACTAGCTGGTTTTGGCTGTTACGCTGGGTAAAGGGTTCATAGTCATTCTTCACCGTTTTAGGACAAAAACCTGTTCCAGTAGGATGGTAAAAATTACCTTTGGGGGCGTGGTGGTGTTGCGGTAACCAGTTCTCGTCAGATCACCAAAGTTAAGCAATATCAAGCCCGGTTAGTCCTCGGGTGGGTGTCCGTCTGGGCAATCGATTCGGACTCCCGTGTTGTGTCCTTGGGCAAGGCACTTAACTGCTGTGATTGTCCACATGGGGGCACGATGGTGCCGTGAACTAAGGCATACTGCTCTTCAGTGGTGTGCATGTCTTCAACCAATCTAACACTGCCTGTGCTGCAGTGCGGAGATACGGTGTTAGGAAGCTGGCAGCTTCTTGTTGTTGCTCGGTGGTTCTCTCCAGGTACTCTGGCTTCCTCCGCCTGTAAAACTGTCACAGTCATGATTAGCCATTGTGCATAAGTATGTGACCTTAAACACCAGTAAATAATAAATAAATAAATATAACATTACCTTTGCCGATGAAATGTTATTATATGACACATTGTTGGAAAGGGCACTCTGAGCCATTTTGGAGAATTTTTTTTCGCAGTTTATTAACTGGTTCAGTGGTACACATTGGCTCAGTGGTGATGGAATTGGACTTCAAACCTACAGTTAAAATTAGAAGTCCTGTCATGAAATGCGCACAAATAGCACGTTGATCTGTGCGTTAATGTACGCGTTATGGCCCAAGTAAAGCTATCAAATTCTGTACATACGGCCTGTGCACAAGCAATGTTTCAGCCATTGGACCTCCGGGTAACCCAGAGGTCCATTGGCAGACACATTGCATGTGTTTGCTATGAGTAACCAGGAGAACCTGCCGTGCTTTGGATGCCATTCGATATGGCAATTGCGTGCAATTCCAACGCGCAATTAAGCCAAGATAAGCTCACTATTCGTGACAGGAGTTCTAGTTTTAACTGTAAAGGTCATTGGTTTGATCCCCGCCTGGGGTAACTACGTTGTGTCCTGGGCAAGGCACTTCATTCCAATAGCCCACGAGGGGGCATGGTCGTGCCGTGTTCTAAGGTGTACTTTACGTCGGTGGTGCATTTGTCTTCAATCAGTGCTAAACCTGCTGGTGTGGAGTTGGTATTTTGGCTTGACAGTTGCTTGCTATTGCTTAGTGTACTTCAGCTTCCTTGATCCTTAAAACTGTCAGACACAGACTGACCCTGGCTGTCAAAACTGTCAGTAAACCCCAGTAGATAAATAAATAACTGGTTGAGTGCTCTATTATTTTTCAAAAGTGATTTGTAATGGGGTTATTTTTTTTAAAGATACCATGCCACCAGTAATGGAAGCCATTGTTTCACAAGAGTTTGTTCAAAAAGCAACACTGCAATTCTATCTAAACATTTTTTTCTGCAGCTTGAAAAACAACAAGCTGATGCAGACAGACTGTGTGAAGCCACTAAAGTGACTCTCAACACTTTCCAGTAGAGTCATGACAGTGGCTTATAGCACTGTACCAGTTGATAATTCCAAGCCTTGAGTTCATTTATTGGGAAGTTCTTCATGAGAGCTTACCAGGGAATTATGTCAATAAAGAAAAATAAATGAAACGGAAATATTCTGGTGATTATCCTACACTTTTTTTCTTCTGGTACTATTGCTGACGACACAAGAAATTCTGAAGTGCATAACAAAAATTAGTGCATAACAAATTATGACAAATAGATTACCATGTTAGCTCCAGATAACACTGTTTTACGCCATATTTTCACAAAACTTCCCCATGGAGAGCCTCAGCTCCCCACAACTGGAAGACATACTTTCCCCAGCCCAGTGATTTGCGTTTCCTAGTATCCCTGTGGCACACCATGTCAGTCAGTATCTCGGTGAGAAACTTTTACTTCTTCAACACTCTCATGTCGCATATCCTAGCTTTGGCCCTGATGAGACATGTATTCTACATTACTCGGAACAACCAAATTAAGTTGACACTTAAAGTTTGTATAAGGCACAGCTGCTGTTGAATTTTGGAATAGAAAAATGTTGGCTTCCCTTAAGTATTTACCTAACAGAATTTGACAATTTACCTAACCCAAATAAATAAATAAATAATTTGCAGTACAATGGAGCCCACTTAATTGGATATCCTTTAATGCAATAACCTGGTTACAGGCTTGATCATTCGAAAATCACAGGGAAGTCACAACAGCTCTTCTTAAATCACTCTGGATGAGCCCTATTGACTGATTTTAATGGTGAATTTGATATTTAACACTAATTAAGGTGAGCTATTTGCTTTTTTTTACAGATTTAGGGGAGCAATTATGGGATCACCCCTAATTTAGTGTTCAAGTTCAGGAGCCATAGGGAGCAGGACAGTGGCTCTCCTAAAATAATCAGGGCTGTTGTTAATTGAATATAACTCCCAAATGCAAAATCATTAACACACCTTCACTACAGTTAAAACTAGAAGTCCTGTCACGAATAGTGAGCTTATGTAGGCTTAATTGGGCGTTGGAATTGCGCGCAATTGCCATATCGAATGGCACCCGAAGCACGGCAGGTTCTCCTGGTTACTCATAGCAAACACATGCAATGTTTCTGCCAATGGACCTCCGGGTTACCCGGAGGTCCATTGGCTGAAACATTGCTTGTGCACAGGCCATATGTACAGAATTTGATAGCTTTACTTGGGCCATAACGCGCACATTAATGCGCATATCAACGTGCTATTTGTGCGCATTTCATGACAGGACTTCTAGTTTTAACTGTACATATCTGACCTGTTAATTTCATATAGGTTACAGAGTAAACTCCTCTTATTTGAATAAACAATATCTTGCAATAATTGTTGAGACATTACCCTAACAGTCACATGGTATTGGACCTTTTTGGCCTCCGTAATCCAAAACAGGCATTTAATCTGCATATCTTGTTTGACAGAGCTCCATTAGAATAAATACTCAGTTCATCCCTTGAACACAGGAAAGCAACCAAATCCCTCAAAATTGAATACTCCTGTTTATTGAATAATTTTCACTGCCAAAATGGCTTTTCAATTAACAGGTCTCAACCTGACCAGAAGTTTTCAGTGGGCCCAAATTTGGGTTTCCAACAAGTTAATTGTGAGCTAGGGGGTTCGGTGGCTCAGTATGTAGAGGTGCAAGCTGCACGCCAAGAGGTCCTCAGTTCGAATCCCACCTACGGCAACCGCATTATGTCCTTGGTAAGACACTTCACCCCCTTTGCCTACATGGGGGCATGGTGGCATTGTGTACTAAGGCGTGCTGTACGTCGATGGTGCACCTGTCTTCAACCAATGCTAACCATGCTTGTGTGGAGTTAGTATGTTGGAGAGCTGACAGTTGCTTGCTGTTGCTCAGTGGTACTCTGGCTTCCTCCACCTGTAAAACTGTCGTAGTCATGATTAGCTAGCCATTATGTAGAAATATGTGACCTTAAACACCAAAAAATAAATAAATTGTGAGCTAGTATTTACCTAAACAGTTGCTGTTTGATCCGAACAATTAAATAACAGACACAATTTACCATTTTTTTTGGATCAACAGGTACTCCCTTGATGTGCAGGTGGCCTTCAAATGCAACACTTTATCTGCAAAAGGATCTTATTTTTAAGATCATTAAATCCAATACACAGTATAGTTTTCTGCCATGCTGTCATAAAGTGGCAGTTGATAACTGTTATAGAGTAATAAATTGTGAACATTATTATTAAAGTCTGCCTTTGAATGCTCACCAAACAAAACAACTGATGAATGATGCCAAAGTCTGTGTTGGCATTTTATATTGCAAAAAAGATGGAGTATTAGGCCTAAAACAATTAAAAATCTGTTTCTCAGGCACTCTCGCATGGTCCTTTTGGCTACCACATGCTCTCTTTTTTATAACCAGTGTAAACTTAAAAAAATAAAAATTAAATGGTTTATGTCTGATATTTTACCCATGTTAAAAAAATTGATAAATTTGTCCCTTGAGTGCAAGAAGGCTTTGCAATGCTTTAGCATTGCAAAGCCTTCTTGCTCTCAAGGGACGAGTGGTAAACAAGCTCTGTTTCACTGGTAAAATATGACCCACTCACTAATGCTTGGGGTGTGAGTCCTCTAAAATAGGCAACATGGGGTATAAACGATTGACTGAACTTGACTTTATCTCCATGTTGTGGTCATTATTAGCCATTGTGCATAAGTATGTGACCTTAAACACCAATAAATAAATACTCCACCACCCATGCTATTCTGTAGATTATGAGGCATAAAACATAAACCAAGAACATGAACTTTTGATGGCAAAGAAATAATTACAGAAATAAAAAATTAAAAAACCCTGCTCTCCCGCATGCAATTTTACAAATAAAGGCCTGAGAAACAGAAGATCTACTTTGTGTAGCCTTAATTCTCTTAACACTGATGGCACATTTATTCCGTCTTCTGGTACAAAGTTTCCTTTTCACTAAACTGAGAATGTTATGTTTGTTTTCGAAGCAGTTGTCCAGAGCTAAAAATTCTTTTAATTATCAAGGTGTGTAATGTTTTCAAACATTTTTTTTGCATCTTTCATTTTGGCTTTCCAAAGTGATGAGAAAAAAGGAATAGAGTGGCTTAAATGACAGAAAATGGCTGGCAATTGAACATTCCTCAACCCTTTACTTTACAAATTGCCTGCATCTCCTTGAGAAACTTACAAAATAAACAGTTGGGAAAAAAAAAAAAAAAATTTCAACAAAACCATATCATGTGACCCCTCATTGGAATGAGCTCATAGAGATTGTTTCATTGAGGGGGTCGCATGATATGGTTTTGTTGAAATTTTATGAAAAAAATTTAAAAAACAATACTTAAAATAATAAATTTTGATATCCTACACATTGTGTAAAGAATTAAATAGAGAGTAATCGCTTGACTGGACTGGTTACCTGAAATAATTCATGAGAAGTGAGGGACATTGTGCAAACACGAGTGCGCGAATGCGCACAAGTGTTTTATAATATAGTCCCTCGCCTCGAATGAATTATTTCACATAACCAGTCCATTCAAGCGATTACTCTGTTTATAACTTTTCATTATTAACAATAATTATATTATATAACCCTTTACCCAACGTGACGGCCAGCGCTATTCCCAAAAGTCGCCAATTAATTTTCATTATTTTTTGTCTCTAAAACACAGGTTATGACCCCTCATTGGAACGAGCTCATCGAGGTCGTTCCAATGAGGGTTCATAACCTATGTTTTTGAGACAAAAAATAATGAAAATAATAGCTATTCAAGAATTTTTTTTTTGCAAGACTAGTGTCGTCTGCTTTCATATTAGGTAAAGGGTTAAAAAAACAATGAAGTCCCCATTTCATCCATGGCAAAGCATCTTCGTTTGCGCACAGGGATACATGACACAATTGTTGATTGCATAATTCACTTGTGAAGTTATCCTTTATAATCAAACCCGGAAATCCTAGTAAATCACACTTTGGAAAGTAATAATAGCATTTTGTGATGCAAATTCAGTCATCAGACATCCTGATTATTTGTGTTGTTTTCTATTTGAAATTCGCATAAAAAAATTGTGTTTGATATCCACACTTTACTCTTTTTCAGCCTGTCATTTTTAGTTGAGCTATCACCCTCATCCTCGCCCTCAGATTTGAAAATAAGGAGTGTATTCACCAAGAAAAATCTTTATTAATTATGGAAGTGTAAGAGACATCTTCTCACAGTAAATCTAATTTCTTTCTTTCTTTATTGGAGTTTAACGACACTTTCAACAGCCAGGGTCCCCTCATGTCGGCAGTTTTACGGGTGGAGAAAGCCTGAATACCCAGAGAGAACTACCGAGTAATGACGAGCACCTGTCAGACTCCCCAACATACTAACTCCACACAAGCAGAGTTAGCATTGGTTGAAGACAGGTGCACCATCGACATGCATTATTCCTTAGTACACAGCGCCACCATGTCCCCATGTGGGCAATCTGGTTAAGTGCCTTACCCTAGGACACAATGCAGTTACCCCTGGTGGGGATCGAACCATAGACCTCTTGATTTGAAGTTCAGTACTGTAACTACTGAGCCATCGTGCTCCCTAGTAAATCTATTGGCAACATATTGAGTCTCTTTTAACTTTTTGGTTTGGGAAATTTTCAAAAACATTTACTACACACCATACCTTGTGAGTCTTTGTACTAGATCAAAAAAAAAAAAAGTTAGAAAATATAAGCTGTAGTGCTGAGAGTGCAACACACTGACATTTATCCTTGTAAAATCAAAGAATTCGAACCTCTGTTGTATTACATTCCTAGTTCATTTTTGAAGATAATCTGGTTATTTGAAATATCAGTGAAACATTTCAACAAGTATGAACTAATTGTGGAAAGTTTTGGGAAGGATTCTTCTGTTGGAACCCTCAGTTGTGGAGCAGAGCTTGTTTACTGTGGTAAACAAGTTCTGCTTTACTTCTAAAATAGGACTCTGTAATCGATACCTGAGGTGGAAGTTCTCTAAAGTCAACAGCATAGGTATACAGTTCAGTCGCCTTGGATTGTTCACTTTCCACGGGTGGGCAATATTTTCACGGAATCGATAATATTAGATTCCAAACACTAATTTTAGAAATAATCATCAAAAATTTATTTTATGAAGCACCGGAAGCACCGATAAAACCCGGTGCTTCATTAATTAAAATTTTGCTGCTACTGATTTTTATTACCTGGTAAACGCATGCATGGACATCAGTGCCCACATGAGGAATATGACCAGTCCATGGTGACTGTACTGTAAATGATTGGCTAAACTTGACTTCATAACTGTTGCAGTCATTCTATAGCTATAGATGCATAAAGTGACCTTAAACACAAATAAATGAATTAAGAAGTAAATAAATTTTAGATAGTTTTAGTCTAAAAAAGTTTAAAATCTGTTTCTTAGGCCCTCCTGCATTGTCCTTTTGGCTGTCGCATGCTCTCTTTTCATAACCAATGCAAACTTAAAAAAAATAAAAATTAAATGGTTTATATTTTACCCAAGTTAATCAAATTGATAAATTTGGCCCTTGAGTGCAACAAGGCTTTGCAATGCTTTGGCATTGCAAAGCCTTCTTGCACTCAAGGGCCGAAATACACTATCCACGAATGCTATTCTGTAGATTGTGAAACCTAAAACACACAACAAATGAAGAACATAAACTTTTGATGGCAAAGAAATAATTATAAAAAATAAAATAAAATAAAAAACTGCCTGCCCACATGCAATTTTACAGAATTGGCCTGAGAAATAGAAGAACTACTTTGTGGGGCCTAATGCAACTGGGAATTATGCCAATTAAACCTTGTTTGACAGAGCTTGTTTATACAGAGCTCTATGAAACAAGATTGAATTGTTCAAATTCCTGGCTGCTTTTTGGGACAAAATTATGCTTTGAGCTCAAGGTTAACCATCAGTTGAAGTTAGAATCTCAGAGTATTTTGTATTTGTGAATGGTGTAAAAGGATGTTGAGAATTGAGTGTTTATTGGATGATTTTAACACTTTCAGCAGACAGAGGAATTCCGACTGTGAATCTTGTACTAATATTGGGTATTATAGCAGGTGCACTTAATCACAAGTCACAAGTAATGAAAACCTGGCTGAAGGTCAGTGAGAACTGTGGAACAGCACAATTAAGTTAAAATCAAACGGTCAATATTTGACAGTCAACATTTATTGATTATGTGCCATGACCACTTCAACAGCAGCTATTCGACTTACTTTGTATTGATTATGCTTAACTCTCTGGACAGTGATGTCGAAATATCAAGATTTTTCAAGCTGCATATTTTTTCCATGATGCAACAAGGAATTTAACAAATTCAGTCTTATTTGAGAGAGCTCAAATTCTAAAAACTGTTTGAAAGTTCTCAGGGAGCCCTTTCCAACAGTGTCACATAATGATGAAAGACATCCACCATTTTATACTGTGAAGACTGAAGATACGTATATATTTTCAGCATTATGTTTGTGTACAAAATGTTGTGTCGGAGTCAAGCTCTTGTTTTTACAGGTAAATAAATAAAATAAATAAATAAAAATAAATAAATAAATAGATAAATAAATAAATTGTTTCTAAGGCCAACTCTCACCATCACGATTTTGTCTTGGAAGAAAAAACTTTGTTGCATTTGCTTCTCATACCTCTCAATTCTTTACCTACCCTGGCGAACAGACGACGCTTGCAAAAATATTTTTTAGCTGGTAGAGTGCTAAACTATTTTTGGTCATCATCATTTGGTCACAAATCTTTGTCTTGTTACCATTTATGGGAGAGTGCTTTAAGGTGAGCTTCCAAATCTCTACCAGTTAAATAAGTGTATGTCTTCATTCTTTAAAAAATAAAATTTGAATAATGTTTTAATGAATAGCTCTAGCTGGTTATGGCTGTTCTGTCAGGGTTTTTTAATTTTTGAAATATTTTTTTTTATTTGGGTTATAATCACACTTTCAACAGCCAGGGTCACCTCATGTTGGACAGTTTACAGGTGGAGGAAGCTGGAGTACCCAAGGAGAATCACAGAGCTGCAACAAGCAACTGTGCACAAGTAGGGTTAGCATTGGTTGAAGACAAGTGTACTATCGATGTGCAGTATATCTCAGTACACAACACCACCATGCCCCCCATGTGGGTAGTCAGGATTAAGTGCCTTGCCCAAGGACAATGACACAGTTACACCTGGTTGGGATCGAACTGTGTATCTTTCGGTTTGAGGTCCAGTGTCATAACTGCTGAGCCACTGTACTCCCATTCAGGCCTGAAAATAAACAATCTGACATTTGCAGAATGAGATCCCCAAAGGGTGAATTTGATGATGCTATCCCATACAATGGGCCAATTTATCCTCAGGGTACCTCATTCTGAGGTTTGAAACTTTGATTCAGACTGAGGTTCACAAAGGGTAAATTTAGTGATGCTACCCTGCTGTGCAGGGACCTCATTTTGCAGATGACAGACTGCTTATTTTCTGGCTTGCCTCCATTACGTTAGGTAAAGGATGAATGGATTTTGATAAATTTGTCTGGTGAAACTTCCTTACCCTGGGTGCTTTCATGTCATCCACTGCCTACACATGTACTACACACTGAGACAAAAAGAAATCATTGGAATGAAAATGTGCTTGCAGGTACAAAATTCTGAATCTTTTCCAGCCGTGATGAAGCAACATCTTTTCCATCTATCCTGTTGTACAAAGATGTGCACATCATGTTACCACAGAGTCATAATTTATGTGTCATTAAAGCACATTAGGCTTGATAGAGACAGCTGCATCAAATACAACATATATGTTACTTGTATTGTCATGCTGACATATTTGTTTTCCAATCAGTTCCTAACAACTCGAAATGTGTCCTGTTAACCCTTTATCTAATGAATCAGCCACATCAGCCCGCGTAATATACAAATTCATCAGTAAAAAAAACCCCATTTTTCAGAAAATTTCAGTAAAACCACATCATGTGACCCCCCCCCCTTTTTGGAACGAGATCATCAAGCTTGTTCCAGTGATGGGGGTGGGGGGGGGGGGGGGGGGGCACATGATATGGTTTTATTGAATTTTTTTGTTAAATTGGGAAAAATATTTGAAATTATAAAGTTTGATATCCCTTGCATTAGCTAACTTGCACTACCTAACATGCCTATCCAACCCTTACACAGACATTCTCTGGAATAACGATATATTTTAATTTTTTTTGCCCCAAAATGTCACTTATGACTCATTGGATCGAGCCCAGGCACATGATTTCTAGTACTGAAATGGTTAACCAGATAACCGGTTTGAAACCGGTTACCTAACTAACCGATTAAAAAAATGTCAACCGGTTATCCGAAATATCGATAGTGATCGTCATTCCACGATTAAAACGTAGTAAATCTGCTGCTTCTCCTTTGGGATAGATTACACTACACCTCGAAGCAGCACTGTATATATTGAGAAATAATCGACTTTGGCATTCAAGACTTCATTAATGATCGGCAATTTCCGTGAGTATTGAGTAACCTACTATTCCATAGTATGTATACAAATGCACGTTGTCGAGTACTCGACAACGTTTGTTTGTATACACACTACGGAATAGTTTCTGAGAATACTGCTTTCCAATTCCTTTAGTTTTGATCCCAGATTCGGTGAAATAATGGCTACGGTTAACCGGATATTATCCGGTTATAGCTCTTGCTTAGTCGGTTGTGAAAATGAGCCAACCTTTTCAGCCCTAATGATTTCAACTCCCATGCATGATTGTCTGTACATTGACATATACAGTACGTGGAGAGTGGATTGTAGCAAAAATCACCTGTGGAGTGGAGTTATCAACCAATCTGTGCATATGGAATTATGAACAAAAAGCAGAAGCAATGTTTCAGCCAATAGACCTCCGGGTTTAACCCAGAGGTCCATTGGCTGAAACTTTGTTTTGCTGGTTGTGCTTTGCAACAAATTTGCAATTATTGCATGGGTGGAATCTCCAGTCCACAGATGATTTAGTGATAATACACTCTCCACGTACTGTACATGTAGTTTCACAAAATATTTTCAAGAAGTTTAAAATCAGTACCCTGTAAGAGAATGTGTCGCCATCTAATATCATTAAAATCAGTACCCTGTGAGAGAATGTGTCGCCAACTAATATCATTAAAATCAGCACCCTGCAATAGAATTTGTCGCCAACTAATATCATTAAAATCAGTACCCTGTAAGAGAATATGTCACCATCTAATAGCATTAAAATCAGTTCCCTGTAAGAGAATGTGTCGCCATCTAATAGCATTAAAATCAGTTCCCTGTAAGAGAATGTGTCGCCATCTAATATCATTAAAATCAGCACCCTGCAATAGAATTTGTCGCCAACTAATATCTTTAAAATCAGTACGCTGTAAGAGAATGTGTCGCCATCTAATAGCATTAAAATCAGTACCCTTGAACAGAGTTAGAATGTTGAGCTGACAGTTGCCTGTCAATGCTTGGTGGTTCTCTCCAGGTACTCCGGCTTCCTCCACCTGTAAATCTGTCACAGTCACGATTACCCATTGTGCCTAAATATGTGACCTTAAACACTAATAAATAATTAAATCCTATGGCAAGACACTTAATTCTGATTGCTTTTGTGGGTGTTCTGTGGCACTGTGTAGGTGTACTGAGGGAAGTAGTATATCAGTGGCCAGACTTCCTTTTTTGCTGGCCCTCTGCCTGGCCCCAGAAGTGACATCATAGTCACGTGACCTAGTTACGTCATGTTTGGTTGTTATGGTAGTCCGCATGAGCAGCCATGTTGTAATGCCATTACCATAGTGATACATGGTGTCAGTGTGCATGCGCAGCATGTGTTTTAGGGTGATACATATTTCAAGGGTGATATGTGTTTCCGTCATCCATTTTGAATACTGGAGACTGCCATCTTGGTTTCTACGGTAGCATGTTTGGATTGTGTTTTTTCGATTAAAATGAGAATATATCTAATTACCCAAATAGACCTGATATTCACACCAAATCACGAAAAGCTGCCTAAAATCACATTTGGTACGAATTCCCCCAGAATACTCTTTTTATGCACCCAACAACAAAGACAAATGACTAAAAACTTATGCTTGGCAGTGGGGGCAGGGGTATAGCCACCCTTGGCGTTTGGGGAGCATATGTTGGTTGTGCCAACTTCTTGCTATTGTTTCCAATAATAGACATGTTGATTTTATACATAGGTTTATAACCACATAAGAATTGTTTAGATTGATAGTGGGCTTTGTCCAATATTTTTTGGCAGAGTTATGGCCCTTTCCCGTCTTAGAAGACATGTTGATATTGGTTTCTGGGTGATAACTTTAATTTGACTGAATGAAATTAAACAAAACTTTATACATAGGTTTATAACCACATAATACAGGTTGTGTTTGATAGTGGGCTTGGTTCAATGTTCTTTTGCAGAGTTATGGCCCTTTTCCAACTTAGAAGACCTATTGATATTGGTTTCCGGATGGTAACTTGAGTTATAGGTGTCCGATTTCAATCAAACTTGGACTATAGCTTACTGTTGACAATATACCAAATGGGTTTGATTTTGAGTATGTTGCGGTTCTTTTTATATGAGTTATGGACCCTTTTTGGACTTTGTCATCCACTAAAATATAGTTTTTCATAAAGCGGAGCATTAGTGTCCCAGGGACACACTTGGTGGCCTTCTGTATTGGTGCTGTGGTTTAATGGAGATAAGATATTTATTGATTCCAATATCAACAAAGACAAATGGCTAGAAACTCATGCTTGGCAGTGGGGGGAGATGGGGGGGGGGGGGGGGCGCAGGCAGGGGATAGGCACCCTTGGCATTCGGGAGAATCTGTTGGCTGTGCCAACTTATTGCCCTTGTTTCCAATAATAGACATGTTTCTTTGTATAAGCGTCAATCTAATTACCCCAAATCATAGATGTGTTTAGGTGCTAGTGCACAATGTGCACACATCACATGTAGCATGTAGGCACATTGTGGATGTGCTGATATGTGCCTGTGTGCTTATGCACAATGTACACAAATCACATGCAGCAGATAGGCACATTGAGGGATCTGTCTGTTTGTCATTCCATCCATCCATCCATACATCCATCCATCCATCCATCCATCCATCCACCCATCCATTTGTCTGTCCATCTGTTCATCACCCAACTATCCTTCTTTCCATGCATCCATCTGTCTGTGTCCATCTGTCCATCATCCATCCATCTGGGCACACATTTACCACCCTAAGTTCATCTATCTTTGCCTGGTAACAATTTATAACATTTATAAATATAGACTAAATAATTTAAATTCAAAGTTAAAATGAAGCACATTGGCAGAATATGAAGCCTTCAGCTTTTTACCTAACAAAATGACCATATCCGCCCATGTAATTTACAATGTGAGCAGTTCAAAAAAAAATTTATTTTCCAAATAATTTGACAAACAATATCATGCGATCAATCATTGGGGCAAACTCACTGAGCTCCTTACAATGAGGAGCCACATGATATGGTTTTGTTGAAATTTTTGGAAAAAAAATGAAAAAATAATATTGAACATATTAAATATTGATGTCCTGTGCATTGTTAAAGGGTTTAGCACTCCAGAATAATGCCCAAATATGGTCTTACAGCACTTGATCAGTTAATACAGTTAAAACTAGAAGTCCTGTCATGAAATGCGCACAAATAGCACTTTGATCTGCGCATTAATGTACGCATTATGGCCATAGTAAATCTATCAAATTCTGTACATATGGCCTGTTCACAAGCAATGTTTCAGCCAATGGACCTCTGGGTTACCCGG
The DNA here is from genome assembly GCA_031216915.1 of Pictodentalium vernedei. Taxonomy (NCBI): domain Eukaryota; kingdom Metazoa; phylum Mollusca; class Scaphopoda; order Dentaliida; family Dentaliidae; genus Pictodentalium; species Pictodentalium vernedei. Next base: position 388,468,986 of record CM062290.1, on the reverse strand, counting down.
AGGTCCATTGGCAGAAACAATGCATGTGTTTGCTATGAGTAACCAGGAGAACCTGCCGTGATTTGGATGCCATTCGATATGGCAATTGCGCGTAATTCCAATGCGCAATTAAGCCTAGATAAGCGCACTATTCGTGACAGGACTTAACAGTTTTAACTGTATCATGATTTATTACATGGTTGTTCTATCAAATCCCCATCTACTGCAACACTAAACCATGCGGAAAACGAAAATCCGTTCCGCACATAAGTGTGGAATGGAAATCGTTGACAGACTATTTTTTATAAAGAAGCAAAATTTCACTGGGATTTTCTACAAATCATGCACCGCAATTACAGTTTGAATTGTTAGCGATAGCAATAAAAATCATCCCCAGTGTTCCAATGTGTTCTATGTGCCAGTAGGCACATGGAACACATTGGAACTCAGGGGACGAAATAGTAACACAGGGTTCCCCCCGCAAATTTGGTTGGCGATAAAATGTATTTTTTGTGTTGATAGTTGTCAAATGAATTCCAGAGTGTCCTTCTAATAATTGTTTTTAGAGATGTGAAGGCATGTAATAAACATAGAATGACATGCTCATGTGAATGGGTTAATCGATATGGCACTTGTGCCATCGCAGAAGGCTAAAACTCAAGGCCAGCGGCCTCTCATTCTATCCTTCCGTACTGGCTCTCGTGCCATATCGATTAACACATTCACATGCGTGTGTCTTTCTGTGTATTGATGATTGAGGAGTTCAACACTATCATCATTAATTGCCATAGACCATTTATTTTATTTTATATTGCACTCATTCACTATGAAAAGTTTTTATGGTAGCATATGTTTCATGTCTTATTGTTAAAATTCAGAGGACACAGTTTTTTTCCGTATGTATGTGTACTGCCACTGAGCAACCTTAACGGGTTGAGTGCTGGAAGATCCTATCATGCCATTATTGAAAAGTGTTGGAAGCCACTTGACTGGATATACACTGTATCTATTAGCTTGATGTCTGCTCAACAGAGGAAAATATTCTTTTATATAACATTGTTTGGTTGCAATTTATTGAACCATTCTCCAGTAAATTTTAACCAAATTATTTATGAACAAAATCTTGCTAAACTAAGGCTACTCTTGCTAGTACAGTTGAACCCTGTTAATTGAATAGCCACTTTGCCAATGAAAATTATTCAATTAACAGGAGTATTCAATTAACAGGGATTGTGTCACTTTCCTGTATTCTAGAGTTAAACTTAACATTTATTCAATTATATCTTGTTTGACAGAGCTCCATGAGCTCTGTCAAACAAGATATAATAGATTAAATGCCTGTATTGGATGAACTGAGGCCAAATAGGTCTATAAAACAAAGAAAAACTGGGGAGAGTCAGGGTAATTTCTCAACAGGTTACAAGATTTTTTATTCAATTAACAGGAGTTTACTCTATAACCTATATTCAATTAACAGGTCAAATTTGTACTGGAGGGATGGTAAATGGTTTTGTATTGGGAAATTATATTCAATTAAGAGGGTTATTCAGTTAAGAAATATCCAATTAAGTGGGCTCCACTGTAGCATGGTAGCTTTGAAAAAAAAAAATATCTAAGTTTCAAATCACTTTTGAAAAAAAAATTAGGTCTCAACCATTTAACCCTTTACCCAACGAATCGCCCACATCCGCCCGCATAATATGCAAATTCAGCAGCTGAAAAAATATTATTTTTAAAAAAATTTCAACCAAACCATATCATGTGACTCCTCTTTGGAATGAGCTGTTCAAGGTCACATGATATAGTTTGGTTGAAATTTTTTGAAAATTTTTTAAAAATGATATTTAAAATAATACATTTTGATATTGTTTGCTTTGGGGAAAGGGTTAAATGTTTTCCACCTGTGTATGTATAAAGGATTATCAGAGCTGTGCTGAAACAAATATTCAAATAGCTGTTTGTGGAAGGCAACATTCAAATATTTGATTTGCACCTCACCCCACCCCAGCCCTCATCCTCAATATTACTGGACGTGTGCATGTACTACATGTCAGCATATGTTGCTGTGAGTGGGTGGGTGCACATGTGTTACATGCTGATATGTCAATTCATGAGTGCATATACAGTACATTCATTGTGGACTGGTCGTAATCCACACGTGGGCAGTGATGCCCAGACATGCATGTACTACAGTTAAAACTAGAAGTCCTGTCACGAATAGTGCACTTATCTAGGCTTAATTACGCGTTGGAATTGCGTGCAATTGCCATATCGAATGGCATCCAAAGCACGACAGGTTCTCCTGGTTACTCATAGCAAACACATGCAATGTTTCTGCCAATGGACCTCCGGGAAACATTGCTTGTGCACAGGCCATATGTACACAATTTGATAGCTTTACTTGGGCCATAACGTGTACATTATCGCACATATCAACGTGCTATTTGTGCGCATTTCATGACAGGACTTCTAGTTTCAACTGTAGGTAATAAAAATCATCATCAGTAAAATTTTAATTAATGGAGCACCAGGTACAACCCGGTGCTCCATTAATTAAAATATTGCTGATGATGATTTTTTTTCATCAGTTAAATTTTTGATAATTATTAGTGGTTGAAATCCAATATTGCGGCCATGGAAATATTGCCCACCCGTGGAAATTGATTGGTCCACGGCGGCCGTACTGTACCTTTGCACTTGGGGGGAAATCAAGATAATAAGATAAGTTTCTCATCCCTAAACTGTATATAAATTATGGAACAATTAGATGTAATAATTTTAGAAGTTGATAATGTCAGCATAATTGCATTTGCATCCTTCTGTTTCCTGCTTTGTCTGCCAATTTCTTCAGCTGTTGCCAAAACTTGTTCTGTGAGCAGACATAATGATAATTTCAGGTATTCTTCTCCACCCAGATCTGTCAGATCATGGAATATTTTGTATGTTCCTGGAGTATAATCTTTTGACTTGTTTTACCAATTGACCATTTAGTGTTTACTTCTCATTCTCTTTCTTCTATATCTGATTTCTTAACTCTTTCCCTCCTACAGCTTTTGAATGGTTGCATCCTGCTCGGTAATATTGTTCATGTGTAACAGATCGAGAGAGAAGTGCAGGAGCTACTTCCATGTTATTTGAAATTCACCCACCATGAATCTCACCCCAGATTTCACCTCAGAGTGGTTCACACACTTGCAGTGCTTCATCATAGCTACCAACTGGTGAGGGATGGTCAATGGCACCAAATGTATTAGATCGAGAAAGAAGTGTGGGAGCCAAGGCTTGAACCATTGACCTCTAGCACAAAAAGAGACCGATATACCATGAGATCCAGATCAACCAGTCTGGTTGATAAATGGCGCTTATGCCTCGACCACTACACATGAAAGGAAAGGCCATTCTGAAAATAAAGAGGGTGAACAATAATAAATTTCAAATCCCCTGCCATTGGGCAGGGGATTCGAAATTTTATATTGCTCACCTCTTTACTTACTTTGCTTTGTTTGTACTACAGTGTGGAATATGAAGCCTGGTGACTATAGGCATCACTGGAAAGGAAAGAGTTTATAATGAGAAAATACAGAATTGTCTCATAAGTTATCAAGTTATCAAATTGATAGAACAATGGTATGTTCCCTTTGTGTCAGAGAAGCTGTTATCTTTTGACTTTTACACCCTCACCAATGAGCTTTATCTGCCAGATGGTAGATGTGCAGGCTGCAAGCTGAAAGGTTCTCAGTTTGAATCCCACCTGCAGCAACCGCGTTGTGTCCTTGGGCAAGACACTTCACTCCCATTGCCCATGTGGGGGCACAGTGACGTTGTGTGCTAAGGCGTGTTGCATGTCGATGGTGCACCTGTCTTCAACCAATGCTAAACCTGCTTGTGTGGAGTTAGTATGTTGGGGAACTGATAGTTGCTCGCCATTGCTCAGTGGTTCTCTCTGGGTACTCCAGCTTCCTCCACCTGTAGAACTGTCGTGGTCATGATTAGCCATTGTGCAAAAATATGTGACCTTAAACACCAATAAATAAATAAATAAATAAATAAATAAATAAATAAATAAATAAATAATAATTTGCCAGATGAAGTTCTAAAAAGAACATTTGTTGATTAGAAAAGTAAATTCAGGTGTGGGGAAGATATGCAGGGTTGGATTGAGGGAGATGTGAAATGTGAGGTCATGGGAGAGTATAAAAGGCAGCGAGCAACAGTGACCTTTCAACTTTATGCCACCGATGAAGAACAACTTAGAAATTCAAGTTTGGCTAACACAGCCCTCATTTTTGCAACACATGATCTTCGAATCCAGGATACCTCTATTTGTTTTGCTTTACATTCCCATGCCAGTACACTGCTTTCAAAGTAGAGTTGAAACAGTTAAGGGGTTTTCTTGATCAATTAATCACATGGATTAACCTTGGATAACTGATTAATCACTTGTCCAAATAGATATCTGAATAATTGCCATACCATTGATGATTTACAACATGAACCCTTTACCAAACGTAACAAACAAAACCAATTAAAAAAATCTCCATTCAAATTTATTATGTTTTCAATTTTTGTCTCAAAAACATAGCTTATGACCTCTCATTGGAATGAGCTCTTTGAGCTCATTCCAATGAGGGGTCATAAGCTTTGTTTTTGAGACAAAAATTTTAAATTTTTGGTAATTCTTGAATTTATTTTGCAAGTATCGTCTGCTACCCACAATGGGTAAAGGTTTAAGAATGACCATTACCAGCCACTGATACAGTATGATGATCATACAAGTAAACAAGTATGTCAGCAAGTAACTTGCATGCTTTACTCTGTCTCATATAATTGATGTGAGTCAGTGTGACAATGTTTGCCTGTTTTGAAGCAAGTTTGTTCTTTTGTTAACCCATATAATACAGAAGTTCAAAAGTAACAGTTAATCGATCAATTACTTTTTGGATCAATCAAGATGTTGATCATTGATTAATCGATTAACCATTTCAGCTCTATTTCAAAGACCATTGACTACATCTAGATATGTATGGTTTACAGATGACATTATTATTATTATAGCCACATTGTAGGTTTGATGTGTGATTGGTCATCAGTCAGCCCTTCCCACCTACTCTACTGCTTCCCACCGTAAGGGTTTTCCAATGTCATGGTAGAAAATCTTTTCTACCTTTTCACCTGTGTTCAATACCTGCACTGTTTAGATGAAACCAATCAGCTGTGAGTAATTAAATCTTATGGATAGTTAATGCAGATGTAAGAAAATTCTCAACATTCATTTTAATGGACTTGAAAATTTGGCCAGCAACATGAATTTCTGACGTACTTCATGGCAGTCTTCACCTAGATATGAACACTCGCACCAAGGTGCGCTTTTAAAAGCATTAGGATACATTGATCCTTGTTAAAACTAATGCATTCCCTATAGTTTGGACAGGCTTGGTTTTAGACACTTTTTATTTTTGTGCTTTGCCATCTCACAGCTTGTGAGCAAGCCTGAATATAAGCAACCTGTCATTTGCAAAATGGGGTCCCCAGAGGGTGAATTTGCTGATGCTATCCCATACAGTGGGCCAATTTATCCTCCAGGTACAGCTTTCTGTTTTGGCTTGAGACCTTGATTCAGACTGAGGTTCACAGAGGGTAAATTTTGTGATAGCCAGGTAGCATCGCCAAATTCACTCTCTGGGGCCCTCATTTTGCAGATGACAGTCTGCTTATTTTCAGGCTTGCTTGTGAGATGTATTCAGTGGTTATTACTTGGTTAGTTTCGTATCAAGATATCAGCCCAAGGTAACTTCATAACAGGTTGAGATCAAAGGTTGTAGGCTGATGTGAAGTTACGTATGGCTGATATTTTGTCCTATCTGAACAGGCATGTCAAAGTACCGCTGGCAACAATATAACCAGTACTGGGATGGAACAGAGCCTGTCCCGTCGAACCTGGTACCGGTACAGGAACAAGTCAACAATTGGGTGACATATCACAATCAGATGGGAGAAATTCGCAATTGAAACCGACCCAGTCTCCAAGATCGCAAAGATAAACATAGCATCGTACCAATTATGTTGCAGCGGCATCAAAGTAATCATAAAGCACGAAAATGGTGCTTTATGATCACTTTGGTGTCTCGACAGAATAATTTATTTGAAGTAACCAATGACGGTGCTTTTATTGTCTTTGATGCCATGTATGGAAAGTCAAAATGATCGGCCTTGTCGAGGTGGTAATGCAGACAGAACATGCCCCTTAACCCTTTACCTAACATGAAAAGCAGACGACACTTGCAAAAAAAATTATTGAATAACTAATTTTTTTCATTTTTTGTCTCAAAAACATAGGTTATGACCCCTCGTTGGAACGAGCTCGTCAAGCTCGTTCCAACGAGGGGTCATAACCTATGTTTTTGAGACAAAAAATGAAAAAATAATGAAAATTAATAGGCGATTTTTTAGAATAGCGCTGGCCGGTTTTGACCGTTACATTGGGTAAAGGGTTAAGAGTGTTTTGATATGTTCATTCACAAATAAGTATGTCGTGTAAGTGTGCCATAGACGATTATTAGCCCGTTTACCCTCGTTCAATTAGGAATTTCCCCATAAAATAATTTTGTCCCGGTACTGGCGTGACAAAAGCTTCAGTACCGGTGCCAGTTGGAGCATGAGGGAACTGGCGGTACTGGTTGACATGCCTGTATATGAAACTATCAAAGTAATAACCTCTTTTATTTATTAACCCTTTTACTCCACATCCACTTTAGCCACATATGAAGGCCCTCAATGTATGCCTATATGTGAGGAAGTTTAATAAAATTTATGACATACTTGAAACTCTATCATCTAATTAATTGTTGGAAAGGGCTCTCTGAGCCCTTTCCAACAATTAATCAGATGGTAGGTTTGATTTACGCATACCAGAATATACAGATAAGCATCATAAAATAGGTGACAGTAGTCGCTTTTGGCACTGAAAATGTTAAACAAAACAAATAATTTCAAAAAGTATCAAATCTGTTACAGTTTTCTGACAGTGTTATTGTTTCTCATTCTTTTCGCAGAGTCTGAAGTTTTCTGTTCTGCGACTCCTAGTTCACCGATCCAAACCTCTCGGCTTCCCCACCGCTTATGACTCTAAATCTTAGTTTGCATTAAATTTTCTGAACAACTCTTCTTTCTTCTCTTCATCCACCTAATCATTACTTGTTGCCATCATTAATTCCTCATTAAACTCTGCTTCAAACTACTCCACACCAATGTTCCTGATTGCATTCAACAAATAATTGTGAACACTTCGATGTAAACAAATTGATTGTGTCGAGTAATCCTTCAAGGGGGACAACTCTATCTTGGTTCATATAGGCTAACATTGGCATCATATCAGCCAAGTTGGAAATCATATCAGCCAAGTTGGATAATGGGCAATTCTGGGGAAGAAAATGATATCCAATAAATAATTGACTAATTTTGTTTTTAAAAACTCTTATTTGAAGAAGCAAATGAGTGACATAAAAATGCAATTACTTCATTTTATCTCACAACAAGAATGTATTTCCCCCAATACAAGTAAAAATGTCTAGACAAAACACAAATCAGTATTGAGGGTACCAACCTGCACATGTGATCATTCGATTCAGAAAGAGAATGTTTTTTACCTGCACTCAATTTGTATCGAGTTATTACATATATCAAGGTCACCATTTTTGATAGCAGTAATAAAAAGATAAATAACTCATCAACTCAATTTATACAAAATAAATTAGTCTAGATCATTTTTTGCCATAATGATATTTATATATAGGCCTACCATTCGTTAAGCATGAAAAATATAACAAAGAAACACACTCCTGAGACAATACTATAAATGTCAGTGATTATAGTACAAGTAGAACAATGAATGGGGATTACATCATGGCCATGCACAGCGCAAGAATGCAATACTATGATGTCATGATCTTTACTCATAAAAAAACAATTCACAGAGCAAGATGCTGAATGATTGTCAAAACAGACACTGTTAAAAATTGTACCCTATCCCTTCATTATGCGAATAGGTCAAGAAAGGGAGAAATATTGTAAGATAAATTTGTTTTACCTCCATGTGAGTTTCCAAAATGGTATATTGACATCAAGACCTTACCTCTGGTTCGCATATGAATTCGTCCTACGGACTCGTCGATTTATACCCAGAGTCAAGGTCTCAACTTAAACACACCATCTCAGAAATCCATATGGTGATAATAACCTACATAGATTAAATATTTCACAGAGAAGAGAAAATTATTACTGCCCTTTGGGTGAAGGGAAGAGAATGGAAGTGTTTTTTGTGAACATATATTTATAAGATATAAAACAGAAATAAATCCAAGAGATGCTGATAATTCTAATAAGTGTTTTGTGTAATTTTGAACAACCTACCCAGTTTCTTCCCTATTGCATTCATCAAAGGCAATGATATTGTCCTGGTGGGCTCTTCTTTATGTTCCCTCTTTTCATGACATCATAATGGTAACTGCTGGGTACTATTTGTTTACCCATTGGGTATTTTATTGTGCCAGTCAAGTATCTATTTTTTTTTTCAAGGATATTTTGTATTACACACCTGTTCTTTGGAATCCCCATCTACAGCAACACTAAACCATGCGGAAAATGAAAATGAAATAGAAGCAGAATTTCACTGGAATTTTCTACAAATAGTGCACCTCAATTAAAATTCGAATCGCTAGCGATAGCTACAATATTAACACGGGTTCCCCTCACAAATTTGGTTGCTGATAAAATGTGGTCTTTTTGTTGATAATTTGCCCCTTGAGTTCCAATGTGTTTTTTGTGCTACTGCACATAGAACACATTGGAACTCGGGGGACAAGTTGTCAAATGAATTGCTGAGTGTCCTTCTAATAATTGCTTTTATAGATGTGAAGGCATGTAATAAACACACAATGACACACGCGTGTGAATGGATTAGTTGATATGGCACTTGTACCCTCGTGGAAGGATAAAACTCTAGGCCTGCAGCCTCTCATTTTATCCTTTCATGCTGTCACTCATGCCATATTGATTAACCCATTCACACAGGTGTGTCGTTCTGTGCATTTAGCAAGTCTCAGTGGTCTAGTCATATTACGAAAAAGGATTAATGTATTAAACAGATCTTCAAAGAAAGATTGCAATTCAAATTTTTCTATTTTCACATTTTCAACAAGCGTGTTCTTATGGTACTGATGGGTAGTATTGGAATTTTGAGTTCAGTATCAGTTTCGGTATTTTTAGGTAGTATACATCTGTTATAGCCCCCATATTATATTGAGATTGATATATCCTTAGTAGATAATTATATGAGAAAGATATTTTTTTTTTATTGCTGAATTTTCTGACTGGTCTAACTCTTTTGCACTCAGTGACCTTGTTTACATCTTTGTTACACTGATATATTGTACATATAGCTGTTGATTGTTTAATTGTTTAAATAGGTCAATAACCTTGTTTACTTGAACTTTAACAGAATCCCCCAGAAACTAATAGAACATTGCAGAAACTTCCTCTTCTGGGACATTCTATCTGGTTACTATATAAAGGTTTGTCAACAGAATTCAAAAACTCATTCTTAGAAAGCCTTTCAAAAAGACTCACTTCAGTTATTTCCATTGGAGAATATTATTGTTTCAGAACAGTGCATTTATTATAGAAGCAGTGCTTCTTTGTGAATTTGGAGATTGATTCCAAAAGAGAATTTTGAAGAGAATCTATTCGTCTTGGAAAAGAGAATTTATACTTTCTGTGAAACAGAAAAATATTATTTTGTGAAAAGCCAGGATTCTACTGGATTATTTGGAAATTACCTGTGGCGCCAATACTTCTTGGATTTTTACTCCATTTGAATTTTGCAGAGCATTTTATTATATTTTATTGGAGACTGCTGAAATTTCAAAGTGAAAATTTTATTACGAATCTACGGGATACTGTTTCTGAGAGACATTCTTGGATTTAATACTACATCTACCAGCTGGTAACTTTCTTCAGAAGATACTTCGCCACTGGATTACTGGATTCTGTCAAACTGTACTTTGGACTAATTCTATAATTGATAAGTACCATTGTATTTTTTTATTTTCTGTAAGCCAATTAGTGTAAAAGATCTTTGTATCATTTTTTTTTATATATTAATTTTTTTTAATTAAATTTCAGAATAGTTAAATTCATAGTTTTGTTGCTGATTCTCAGATTTCTTTCTGTTACCAATATCATTAATAATTCCACACCGTAACAACATCGGCATCGGTTTGGTATTCGGTATCTGACGTGACTGAGATTTACTGATCATACAAGCAACGGGGAATTCATACCAGGAAAATAAAGAATAAGTTGTTCTTGTATCATTCTACTGCAGCGCCACAAATACCACTGCCAATGAGCTCAACACTGGCATTCATTTGCCAACACAAATCATATCTACAGTAAATTTTTGACTTGTTCCAAACACACCTTAACCTTTAAAGGCCTATTCAGTATTTTGCAATCTCAGAGCATATGCCCTTATCGTGCTATCATTAGGAGCCCCTGTTGAAAATAGACAAATCAATTGGGCAGTGATTTATAGTCAAGCCTTGGCTGCCTTAACAGGCAGTCAAGACTTGACAATAATTCACTGCTAAGCAACTGGGCATGTAAAAGTTGTAGTCTAGTGGGAAATCATGTCCTATGTTTTTGAGACAAAAAATGAAAAAAATTAGTTATTCAAGAATTTCTTTTCCAAGTATCTTCTGCTTTTCATATTAGGTAAAAGGTTAATCAATAAATGAATGATAAAAATTTTGCAGATACTGTTTTCCTCTGCATCAGTTTTGTCAGATTACTTGGGAATGGAAAAAAAAAAAGTGTTATACAGAAATTCAGACTGTTTATTCAATTCACATCATAACTTGTTTGAAGAAAGCTTGAGTTTAGAAACTTGATAGAAGTTTATAGTGTCTTAATCATTAGTTCCACTGGCAAAGTGTCAAGGATTTGAACTCGAGAGACCACTTTCTCTTTTCACTTCATTTTCTGTAAATTTACTTCTCTGAAAAAGAGATTATATATATGCTGACATACTGTGTTCAGCAAAGTTTTTATTTTTATAACCTTTCATCACATCATTGTGCAGAAATATGTTACCTTAACCCTTTACCTAACATGAAAAGCAGACGACTCGTGCAAAAAAAATTCTTGAATAACTACTTTTTTTCATTTTTTGTCTCAAAAACATAGGTTATGACCCCTCATTGGAACGAGCTCGTTCCAACGAGGGGTCATAACCTATGTTTTTGAGACAAAAAATGAAAAAAATAATGAAAATTAATTGGCGATTTTTGAGAATCGCGCTGGCCGGTTTTGGCCGTTACGTTGGGTAAAGGGTTAAACACCGATAAATAAATATATAAATAATGGGGCACAGTGGCTTTTTGCAACCCTAGAAATCAGCCATGGCAATAGGCAATGTCGTGACAGCCAAGTGTTGCCATTTTACATATACAGTAATGTGATCTCAAGTAGGGCTGTCACGATTTTTGAATTTGGGAATCGATTAATTGTCGGAAATAATCGATAATAATCAATTCATCGTACCTAGATTACCCCTTCCCTCTCCCTCTCTTTGAAGTCATTAAAAATGAAGTTCAAGTCAGTTGACCTACCTTAAGTAAACAATGAAGACGATCCTCTTTAAGGTACATTCAAAGCTTTGATGTTCTGAACTTTTGAACCGTCAGTGTAATAAATAAGACCGGTTGGCAGTTGCGAACTTCGCAACTGCCAACCGGTCTTAATTATTACAATGACGGTTCAAAAGTTCAGAACATCAAAGCTTTGAATGTACCTAAAAGACAAATGCTTCTAACAGCTTCTTGAGGTTTAACGTCGACGTTCTTAACCTTTTACCTTTAGAAACAGTAGTTTTTTCATCCAATTTTTAAAAATATTAAACGTCCAGAACGGGGTAAAATTTACCGATTCTTCGACAACGAAAAATACTAATTGATTTTGGCATGACCGATCGATTAATCGTGACAGCCCTAATTCCAAGCAGTCCCTCAATCAGATTATGATATGTTAATGAAACACTTACACCAGTGGGTCAAGAAATATTGCAAAAAGGCGCCCAAGGGAACCCCAGGAAGTGAGGCACTGCTTGTTTACTGTGGGAGGAGGGGGTAATGACTGGAGGTCCTAGTTAGGACTAGCGAATACAAAGCCTTGAAAATCCTTTACTTTGGCTATTGTAGGGTCTTGAAAAATGTTGAAATATATTGAGAAGCGGTCTTGAATAGGCTTGAATTTTATCAGGTTTTGCTGACCCTGAAGAACATTGAAGATGAGATATTGGGTTTTTTTGTTTTTATTGATGCAAACTAGAGATATTTTCATTTCTTTTTCTTGATGCGGTCTTGATTTCATAGCATTCTGTTGTGGAAATTTTGATCCACTGTTAATCTACTCAAGCCTGAAAATAAGCAGACTATCATCTTTAGAATGAGGACCCCAGAGGGTGAATTTAGTGATGCAACCCTGCACAGCAGGGTAGCATCACTAAATTTACCATCTGTAAACCTCAATCTGAATCAAGGTCTCAAGCCCAAGCAGCAAGAGGTACCCAGAGGATAAATTGGCACACTGTATGGGATAGCATCAGTAAATTCACCCTCTGGGGACCTGATTCTGCAAATAACAGATTGCTTATTTTCTGGCTTGGATCTACTGGTGTATGTGTCATTGTATGTTGCGTTCAAAACATGATCTGATCAGAAAAGAGGCAGCTTTTGTGATCACAGTACTGTATTATTTGATCCAATACAGTGGAGCCCATTTAATTGGATATCTCTTAACTGAAAACCCTGTTAATTGAATGTAATTTCCCAACAGAAAACCAATTACCATACCTCCAGTACAAATTTGACCTGCTAATTGAATATAGGTTATAGAGTAAACTCCTGTTAATTGAATAAAAAATCTTTGTTACCTGTCGAGAAATTACACTGACACTCTCCCGTTTTCATTTGTTTATAGACCTATTTGGCCTCAGTACATCCAACACAGGCATTTAATCTATTATATCTTGTTTGACAGAGCTCATGGAGCTCTGTCAAACAAGATATAATAGAATAAATACTAAGTTTATCTCTAGAATACAGGAAAATGACATGATCCCTGTTAATTGAATACTTGTGTTAATTGAATAATTTTTATCAATAAAGTGGCTATTCAATTAACAGGGTTCCACTGTACAACTAAAAATCTGTATGTTTCAAAGTTTCTTTCAGCATATTTTTTTCAATAACACACTAAATTTGACTTCTTCTTTTTGACAGAACTGCTTCCTGGAATAGAAGATTTCTTATGCCACGTGTTAGCCAAAGAGAAACTTTCGGAAGGAGCAGAAGAACTGCGACAGTATTTCATTGAAAGATTAGACATTATAAAACTTCCCCCATCATTACCACCAAGACCAAGTAAGTTTCCAGTTTTACACTGTTTTCGTTGGTTTTTGTAGATTGAGTTTGAGTAGTTTCCAACTAATCTGACCTTTGTTTTTAAAATATTACTATTTTATGTCCCAACATGCTGAAAATGTATTGACTCTTACAGTACAGCTGCCGTGGACTGATTGTAGTCCACGCATGTGTTCACACTAGGTAATAAAAATCATCATCAGCAAAATTTTAAATTAATGAAGCACCGAGTTGTATCCAGTGCTTCATTAACCCTTTACCCAATGCAGACGATATCAAAATTTATTTTTTTAAATATCATTTTTTCAAATTTTTCCAAAAATTTCAACAAAACCATATCATGTGAACCCTCGTTGGAACGAGCTCGACAAGCTCGTTCCAATGAGGGGTCACATGATATGGTATTGTTGAAATTTTTGGAAAAATAATATTTTTTCAACCACTGAATTTGCATATTACGTGGGCGGATGCAGGCGATTCGTTGGGTAAAGGGTTAATTAAATTTTTTAGGATTATTTCTATAATTAGTGTTTGGAATCTAATATTATTGTGTCCAAAATGTGTGGAAATATTGCCCACCCATTGAAAGTGACCAGTCCATGGCGGCCATACTATAACCCCTTAAGTATTTTCCAGAATCTTTCATAAAATCAAGTCATGGATGCTTTAAGGTAGCCATGATTTGATTTGATGAAACATTCAATATAGTCTAGCCAATAAAGCATTAATGGATTTCAAGATTATCTCCAGTTATTAGTATCTATATAAAACAAAGTTGTTAGTATGTATGTACCGGTATGTGTGCAATACCTTTGAGACTTGATCATCAATTTGTGTTCAAATTTGGCAGAAGTATATGACCTTTTCTTGTAGAATAATGTGGTTCAATTTTTATTTTTTCCCAGTAATAGTTTTTTCCATTGCTTATTCAGACTTTCAAAAACATACCAGTGGCAGTTTCGAGATGTAAATGAGCTAGGTGTGTTACACAAGCATGGAAATGTTCTTAACCCTTTACCCAACGCAAAGAATATCCAAATTCATTATTTTAATTACTATTTTTTAGAATTTAAAAAAAAAATTCAACAAAACCATATCATGTCGTTCCAATGAGGGGTCACATGATATGGTTTTGTTGAAATATTTTTTAAAACTTTTTTCTTTCAGCTACTCAGTTTGCAAAATTTGTGGGCAGATGTGGGTGATTTGTTAGGTAAAGGGTTAACCTCATTGACTAAAGTCAGTCTGAGCCAGTTACCTCAGCTCAGAGGGGCCCGGTGGCTCAGTAGGTAGAGGTGCAGGCTGCAAGCCGAGAGGTCCTCGGTTCGAATCTCACCTGCGGCAACCGCGTTGTGTCCTTGGGCAAGACACTTCACCCTCATTGCCCATGTGGGGGCACGATGACACTGTGTACTAAGGCGTACTGCACGTCGATGGTACGCATGTCTTCAACCAATCTAACCCTGCCTGTGCTGCAGTGCGGAGTTACAATGTTGGGGAGCTGGCAGCTGTTCGTCGTTGCTCGGTGGTTCTCTCCGGATACTGCGGCTTCCTCCACCCGTAAAACTGTCACGGTCATGATTAGCCATTGTGCATAAATATGTGACCTTAAACATAAATAAATAAATAAATAAATAAATAAATAAATACCTCAGCTCAGGTTGATTGTAGTGAACTGATTGAAGTATATAATACCCAACTGTGACTCATTAGAGATACACTAGTTCTGTGTTAATAGTCTTGTACAGTTCATTCACCGTGGACTGGTCGTAATACATGCATGGGCAGTGATGTCCACGCATGCATTTACCAGGGAATAAAAATCATCATCAGCAAAATTTTAATTAATTAATGAAGTACCAGGTTGTACCCTGTGCTTCATTAATTAAATTTTTGATGATTATTTCTATAATTAATCTTTGCAATCTAACATTATTACAGCTGTGGGAATACTGCCCGCCCCGTAGAAAGTGACCAGTCCACGGCGGCCATCAAGCCAGAAAATAAGCAGACTGTCATCTGCAAAATGAGGTCCACAGAGGGTGAATTTAGTGATGCTACCCTGCACAGCAGGGTAGCATCACTAAATTTACCTTCTGTGAACCTCAGTCTGAATCAGTGTCTCAAAACTAAATAGAAAGAGGTACCCAGAAGATAAATTGGCCCACTGTATGGGATAGCATCATCAAATTCACCTTCTGGGAACCTCATTCTGCAAATGTCAGACTGCTTATTTTCAGGCTTGGCGGCCATACTGTAATATATTTTGAGTAGAATTTAACAGTTTGAGAGAGAAGTATGAGAGGCAAAGCTTGAACTATCGACCTTTAGCATACAAAGCGCCCAATTTACCACCTGGCTTAGATATGCAGACCAAACAGGCTGCTTGGTAAATGGCCCTTATACACCACTCTTGACATACTTTTGAGATTCAACCTCTGTGAATGGCGCCCCAGATTCCCCACAGAACAGTCAAACATCCACTGTGCATCACCACAGCACCCACATACAGTAAAGTCACCGTGGACTGGTCGTAATCCACGCATGGGCAGTGATGTCATCGCATGCATTTACCAAGTAATAAAAATCACCAGCAGCAAAATTTTAATTCATGTTTGGAATCTAGGATTAGTGCATCTGTGGAAATATTGCCTACCCGTGGAAAGTGACCAGAATACAGTCGGCCTACTATATGCAGCCAGCTGCCGAGTGCTGGTCAGGGATACCAGTGTAACAGATTTAGAGAGAAATGCAGAAGCCATGGCTTCCAAAGCGACCAACTTATCATGAGACAAAGAGATCCAGAACTTCTATCCTAGTTGGTAGATTGACCTTATATCTCGACTGCTTCAGGACTATTTATTCCCTAATTTGCTCCGATATTACTCGAATCATAAACAAAGGAAGCCAAGGGTTAACTGAAAATTTCACTTTACTTCTTTCAGTTTAGCTTATTTCTTTAGCTTTGATGATTTATTGTGATATCAGTTCTCTACTATCTCATTACTAGTTAAATCTACCTGGGAGATGAAGATAAGTCAGGCTAGAAATAACTGATTAATCCACAATCGGCTTGTCTGACTTTATTAATGGATTGCTGGATAGCAGTTTCATTATTCTCAGTATGAGTGTTGTTGACACAGTTTTTATTTCTAAGGCCTAAAAAAATTAAAAATCTGTTTCTCAGGTCCTCCCGCATGGTCCTTTTGGCTACTGCATACTCTCTTTTTATAACCAATGTAAACTTAAAAAAAATAAAAATCAAATGGTTTATGTCTGATATTTTACCCAAGTTAAAAAAATTGATAAATTTGTCCCTTGAGTGCAAGAAGGCTTTTCAATGCTTTAGCATTGTAAAGCCTTCTTGCTCTCAAGGGACAGAATACACCACCATCCATGCTATTCTGTAGATTATGAGGCCTAAAACATAAATCAAGAACATGAACTATTGATGGCAAAGAAATAATTACAGAAATAAAAAAAATAAAATAAACAACCACTCACCTGCATGCAATTTTACAATAATGGCCTGAGAAACAGATCTCCTTTGTGTGGCCTAACTAAGAGATATTTGGTTAAGCTGTCCTGAAATCCATACAAACATGCATGCATGGGTATCGGCAGCCTTCCTTTTCTTGGTTCCTCTCTCTGTCTCCCTTACATCACATCTCCCACTTGCTTGCCTCAGAAGAATGAGAATGGTGAAATCCCACAAAATAAAAGCTGGCATAGTACTAGTATGATACTTCAGCTTAAGAGTAATTCTTAATTGAATCTTGGATGCCTTATGAAGCAGCCCAGACTTCATTGGGAACCTTTGCAAAGGTTATTGGCCTTCAGAGTTAACTGGTGGAATGCTGGAAACCCAAATTTGGACTTTTTTCTAAAATGCAGGTTCCACAGGTTAAGGCCTAAAACTTGTGTTATCGTATGACATAGGAATATGTTGATGGACAGATGGGCAAACAGACAGATGGATGTTCTTACATGTTCTTACTTGTGGGGTTATTCCATTATTAAACCCTAACCCCACAAGGTCAAAAAATTTAAACCCCACAGTGCAAAAAATAACCCCACAAGTGGCCACTGTACTAACCCAACCCCGAAACAACCACTGACCCTAAATTGTAAACCACACAATGTACCTTTGCTAAACCTGGACAGACAGACAGATGGACAGACAGACAGATGAGTAGATGGATGGATGGATGGATGGATGGATGGATGGATGGATGGATGTGGATGGATGGATGGATGGATGGATGGATGGATGGATGGATGGATGGATGGATGGATGGATGGATGGATGGATGATGAATGGATGGACAGATTACTTATGATAGGGTAGAGCCCTAATAATAAGCAATGTAAACAGGACACAAATAACCTTTATACAGCTGTTAACCTAAAAGACATTTTTTATAAGCAAGAAATATTTACATTTTTTTAGGCCTAAAAAGTTACAAATCTGTTTCTCAGACCCTCCCACATGGTCCTTTTGTCTAACATATGCTCTCTTTTTATAACCAATGCAAACTTTTTCTGAAAAAATAAAAATTAAATGGTTTATGTCTGATATTTTAGGCAAGTTAATAAAATTGCTAAATTTGTCCCTTGAGTGGAACAAGGCTTTGCAATGCTTTAGCACTGCAAAGCCTTCTTGCACTCAAGGGATGAAATACACCACCACCCATGCTATTCTGTTGATTATGGGGCATAAAATATAAAACAAACCAGGAACATGAACATTTGATGGCAAAGAAATCATTACCAAAATAAAAAATAAAATAAAAAAATGCCCGCTCACATGCAATTTTACAAAAAATGGCATGAGAAACAGAAAATCTAGTTAGTGGGACCTAAATGATTCATATTTGGTGGACATGCATTATAGTATCTTTGAACCAGTAAATAAATAAATATTATGTTTGAAGTGAAATTATTTCATCTATATTGTCCTGCCATGTTTTAATTTATGGGAGAGTGCCTAAAGGCACTCTTCCATAAATTGTAACAAGACAAAGGCATTTGAAAAAATTTTGTTAACCCTTCACCCAACGTAACCTACAAAACCGGCCAACGCTATTCACAAAAATCGCTAATTAATTTTCATTATTTTTTTCATTTTTTGTCTGAGCTCGTTCCAAAGAGGGGTCATAACCTATGTTTTTGAGACAAAAAATGAAAAAGATTAGTTATTCAAGAATTTTGTTTGCAAGTGTCGTCTGCTTTTCATGTTAGGTAAGAATTAACTAAAAATAATTTCAGTTGTGAAATGCTTTTTATTAAAGTCAGTATTCTATCTTCCACCAGTGCTTAGTACCCAGGAAGCTTGGTGAAAAAGCATGACATGCAGCTTCTGAAACAAAATAAGATACAGTTTGTTCAAATATTTTGGTTCATTCAAAGGGATAAAAGATTATCTTCAAGTTGAAGGATATGGGCAATGTTATGCTGATAACAATGTGTACACATTTTCAGGTGAAATATTGTTATCAGCTACAAAAATATGATCAATGACTTATCACCCAAATTTGACAGTTGTCTGAGCTATTGCGTCTGTTTAAGGCCCTGTTTTATCTGCAATTGACATTCTTAAATTGCACATATTTTGTGTAAGTTGAATTTATATTGATTTATCTCAGTAATGGAAAATCAAATTCCAATGCTTTTATGCAGTTTTTATGTGGTTTCTGTAAATACTTTTATGATTGCACTTCCCAGTATAAATCAATGACTGTCTGATGTCTCGAGATCATAATTTTTTTTACCCTTCACCTTCTTTTGTACTCAGATTTTTCTATTCCATTGGTGAAAAGTACCTTTAAAAATTATATCTCTGTTTTTTTTTAGCTCACCGAAGGGAGCTTAACTTATCACCGGCCGGCCGCCGTCTGTCGTCGTTCATCGTCGTGAACATTTTTCAAACGACTTCTCCTCTGAAACCACTGGTCCGATTTTCACGAAACTTCATGTGGATGTTCCTTACTATATGGCAATTTGTTCAAATGAAATGGTCACGTCCCATGGGGGCTCTGTATGGGGCATAACTCTGATAGCACCGTATGAATTATAGAAAAATTATTAAAAAATCTTCTTCTCCAGAACCAGTGGGCAGAATCTTTTGATACTTGGTATGCAGCATCTTAGTATGGGTCTGATTCAAGTTTGTTCAAATCGGCCCCCCTGGATTCATATTTGGGCTCACTATAGACGCCCAAATTCGAACATAGTGCATTTCAGGCAAATTTCTTAAAAAATCTTTTTCTCCAGATCCAGCAGGCAGAATCTTCTAATATTTCGTATGTGACATTGTGGGGTAGATCTGATTCAAGTTTGTTCAAAGCGGCCCCCTGGATTCATATTTGGGCTCAGTATAGAAGCCCGAATTTGAACTTACTGCATTTCAGGCAAATTTCTTAAAAAATCTTCTTCTCAAGATCCAGCAGGCAGAATCTTTTGATATTTGGTATGCAACCTTGTGGCGTGGATCTGATTCAAGTTTGTTCAAATCGGCCCCCTGGGTTCATATTTGGGCTCAGTATAGGAATTTGAACTTAGTGCATTTCAGGCAAATTTCTTTAAAAAATCTTCTTCTCAAGATCCAGCAGGCAGAATCATTTGACATTGGGTATGCAGCATGCTTAGGGAGGGGGGGGGGGAGATTCAAGTTTGTTCAAGCCAAGTCCCTGGGTTCATATTTGGGCTCACTGTGGTAGCCCGAATTATAACTTAGTTCAAAATGAGGAATTTTCTTTAAAAATCTTCTTCTTCAGATCCAGCAGTCAGAATGTTTTGATATTTGGTGTACAGCATCCTTGGGGGTGGGGGGGGGATTCAAGTTTGTTCAAGCCATATCCCTAGGTCCATATTTGGGCTCACTGTGGGAGCTTGAATTGTAACTTAGTTCGAAATGAGGAATTTTCTTTAAAAATCTTCTTCTTCAGATCCAGCAGTCGGAATGTTTTGATATGTGGTGTGTAGCATCCTTGGGGGGGGGGGGGGGGGGGGGGGGGTGGGGAGATTCAAGTTTGTTAAAGCCAAGTTCCTGGGTCCAAATTTTTAACTTAGTCAATATGAGGAATTTTTCTTTAAAAGTCTTCTTCAGATTCAGCAGCCAGAATGTTTTGATATTTGGAATGCAGCATCCTTAGGGGGGTGAGATTCAGGTTTGTTCAAGCCAAGTCCCTGGGTTCATATTTGGGCTCACTGTGGGAGCCCAAATGATAACTTAGATCAAAATGAGGAATTTTCTTTAAAAATCTTCTTCTTTAGATCCAGCAGATGAATGCTTTTGATATTTGGTATGCAGCATCCTTTGGGGGGTAAGATTCAAGTTTGTTCAAGCCATGTCCCTAGTTCCATAAAATTTGTCTCTCATGACTTCATTCCTTTGT
Organism: Pictodentalium vernedei; assembly: GCA_031216915.1. Classification (NCBI taxonomy): domain Eukaryota; kingdom Metazoa; phylum Mollusca; class Scaphopoda; order Dentaliida; family Dentaliidae; genus Pictodentalium; species Pictodentalium vernedei. Next base: position 388,448,132 of record CM062290.1, on the reverse strand, counting down.
AGTGTTGATGAACCATGTCTAACTGAATGTGACCCCAAATACTTCTTTGAACCACTTTGTTTGAATCACTTTGCCCGGTGAGCGATTAAGGTCCCTTGGAGCCTCTTGTTTTTATTCTTTTGCCAATACAATGGTATGCATCATATTAATAGTATACTGTAAATACACAGGGTTTGAGTTTTATCCTTCTGCGATGGCACAAGTGCCATATCAATTAACTCATTAACACGCATGTGTCATTCTGTGTTTATTACATGCCTTCATGTCCATAACAACAATTACTAGAAGAACACTCAGCAATTCATTTGACAACTATCAACAGAAACAATACATTTTATTGCCAACCAAATTTGTGAGGAGAACCTGTGTTACTATTTCGAGCCCTCAGTTCCAATGTGTTCTATGTGCCTGCTGGCACATAGAACACATTGGAACTCAGGGCACGATTCTCTTAAGTATCGCCAGCGATTCAGATTGTAATTGCGTTGCACGATTTTTAGAAAATTCCATTGAAATTTTGCTTCTTTTTAAAAATAGTCTGTCAGTGATTTCCATTCTGCACATATGTGCAGAACAGATTTTCATTTTCCGCATGGTTTAGTGTTGCTGTAGATGGGGCTTACACAGAACAGGCATGTAATAAATATTATGATATTATCTAGGAGGATACTTGTTTGAATCGTTTTGGTTCATAACAAATTTGATGCTTATCTCTACCATCAGAATTGGACTGAAATTATTTTCATTTTGTATAAATTAACATTCTGATCATTTTAACCCTTAGCCTGCCACTACCACTAAGTCCTGTCACGAATAGTGCGCTTATCTAGGCTTAATTGCACGTTGGAATTGCGCACAATTGCCATATCGAATGGCATCCAAAGCACGGCAGGTTCTCCCAGTTACTGGTAGCAAACACATGCAATGTTTTTGCCAATGGACCTCCGGGTTACCCGGAGGTCCATTGGCTGAAACATTGCTTGTGCACAGGCCATATGTACAGAATTTGATAGCTTTACTTACATTAATGCGCGTTTCAACGTGCTATTTGTGCGCATTTCATGACAGGACTTCTAATTTTAACTGTATATATGGCATACCTTTTTACAGTACTGTGATAACAAAAGTGGTATTTTTCTTGATCAGAACATGATTTTCAGATTCAGGTTCAGATTTTTGATCAAGTTCCTTTTCAAACCAATGGGTGGACTTTGTGCGGACAGACATCACCTTTCTCGTTTTTTTTTCATGGTATAAGCATACAAAATAGTATTGCATACAACATTGTTAAAATTTAGTAAAAATCATTGTCCCTACATCCTGATAAATTCTGTCTTTTGATTGGTCAGAATTCTTTGAACAAATAGCCAGGGCAAAGGGTGCACCCAACATCTGAGGTATATGAGAGCGTGCAACATCCAGAGTATATGGGCATGTGAAACATCGGGGATATATGGTTTAAATGAAAGCTTCTCGCTTCCGCTGGCCTCAATATAAAAATCAGACACAAAAACCTGAAAATAATCACAAATATTATCAGATTTCCGACAATTCGATCATATTTTGCCGTTATAAATTAAATAGTCGAATAATTAAAATGAAACAACTTGAGAAAAATAAAATAAGAGCAAATATCGTCCCCTGAGTACCAGTGCGTTCTATGTGCCAATAGACACTTTGAACACATTGGAATTCAGGGGATGATATGTCGGCAAAATACTGTTTACTCATTTCCTTAATGACCCAAGGGATGTAACTCTATCTCTGTTGTCTTCTGTGATTATAAAAACAAAACAATTATCATGAATTTGGTCCAGGTGATTGAGGAGCGTGAGAAATGCATCCACAAAATTATTTCCACTATGTTTGTATTGTGTTTCAAATGGGACAAAAACGTTGTCTCCGCCAACATGTATGGTATATGAAGATTTAATACTTGAATGTCTCATTTAAAAACCAACATCCAGGTATTAAATCTCCATATACCATACATGTTGGCAGAGATAACTTATAATATACCGCAAGGAGATAATAAAGCCAGATTTGCTGTACTTATTATCCCCTTATGAAAAGTATTTAACATCAATACTGCAGGTTTACTCAGGACTAGATGCTAAGCAGCTTCACCTCTGATATCCATCAGAGTAAGTTTTTTAACTGTGTGTTCTGCAGACCTGGAGGCACATTGCCATAGGTAGGTGGTGGGGGACGAGATACCCAGATGTTCCCCAAATGTTTGCCTGTGCCAAGCCAAGAGACAGACATGGATAAATGCTTCATATGGTAAAAGTGAGCAACATTTTGAGGAGATTCTTTGATTTTGTGGATCATGATTGGATCATGGCACACTTATTCACGAGTGTGTTGAGATTTCAAAAATAAGATATTGTGACATTAATATAATCATGAAAAACAAATGGAAATATCATCTTGCATTCAGTGTTCTCACTTTTTTTCCGATGAGTGAGATTTTACAGTGCTGTAGGGACAAAAGTGGAAAGATAATTTGATAATTTTGACCGAATCACCACCCACTCATGATCCGTTCAAAATTCTCTGTCCTCTTTTGTAATCAAATCAAAATTTATTATTTTAATATTTTTTCAAATTTTTAAAAAAATTAAAAAACCCACAGCAAGCTCATTTTACTGATGGGTCACATGACATGGTTTTGTTGAAACTTTTTGAACAATGTTTTTTTTCTACGATTGAATTTGTATATTATGCTGATGGCACTGGCCAATTCGTTAGGTAAAGAGTTAATAAAATCCACAGTTGTAACTCTGTCATCCAATTAACCCATAACCCAACGCAAATAATATCAAAATTTATTATTTTAAATATCATGTTTAAAAACTTTTTTTAAAATTTCAACAAAACCATATCATGTGACCCCCCCCCCCCCCCCCCCCCCCCATTGGAATGAGCTCATTCCAAAGAGAGATCATCACATGATATGGTTTTGTTGACATTTTTTTTAAATTTTAAAATAGTATTTTTTTCACTGCTGAATTTGCACATTACATGGGCAGATGTGGCCGATTCGTTGGGGAAAGGGTTAATTGTTTGAATGGAGCCCTGAGATCTTTCCCACGATTAATTAGATAATAGTGTAAATTTGCACATGTCAGAACATGCAGACCATTATAATAAAATATGGGACAACAGTCACCATCAGCAGGATAAAGACTAATATTAAAGATGAATGGACCAGTTACAGACAGAACACAGATTAAATAGTAAATCTTTCTGCCGGGATTATTATGATCCCCGATGAGTCTGGAGGTGGGATGGGGAAATTTCACCCGAGGGGTAAGATATTTGAACCAGACCCGAGGCTTGCCGAGGGTCTGGTTCAAATATCTTGCCCCGAGGGTGAGATTTGTCCATTACCACCTTCAGACTCATTGAGGATGATTTTTTTCCCCACACACGAGGATTACATCATTATAGATAACTGGCGGTCACGTGCTGACATACCCAGTTTATCAAGTCGTAGTCCTTTCTAAAAATGAACAATTTCATCGGAAAGATCGTACAAAAGTTAGGTATATACTATAGGTATATACTAAAAAATTGATTTGTAACACTGTCCGTTAAGGGGTTAATGAATTTGCGCATGCCAAACTCTAATGTAAAGGGCATTGTGAGATTATTGATCGATCAATAAATTCATGCAGTGATATTATTAAATCTGCAGAGAAACATGGGGTTGAAACAAATCAAGTTTAATATTTGAATAATAATTAAATATTGAGTCTATATCAACAAGGAACAGATAAATAGGTAATAAACGAACACAATTTAAGAAGCGTTTGAACGTTTGTGAACACTAATTAATTAGAACTATTTGGAACGTTGATTATTTATAATTGTGCAGACGATGATGAAATAGTTCCAGCGACCTATAAAATATGCAAATGAGTATGTCACATGAGGTGGGTGGGATAGAAATATCCCACCCTGCTGTCTCACCTGGGACATACATATGTTTCACGTATAGTTGGGGAGAAAATAAGTTTTAGCTCTTTTCATCATGTGGCATTATGGCATCTGTTTTGAATATGCTGTCTGAAACTTCTCCAAAACCTCTGGACCAATTTCAGTGAAATTTGAATGGCCAAATTTGCTGTCATTCTGGAGGGAAACCCCTCTCCTCCCCACCACACCCCCACTCCCTGCCAGCAGTTATGTTGCCTGAAGAGTTGTTTGTGGCTTTTATTAAAAAACTATTGAACCAATTGCAAAGAAATGATAAGGAATTGTTGGTCATGGGATTGCATTGTGATTTTATTTAAATCAAGTTGCCATAGGAAGGGGGATGAGAGAAAATTGTTCGAATTTAAAAAAAAAATTTTCCTTTTATCCAGTGGATGGAATAAGTCGATATTTGGTATTTTTATTCCGTACTCTCAAGTTTGTTCAAGAGAAGTTTGAAGGGCAATATTTACAGTTGTTCTGAGAGGGGCAAGATTTTTTGCCCCACCCAAATTTTGTATTTTCAGCTGATTTGAACCAAATTTGGTATGGGGTATTATTGGGCAATAAATACTTGATTCATGTAACCCCCCCCCCCCCCCAAAAAAAAAGAGAAAAAAATTAATGTACCAATGTATCATAAACAAGATATAATAGATTAAACACCTGTATTGGATAAACTGAGGCCAAATTGGTCTATAACCAAAGGAAAGCTGGGAAGAGTCAGGGTAATTTCTCGACATGTTACAAGAATTTTTATTCAATTAACAGGAGTTTACTCTATAACCTATATTCAATTAACAGATCAAATTTGTACCGGAGGCATGGTAAATGGTTTTGTGTTGGGAAATTATATTCAATTAACAGGGATATACAATTAAGCGATATCCAATTAAGTGGGCTCCACTGTATCCTTAGAGGGGTCAGATTCAAGTTTGTTCAAAATCGGCCCTTGGTTCATGTTTTGGCTCCATCTGGCGTTCTGTATTTTAACTTCGTACCATATGAGGAATATTCTTTAAAAATCATTGTCTTCAAAACCAGTCAGAATCTTATGATACTTGGTGTACAACATCCTTAGTCCTTAGGGGTAGGGTGTGGGCTGGGTGAGAGGGGGCAGTTTTAGGTTTGTTCAAACTAAGTTCCTAGATTAATTTTGGGCTCCCTATAGGGGAGGGGGCAGATGTTAAACTTAGTTTTATAGTGCAATATGAGAAATATTCTTTTAAAATCTTCTCCTAGAACCACCAGTCAGAATCTTTTGATCTTTGGAATGCAACATCCTTATGGGACTCTGATTTATGTATGTACAAGCCAAGTTCTTAGCTTCATATCTGAGCTCCCTGTGTGAGCCCAAATTTTACCTTAGTGCAATATGAGGAATACAGTGGAGCCCATTTAATTGGATATCTCTTAACTGAATAACCCTGTTAATTGAATATAATTTCCCAACACAAAACCATTTACCATACCTCCAGTACAAATTTGACCTGTTAATTAAATATAGGTTTTAGAGTAAACTCCCATTAATTGAATAAAAAAATCTTGCAACCTGTTGACAAATTACCTTGATTCTCCCCAGTTTTCCTTTGTTTATAGACCTATTTGGCCTCAGTACATCCTATACAGGCCTTTAATCTATTTTATCTTGTTTGGCAGAGCTCATGGAGCTCTGTCAAACAAGGTATAATAGAATAAATGCTAAGTTTATCTCTAGAATACAGGAAAGTGGCACGTTCCCTGTTAATTGAATACTGCTGTTAAATGAATAATTGTCATTGGCAAAAGGGCTATTCAATTAATAGGGTTCCACTGTAATATTAAAAATTTTCATCTTCAGATCCACCAGTCAGAATCTTTTGATTTTTGGTATACAGCATCTTTAGGGTGGAGTGAGATTCATGTTTGTTCAAACCCCATGTCCCAAATTTTAACTTTGTGCAGTATGAGAAATATTCTTTAAAAATCGTAATCTCCAAAACCACATGTTAGAATCTTTAGATATTTGTTACCCAATATCCTAATATTAGGGTGTCAATTCAAGTGTGCACAAACCAAGTTCTTAGCTTCATGTGGCCCAAATTTTAACTCAATGCAACATGAGGAAAGAATCTTTAAAAATCTTCTTCAGATCAACCTGCCAGAATATTTGAATGTTTGGTATGCAGCATCCTTAGGGGAGGTTAGAACCAAGTTTGTTCAAATCAAGTCCTTGGGTTCATATTTGGGCTCACTTTGTAATTCTGAAGTTTAAGTCCAATATGAGGAAAAACCTTTAAAAATCTTCTTAAGAATGTCCTTGTTTTAGTGTTAACCCTTTACCTAACACAGAGGATATCAAAATTTATTATTTTTAATATAATTTTTTTTAATTTTTCAAAAAATGTCAACAAAACCATATCATGTGACACCTCGTTGGAACGAGCTCGTTCCAACGAGGGGTCACATGATATGGTTTTGTTGACATTTTTTGAAAAATAATATTTTTTCAACTGCTGAATTTGCATACTACTTGGGCAGATGCGGCCGATTCGTTGGGTAAAGGGTTAATGAAAATAATAGATATCAAGGCATTACTTCTTTGATAGCATCCGAAACTTAGAAAAATGAATAATACATATAAATTTGAATTCCAGAGTTCCCATTTATGGGAGTTGCAGTATGGCTGCTGTGGACTGGTTGTGATCCATGCATGGGCAGTTATGTTACCATATAAAAACTGTCATCAGCAAAATTTTAAATAATGAAGCACTTCATTACTATAATTTTTGAAGATTTTTCTGAAAATTTGTGTTTGAAATCCAATATTATTCCATCCGTGGAAATATTGCCCACCCGTGAAAAGTGACCAGTCCACAGCAGCTGTACTGTACAATGATTCAAAATCCTGTCTATGCCAGGTGAGCACGTCAGGCCCCTCTGGGACTTCGTGTTAAAAAAAAAAGCATGCCTGAACTGCACTCTCTTAATATGAATACCTAAAACATTTTAAATTTTTATACCCCTGAAAAATTTTTTTCGGGGACCTCCGGTGTTTGTCATTTCCGTCCGTCTGTTTGTCAGGAAGATTTTCGTGTCCACTCCCTAACTCTGAGATGCTTCGTTGGATTTTGTTGAAACTTGGCATACATGTTGCTTATGGGGAGATGATGTGTCACACAAAATTATTTTTTTGTTCGATGGAGGTCAAGATCACAGATCAAGGTCATAGTTTGGGGGCATCCGTGGTCGGGCGGTCACTATTAGTCTTGTTAGCTTAAAAGCATTGCTTGTTCAATGAGGAGACATAGCTGAATTTTAAAGGCAAAAAATAAAAAATGTACTTATTCCAGATTCCAGAAAATTGTATGTGTTGCCTCTACTTGTGTTTGGTAGAGAGTTACACAAGTATTTTGTTTGTTCAGAGATAAACTGGGAGTCATATTGTACTAAAAATGTAAAAGAATAGAAAAAAGATTGGTTAAAAAGTGCCAAATATAAGAAATTTTATTTGAAATGACGATGAGTAGGGTTAGTATGAGACAGTCAGAGAAGTTTATGGGTTATTGACCTGAATCAATAAGAAATTCATTTCCCTTTCTACTGTTGAATTTTGACCCTATTTTCCAATAATTGCAGGAATGGAACCACTTGTCTTCAGAAAGCTGATAAATAGCTTTTTTTTGCTCTATGCAGTATTTACAGGTCACAAGGGCCATTAGCAAAATCTCATTAATAACATTGTGTCTGATGAGTCAGGCATTTAGAGACGTGAGGATAAAGTGGTGGCATATTTATACATTAAAAAGTGAAAATAAAATTCTCTCAGTCCATTCTGTTCTATTGGATTTCAGATTCTATTCAGCACATTTCGAGGCAAGACATTTGTTTGTTTATTTCTTTGGGTTTAATGGCACCTTCAACACAAGAGGTTATGTTATGTCAAATAGTTTTTTGGGAGGAGGAAGTTGGAGTACCTCCAGAGAAACACTGAACAGCGACCATAGTACCTGTAACACTCTCCAACTCGACATTCCCTCTCACTCGACACAAGCAGGATGAGCATTGGTTGAAGGCAAGGGTACCATTGACCTTCTGTACACTTTACTGTAATAGGACTTCATAATCGATTGAATTTGTATATTATGCTGATGGCACTGGCCAATTCGTTAGGTAAAGAGTTAATAAAATCCACAGTTGTAACTCTGTCATCCAATTAACCCATAACCCAACGCAAATAATATCAAAATTTATTATTTTAAATATCATGTTTAAAAACTTTTTTTAAAATTTCAACAAAACCATATCATGTGACCCCCCCCCCCCCCCCCATTGGAATGAGCTCATTCCAAAGAGAGATCATCACATGATATGGTTTTGTTGACATTTTTTTTAAATTTTAAAATAGTATTTTTTTCACTGCTGAATTTGCACATTACATGGGCAGATGTGGCCGATTCGTTGGGGAAAGGGTTAATTGTTTGAATGGAGCCCTGAGATCTTTCCCACGATTAATTAGATAATAGTGTAAATTTGCACATGTCAGAACATGCAGACCATTATAATAAAATATGGGACAACAGTCACCATCAGCAGGATAAAGACTAATATTAAAGATGAATGGACCAGTTACAGACAGAACACAGATTAAATAGTAAATCTTTCTGCCGGGATTATTATGATCCCCGATGAGTCTGGAGGTGGGATGGGGAAATTTCACCCGAGGGGTAAGATATTTGAACCAGACCCGAGGCTTGCCGAGGGTCTGGTTCAAATATCTTGCCCCGAGGGTGAGATTTGTCCATTACCACCTTCAGACTCATTGAGGATGATTTTTTTCCCCACACACGAGGATTACATCATTATAGATAACTGGCGGTCACGTGCTGACATACCCAGTTTATCAAGTCGTAGTCCTTTCTAAAAATGAACAATTTCATCGGAAAGATCGTACAAAAGTTAGGTATATACTATAGGTATATACTAAAAAATTGATTTGTAACACTGTCCGTTAAGGGGTTAATGAATTTGCGCATGCCAAACTCTAATGTAAAGGGCATTGTGAGATTATTGATCGATCAATAAATTCATGCAGTGATATTATTAAATCTGCAGAGAAACATGGGGTTGAAACAAATCAAGTTTAATATTTGAATAATAATTAAATATTGAGTCTATATCAACAAGGAACAGATAAATAGGTAATAAACGAACACAATTTAAGAAGCGTTTGAACGTTTGTGAACACTAATTAATTAGAACTATTTGGAACGTTGATTATTTATAATTGTGCAGACGATGATGAAATAGTTCCAGCGACCTATAAAATATGCAAATGAGTATGTCACATGAGGTGGGTGGGATAGAAATATCCCACCCTGCTGTCTCACCTGGGACATACATATGTTTCACGTATAGTTGGGGAGAAAATAAGTTTTAGCTCTTTTCATCATGTGGCATTATGGCATCTGTTTTGAATATGCTGTCTGAAACTTCTCCAAAACCTCTGGACCAATTTCAGTGAAATTTGAATGGCCAAATTTGCTGTCATTCTGGAGGGAAACCCCTCTCCTCCCCACCACACCCCCACTCCCTGCCAGCAGTTATGTTGCCTGAAGAGTTGTTTGTGGCTTTTATTAAAAAACTATTGAACCAATTGCAAAGAAATGATAAGGAATTGTTGGTCATGGGATTGCATTGTGATTTTATTTAAATCAAGTTGCCATAGGAAGGGGGATGAGAGAAAATTGTTCGAATTTAAAAAAAAAATTTTCCTTTTATCCAGTGGATGGAATAAGTCGATATTTGGTATTTTTATTCCGTACTCTCAAGTTTGTTCAAGAGAAGTTTGAAGGGCAATATTTACAGTTGTTCTGAGAGGGGCAAGATTTTTTGCCCCACCCAAATTTTGTATTTTCAGCTGATTTGAACCAAATTTGGTATGGGGTATTATTGGGCAATAAATACTTGATTCATGTAACCCCCCCCCCCCCCCCCCCCAAAAAAAAAGAGAAAAAAATTAATGTACCAATGTATCATAAACAAGATATAATAGATTAAACACCTGTATTGGATAAACTGAGGCCAAATTGGTCTATAACCAAAGGAAAGCTGGGAAGAGTCAGGGTAATTTCTCGACATGTTACAAGAATTTTTATTCAATTAACAGGAGTTTACTCTATAACCTATATTCAATTAACAGATCAAATTTGTACCGGAGGCATGGTAAATGGTTTTGTGTTGGGAAATTATATTCAATTAACAGGGATATACAATTAAGCGATATCCAATTAAGTGGGCTCCACTGTATCCTTAGAGGGGTCAGATTCAAGTTTGTTCAAAATCGGCCCTTGGTTCATGTTTTGGCTCCATCTGGCGTTCTGTATTTTAACTTCGTACCATATGAGGAATATTCTTTAAAAATCATTGTCTTCAAAACCAGTCAGAATCTTATGATACTTGGTGTACAACATCCTTAGTCCTTAGGGGTAGGGTGTGGGCTGGGTGAGAGGGGGCAGTTTTAGGTTTGTTCAAACTAAGTTCCTAGATTAATTTTGGGCTCCCTATAGGGGAGGGGGCAGATGTTAAACTTAGTTTTATAGTGCAATATGAGAAATATTCTTTTAAAATCTTCTCCTAGAACCACCAGTCAGAATCTTTTGATCTTTGGAATGCAACATCCTTATGGGACTCTGATTTATGTATGTACAAGCCAAGTTCTTAGCTTCATATCTGAGCTCCCTGTGTGAGCCCAAATTTTACCTTAGTGCAATATGAGGAATACAGTGGAGCCCATTTAATTGGATATCTCTTAACTGAATAACCCTGTTAATTGAATATAATTTCCCAACACAAAACCATTTACCATACCTCCAGTACAAATTTGACCTGTTAATTAAATATAGGTTTTAGAGTAAACTCCCATTAATTGAATAAAAAAATCTTGCAACCTGTTGACAAATTACCTTGATTCTCCCCAGTTTTCCTTTGTTTATAGACCTATTTGGCCTCAGTACATCCTATACAGGCCTTTAATCTATTTTATCTTGTTTGGCAGAGCTCATGGAGCTCTGTCAAACAAGGTATAATAGAATAAATGCTAAGTTTATCTCTAGAATACAGGAAAGTGGCACGTTCCCTGTTAATTGAATACTGCTGTTAAATGAATAATTGTCATTGGCAAAAGGGCTATTCAATTAATAGGGTTCCACTGTAATATTAAAAATTTTCATCTTCAGATCCACCAGTCAGAATCTTTTGATTTTTGGTATACAGCATCTTTAGGGTGGAGTGAGATTCATGTTTGTTCAAACCCCATGTCCCAAATTTTAACTTTGTGCAGTATGAGAAATATTCTTTAAAAATCGTAATCTCCAAAACCACATGTTAGAATCTTTAGATATTTGTTACCCAATATCCTAATATTAGGGTGTCAATTCAAGTGTGCACAAACCAAGTTCTTAGCTTCATGTGGCCCAAATTTTAACTCAATGCAACATGAGGAAAGAATCTTTAAAAATCTTCTTCAGATCAACCTGCCAGAATATTTGAATGTTTGGTATGCAGCATCCTTAGGGGAGGTTAGAACCAAGTTTGTTCAAATCAAGTCCTTGGGTTCATATTTGGGCTCACTTTGTAATTCTGAAGTTTAAGTCCAATATGAGGAAAAACCTTTAAAAATCTTCTTAAGAATGTCCTTGTTTTAGTGTTAACCCTTTACCTAACACAGAGGATATCAAAATTTATTATTTTTAATATAATTTTTTTTAATTTTTCAAAAAATGTCAACAAAACCATATCATGTGACACCTCGTTGGAACGAGCTCGTTCCAACGAGGGGTCACATGATATGGTTTTGTTGACATTTTTTGAAAAATAATATTTTTTCAACTGCTGAATTTGCATACTACTTGGGCAGATGCGGCCGATTCGTTGGGTAAAGGGTTAATGAAAATAATAGATATCAAGGCATTACTTCTTTGATAGCATCCGAAACTTAGAAAAATGAATAATACATATAAATTTGAATTCCAGAGTTCCCATTTATGGGAGTTGCAGTATGGCTGCTGTGGACTGGTTGTGATCCATGCATGGGCAGTTATGTTACCATATAAAAACTGTCATCAGCAAAATTTTAAATAATGAAGCACTTCATTACTATAATTTTTGAAGATTTTTCTGAAAATTTGTGTTTGAAATCCAATATTATTCCATCCGTGGAAATATTGCCCACCCGTGAAAAGTGACCAGTCCACAGCAGCTGTACTGTACAATGATTCAAAATCCTGTCTATGCCAGGTGAGCACGTCAGGCCCCTCTGGGACTTCGTGTTAAAAAAAAAAGCATGCCTGAACTGCACTCTCTTAATATGAATACCTAAAACATTTTAAATTTTTATACCCCTGAAAAATTTTTTTCGGGGACCTCCGGTGTTTGTCATTTCCGTCCGTCTGTTTGTCAGGAAGATTTTCGTGTCCACTCCCTAACTCTGAGATGCTTCGTTGGATTTTGTTGAAACTTGGCATACATGTTGCTTATGGGGAGATGATGTGTCACACAAAATTATTTTTTTGTTCGATGGAGGTCAAGATCACAGATCAAGGTCATAGTTTGGGGGCATCCGTGGTCGGGCGGTCACTATTAGTCTTGTTAGCTTAAAAGCATTGCTTGTTCAATGAGGAGACATAGCTGAATTTTAAAGGCAAAAAATAAAAAATGTACTTATTCCAGATTCCAGAAAATTGTATGTGTTGCCTCTACTTGTGTTTGGTAGAGAGTTACACAAGTATTTTGTTTGTTCAGAGATAAACTGGGAGTCATATTGTACTAAAAATGTAAAAGAATAGAAAAAAGATTGGTTAAAAAGTGCCAAATATAAGAAATTTTATTTGAAATGACGATGAGTAGGGTTAGTATGAGACAGTCAGAGAAGTTTATGGGTTATTGACCTGAATCAATAAGAAATTCATTTCCCTTTCTACTGTTGAATTTTGACCCTATTTTCCAATAATTGCAGGAATGGAACCACTTGTCTTCAGAAAGCTGATAAATAGCTTTTTTTTGCTCTATGCAGTATTTACAGGTCACAAGGGCCATTAGCAAAATCTCATTAATAACATTGTGTCTGATGAGTCAGGCATTTAGAGACGTGAGGATAAAGTGGTGGCATATTTATACATTAAAAAGTGAAAATAAAATTCTCTCAGTCCATTCTGTTCTATTGGATTTCAGATTCTATTCAGCACATTTCGAGGCAAGACATTTGTTTGTTTATTTCTTTGGGTTTAATGGCACCTTCAACACAAGAGGTTATGTTATGTCAAATAGTTTTTTGGGAGGAGGAAGTTGGAGTACCTCCAGAGAAACACTGAACAGCGACCATAGTACCTGTAACACTCTCCAACTCGACATTCCCTCTCACTCGACACAAGCAGGATGAGCATTGGTTGAAGGCAAGGGTACCATTGACCTTCTGTACACTTTACTGTAATAGGACTTCATAATCACTCCTTCAGCTCCTTGAATCTAAACCCTTCAAAGGGGCAATATGGTGATGAATGACAGAGAGTTGTTCTGTGTTATAAGAACTGCATTTTAACCCTTTATCTAACACACACAATATCAAAATTTGTTATTTCAATTATTCCCTGTTAATTGAATATAATTTTCAAACACAAAACCATTTACCATACCTTCAGTACAAATTTGATCTGTTAATTGCATATGGGTTGTAGAGTAAACTCCTGTTAATTGTATATACATTTTTGTAATATATCGAAAAAATTACTGTGACACGCACCAAATTCCCCTTATTTATCAACCTTTTTGGCCTCACTACATCCAATACAGGCATTTATTCTATTATATCTTGTTTGACAGAGCTCTATGAGCTCTGTCAAACCAGATATAATAGAATAAATGCTCAGTTTACCTCCAGAACATAGGAAATTGACCATATCCCTGTTAATTGTATACTCCTGTTAATTGAATAATTTTCACTGGCAAAATGGATATTCAATTAAGAGGATTCTACTGTATTTTTTTCAAATTGTTCACAAAATTTCAACAAAACCATATCATGTGATCCCCTCATTGGAATGAGCTCAATGAATTCTTTCCAATAAAAGGTGACGGTCACATCATATCGTTGGTGAAATGTTGGACATTTTTTTCAACTGCACAATTTGTATACTGTACAGGCATACAGTTAAAACTAAAAGTCCTGTCACGAATAGTGCACTTATGTAGGCTTAATTGCGCGTTGGAATTGCGCGCAATTGCCATATCGAATGGCATCCAAAGCACGGGGGGTTCTCCTGGTTACTCATAGCAAACACACGCAATGTTTCTGCCAATGGACCTCCGGGTTACCCGGAGGTCCATTGGCTGAAACATTGCTTGTGCACAGGCCATATGTACAGAATTTGATAGCTTTACTTGGGCCATAACGCGCAGATTAACGCGCAAATCAACGTGCTATTTGTGCGCATTTCATGACAGGACTTCTAGTTTTAACTGTATACAGCCAGTGTGTTAGGTAAATGGTTGCTTTTTCTTGAAAAATTTATTGTACAAATTTTCCAGATTTTTTATTTTGTTCACTTTGAGTTCATGTTCATTAACTACTTTTTCAATAATCTAGGTACCAAGCCAGAAAATATGCAGACTGACATCTGCAAAATGAGGTCCCCAGAGGATGAATTTAGTGATACTACCCAGCACAGCAGGGTAGCATCACTAAATTTACCCTCTGTGAACCTCAATCTGAATCAGGGTCTCAAAACTAAACAGAAGGAGGTACCCAGAGGATAAATTGGCCCACTGTATGGGATAGCATCATCAAATTCACCCTCTGGGGACCTCATTCTGCAAATGTCAGACTGCTTATTTTCTGGCCTGCTAGGTACAGTACTGTGATTTTGAAAGTGGTATTTTGATCGATTAAAATGCAATCAGATCATGACGCACTTACACACCATGAGTTGAGATTTCATATTTGAAGTATTGTGAAATCAAGACCGAATCAATAAAAACAAATGAAAATAGCATCTCAGAATCAATGTTCTCACATTTCTTTTCTGACATTTAAGATTCTATAGTGCAGAAAGATAACTTTGGCCAGATTGCTACCCAGTCATGATCTGATCATAATTCTTTATCCGGTTTTGTGTTCACAGTGCTGTAAATTCCCTCTATCAATATGGTGAGATTACTTAATTCTCTCGAGCTTAGGCTATCTGGTTGTCACAAGCTTATAACAGTGCTGACTTTTTGAAAAATACAGGGTGGCTAAAAATCGCTCTCCTGGAATGCAGCTAACCGAGCAAATCGCTTTCCTCAACATTGTCATAGTAAACCCATGATGATTTTGTAACTTCAATTTTAACAGTATACTTCAGTGGATGCAACAAACAGCCAAAGAGTATGGTTGTGTAGTGTAAATATCACTTGTGGGAATACTCATCTACACGTATTTGATATCATCCTTTGCTACTGAATGTATAAAACAAGCCTCAGTCTATTTTTTTTTATGTACTGGAACTATGTTTGGGTATGTACTCTGTACATACCCAAACACAGCTCCAGTACATAAAAGAAAATAACTTTTTTTTGCAGCCATAACTCTGTATTGCTCAGCAACAAAAAATGGATGAGAGCATAACAGATATGATTTTAACCACCTTGTGCCCAAAAATGTAGGAGGACAATATTTTTCACTCTCCTTAATTTTTTGAGGTGAGCATTTTAGGCGAGCTAAAAATCACTCTCCTCAAATGCCAGCCCTGTTATAAGTGTGTAATTGAAATGAATACGAGCTCGCAGCAATTTGCCCGAAGTCATCACAAGGTTGCAACAAGCTTGCATAAGTTCACATGAGCTTATCACTCCTAGCTTGTAGCTATAAGCCTGCATTGTGAGCTTGCGCATACTTATAAGCATATGTCTGGAACAAATATGAGCTCACATGAGCTTGTTCAAACTTGCAGCTGTGATCTTAAAGCCAGAAGCCCATAACTTGAAGAGCTTATAGCAAGATCACACAAGCTCAAAACCCAGTGTTTCCACTAGGAAGAAATAAATGAGGTCATGATGGGGTGACAAAGAGTTGTCGCTATGCTGGACTGACCATAACCCACGGTAGGAACATTTTAAATTTCAAGGCCCCAAAACCCCCATTTTCTTGCATCTGAGGGATATTTTGAAGTTTCTGCGGGTGAATAAAGACCATTGAGGAAAAATTCAGGTGAAAAATCATTCTTACAGATTACAGTACTCACCGACAATACCAGTCCTTGGATGATCCAGTTCAACAATTATTGTGTGCATGGGGGTGGCCAAAAAATATACACTGAAGAACATCACATCACATCGTAGCATCAAACACTAATTCCTATCCATGTTGCCACAGTTGGTCAGGGTTTTGACCATTAAACTGAGTAATAATTAGATCTGCAGGCCTTACTTGTTAACATTGTTATCAGTTTTCATGCAAGACGAACTTGACGAAAGGACAGAGTCATCGATTTTTCTTGCCACCCACTTTTTGTCGTTTTGCTTTTTGGCCTGTTTCTTTTCAGCCTCATGTGTTGATGCTTTCAAGTTTTCAAAAGTATTAACACAATGGACCAAAATGTGAAGGGCCTAAAAGTGTTGTTGGTCTTGAGGTATTTAGAGTGCGTTCATTCAAACTGCTTTCGAGACATTTAATGACTGGAAACAATCTGAATGAATGCAATCTGTGATTTCCAATGACGGGGCCACTTTAAATTAAGCGAGCATAAAAGGTTTGAAATTCAGTGAATGAGTATCTCTGAATTCATTAAAATTTCAACCCTTTCCTGTTTTTTAACAGTTAAATTTATTTCGTGTTTATTCTTATCTCATACTGGGCCAATTGTGATATTATAAACTTATGGAAATTATCAATATTTTATCCCCCCACCCCGCATAACTACAAAATGAATTGGAATAATATCTATGCTACAATATAGCTTTAACTCTCTTCACTCTGAAGTCAAAATGTCCAAATTTCAAGTAGCCATTTTTTCCCATAATGCAACTGGGAATCTAACAAATTCAATCTTGTTTGACAGAGCTCATTGAGCTCTGTCAAACAGGATTGAAATGGTTAAATTTTTAGTTGCATTATGGGAAAAATTTGCACCCATAACTTGAGATTTTTCGACATCAGTGTGTAGGGGGTTAAAAGAATTATTTTGCAGTTACTTTTTGCAAAGCACCAGTTGTTGCTTTGAAGAAATAATTGTAAATGAATATGAATAGAGGAAGTTTCATCAATCCACTATAAAGTACTGCATAATTCCTACTCTTGCCCGCCATTTATTTATTTATTTATTTATTGGTGTTTTAACCTCCTTCACTCTGATATCAAAATACCAAAAATTCTGGAAGATGTTTTTTCCCATAATGCATCTTGAAATTTAACCAATTCAATCTTGTTTAACAGAGCTCAATGAGCTCTGTCAAATGAGATTGAATTGGTTAAATTTCTAGTTGCATTATGGGAATTTTTCTCCGCCTGAAATTTAGATATTTTGACATCAGTGTTCAGGGGGTTAAGGTCACATCTTTATGCACAATGGATAATCATATCCGTGACAGTTTTACAGGTGGAGGAAGCCAGAGTACCCGGAGAGAACCACCGAGCAACGACAAGCAGCTGCCAGCACCCCAACATTGTAACTCCGCACTGCAGCAAGGCAGGGTTAGATTGGTTAAAGACATGTGCACCATCGACGTGCAGTAGGCATTAGTCCACTTGCCCAAGGACACAACGCGGGAGTCCGAATCGATCGTTCAGACGGTCACCCATCCGAGGACTAATCGGGCTCGAATTTGCTTAACTTTGATGATTGCCTGCCATTTGACAACACAGTGACAGTACTGAACAGTGACAGATTACCCTGGTAACTCATAGGACTATCAATGAGACTGTCTGTTACATCCAAGGCATTGCCAAGGTCTTAGTAGTGATCTTGTTGACAAGACCATCAATGACTTTGATCGATGTTCTGCAACCACAGTACTGGGGATCGATACCCACAGGAGTTGAGTGGAATAAAGAGAAACCATCAATGGCAAAAAGATTATATCACACTGTATGAAGGTTGTCCAGGAGCAGGACATAGCACTAAGAAGATTTCTGTAACAATCTGATGGCAGATTGAAGATTATAATCTATTATTTTTACATATGTTGCAGTTATTTCCTGCAAACAGGCCTGAAAATAAGTTGTCTGACATTTGCAGAATGAGGTCCCCAGAGGGTGAATTTGATGATGATATCCCATACAGTGGGCCATTTATCCTCTGGGTACCTCTTTTTGTTTCGTTTTGGGACCCTGAGTCAGATTGAGGCTCACAGAGCGTAAATTTAGTGATGCTACCCTGCTGTGCAGGGTAGCATTACTAAATTCACTCACTGGGGACCTCATTTTGCAGATGTCAGTCTGCTTATTTTCTGGCTTGCCTGCAAAATGCTTATTTGTGCTTTCCAGAAAATAACTGCAAAATAATTGATGGGGGATTTTCCCAACACAAGGTGGGACGGAAGGTATTTAAAACTTTCTCTCGTTGGTACACTATTACTATTAGGCAATACAATGCTTGATATAGTGAAAATAAGCAGTCTGACATTTGCAGAATGAGGTCCCCAGAAATTGAATTTGATGATGCTATCCCATACAGTGTCAATTTATCCTCTGTGTACCTCTTTTTGATTAGTTTCAAGACCCTGATTCAGCCTGAGGTTTACAGAGGGTGAATTTAGTGATGCTACCCAGCATAGCAGGGTAGCATCACTACATTTACACTCTGGGGACCTTATTTTGCAGATGACAGGCTGCTTATTTTGTGGCTTGTAAACAATATCTGAAAGTTTTTGTCTATTTATTTGCATTCAACAATGATACAATTAATTTGCAGCTATTTCCTGGAAAGCACTGGTTTGTGCTTTTCAGTGAATAACTACAAAATAATGATGATAGGACAAATGGTGTGATGGGACCAGGTGGTAGTAAAAAAACTTGAAAACCATAACAGCATTAGATGGGTCAAGTTATTTAACTCTTAACTCCTAGCACTCTGGTAGTATTTAAAAATTTTCGTCACTAACTCAATATTGCCCATGTGGCATGAAAAATTTAACAAATTATATCTTGTTTGACAGAGCTCAATGAGCTCTGTCAAACAAGATATAATTTTTTTAAATTCTTAGTTGCATTGTGGAAAAAATTTACGACTGAAAAGTTTGGTATTTTGACATCAGAGCGCAGAGGGTTAAAGTATTTGGTAAACTATGAGGGGTCAAATTCAAGGATTAAACTAATCAGAAATCCATTTTGCGATTTGTGATCTTCTTGAACTTATCGATGATAACTTCCCATTCAGCATCATGATTTACACTTTGCTGATCCATACTGGCCACCGTAGTTGATGTCTGACTCCCCAAAAATGTTGAAATTTTCGCCATACCCAGGGCATCTTGAGGTCGCAGTTTTCTTTTGTAAAACCCTTCTTTATGGCACATGCTTACATTAATATTGTAATAATGCTGTTCGCACCACAAATACGTTTTTGATAATGTCATGAAAACGGCCAGAAAAGGAGACGGCATGTATTTCGACTTGTTCGCAGTTACAACATTTTCTTTGATGCTTGCGGGCTGATTGATGTTCTGAGGTGCTCTGATCTTCGCTGATGAAGGAATGTACATATCGTGATCCTGTTTCTTGCTGCCATTTCTACAGAATGGTTGACGACACTATCTCTCTGACTTTGGAGATAAAAGGCTTTAGGAATCAGGACACCAACCAGAACAGTTAATCTTTCCAGTGCCAATATTGAAGTTTTAGTGGGGAGGAGAATGCGTCTGGTCAACAGCCGCTCAGCTGGCGTATCAGAAACCATGAAAATGCATATTTGGAACTTCATGTTCATGTAGTCTGAAAAGTAAAAGAATTTCTAAAATCAGTTATGTAAATTTTCCATCAAGACAGCTGCTGAGAATTAAATTAGGATACTTTGTATACTTCAATCATGTGAATAAATGATCTTCTGCTGCTTCATCTGGATGTTTTGTGTACTTAATTGCCACATGCATTTAATTCTTTGTAACCTGCTGCATGTGATGGCATAAAAGGCTGTTTTCAATTTTGTAATGATTTTACTTATTGAAGGAATTTATATTTTAGTTCAGCTTTTATCCCAGTCGAAGTTAGTGTAGACTACCAATAATTTGTGTGAAAATACTGAAATGAAGAAACTGGATGGATATTGTTCTGAATTCTACCAGCGTTTAGAGTCTAAAATACCCAAACTCTTCCTTGAAAAAACAAATACATACAGGGCCTACAGGAGATTCAATATGGCCTTCATCTGCCAGAATGATTTCAGAAATGCCCTAATACTTCACTATTTTATGCTTGTTTATTGTGGTAACCAACTCTGTTTACCTGGTAAAATAGGACCCACCTGGGGAAAAAAATTTTTTAGAATGGGTCATATGAGGTATAAACAGTTGGCTGGACTTGACTTCATATCTTTATTGAACATCCCTGTTAACTGAATAAAATTTAAATCCATTTAACATACTTTCAGCCCAAATTTGACCTGTTAATTGAATATAGGTTATAAAGAATACTCCTATTAATTGAATAAAAAATCTTGAGAAATTACCCTGACATTCACCAAATTCCCCTTGTTTGTAGACCTATATGGCCTCAGTAATCTAATACGGACATCTAATCTATTATATCTTGTTTGACAGAGCTCCTTGAGCTCTGTCAAACAAGATACAATATATAGAATAAATGCTCACTTTATCTCTAGAATTCCCCATTGGAAGCTGAAAAGTGAAGCAGTGCTTGTTTACTGTGGTAAACAAGCTCTGTTTTACTGGTAAAATACGACCCAGTCACCAATGCCTGGGGTGGAATTCCTCTAAAATGGGTAACATAGGTATATAAATCTCTAGAATACATAAAAGTAACCAAATCCCTGTTAAATGAATACTCTTGTTAATGGAATAGTTTGGGAGTGCGATTGTTCAGGGGTTGTGGCATTGGACTTCAGACCAAAAGCTCCACGGTTCAATCTCTGCCAGAGGTAACTGCATTGTGTCCTTGGGCAAGGCACTTAATCCTGATTTCCCACATGGAGTATGTTGCCGTGTACTAAGGCATACTGCATGTTAATAGTGCACTTGTCTTCAACCAATGCTAACCCTGCTTGTGCAGAGTTCGTACATTTGGTGGTATTCAGGCTTCCACCACTCATAAAATTGTCCGACACAAGGTTACCCTGGCTGTTGAAAGTGTCATTGAATGCAATAAGAAATCAAAAATGGAATAATTTTCACTGGCAATGTGGCCATTAACCCTTTACCCAACGAATCGGCCGCATCCACCCGCATAATATGCAAATTCAGCAGTTGAAAAAATATTATATTTCAAAAAATTTCAAGAAACCCATATCATGTGACCCCTCGTTGGAACGAGCTCATCGAGCTCGTTCCAACGATGGGTCACATGATATGGTTTTGTTGAAATTTTTTGAAAAATTAAAAAAAATGTTATTTAAAATAATAAATTTTGATATCGTCTGCATTGGATAAAGGGTTAACTTAACCGAGTTCCACTGCATCAGTATTTGTAAGCAACAATATAACAATAACATGATTTTGGAGGGCATTATGGTTCATTTGCGGCCCTGCAGCAATGATGAACAGCCCGAGGGTTTATTAAAGGCCCGAGATGAAGTCGAGGGCCGTTAATAAGCCCAAGGGCTGTTCATCATTGCTGCATGGCCGCTAATGAATCATGATGCCTGACAACAATTATGTTATTACTATTATTACCACTCCCTGTTACAGCTAACTGCACGAGGGAATTGCTGGAAGAAATAATCAGTAAGTCGATTCGATATTTCTCTAGTGTTTCGATCGCGCGTTCGACTTCCGTTCGGAAATACAAAGGGACTTCATCCGAATGGGAGTAATTCATTAGACGATGGAATCTAAAAATAGCCGGGCCGCGGGCCGCTAATGACTATTTATACCATTATCCGCCCGTGGCCCGGCTTCGTCGAATGACGTCCCTGAAATTATGGAGTTTTAACAGCCTTCCAAAATCATGTTAATCTACTAGTAACTTATAGATTTAGTGGTAATAATGTGCAATATTATGCCATGCATGTGTACTTCAAGCATGATTAGCATTTATTCACTTTTTTTTCAATTATCGACAGTCTATGAAATCAATGCTTGAAAGACACATTCCATACTTCATGATTGCCAGGAAGCAATTGAATCAACTTCATAGACTCTGTCATTTGCAATTAATGCATTGAACTGAGAAAAAATTTCTGACTCCCATTACATAATTAGAATGTTCCTTTGTATTGGGATGAACTCAGCAGTTACAGCAACAAAATTTCAAGTAGTCAAGGAAGCGAGGTGAAGATTTTTATTGAACTGAACCGAATTGCTGAGGATGGAGGTGAAATATCATGCTATTTTCATATACATATGCATTTCTCCATGCAAGAGGTTCTTTTTAAGTAATTGGGCTTCCCAAAACCAATATCAGATCTCAAATGAATTGTAATGTGGTTTAATGATAATGACTTCATTCTTTGAATAGTTGGCAGGTGCTTTCATTTTTTATCTATTTATCTTTTCCTTGGATGTCGAAATGCCATAGTTTTCAGCACTAATTTTTTTCCACAGTACAACCGAGAATTTAATAAATTATATCTAGGTTGACAGAGCTCATTGAGTCAGTGATGGAAATTTTGAAATACTACCAGAATGTTAGGAGTTAATAGGATCAAATCTGTCTGCATTTTTTGGGGGAGCATATACTAGCCACTTTTTCCATCCATCCATCCATCCATCCATCCATCCATCCATCCATCCATCCATCCATCCATCCATCCATCCATCCATCCATCCATCCATCCATCCATCCATCCATCCATCCATCCATCCATCCATCCATCCATCCATCCATCCATCCATCCATCCATCCATCCATCCATCCAGGCAGACATATTTAGGGTTTAGGTGGCTATTTGTTGGTACAAATGGGGGTTAGGTGACTACCGCAATTTATGTGACTAGTCACATAGTTAAATGTCATTATTCTAGGGTGGGGTTCAGAGTTGGGGTGGGTAAAGGGTAGTGTTAGGGTTTGCTACCACCCCAAATATTTTTCACCCAAAAAGTTGTTTTAATACAATGGACATGCATTTTAGTAAAAATAGACTAGGCACATAATGAATTTTCATTAGTCTTGGGTGGGGTTTAGAATTGGGGGTGGGGGTGAGGGGTAGGGCTTGGGTCAGTAAAGGGTAGGGTCAGGGTTTGCTACCACCCCAAAAATTTTCCCCAAAATCACTTGTTTTAATATAATGGACATGCATTTTATTGTAGTCCCATTAAAATAGCCACTTAACTACCAATTGTTAGAATGTTTGTCCGTCCGTCCGTCCGTCTGTCCATCTGTCCATCCGTCTGTCCGTCCATCCTTCCATTCATCCATGTAGAAACACCCACCCACCACCTGCCCACGTTGATAAATGTGGTGTGAGTTTTTTTGGAAATATAATTGTGCCTTATCAAAAAATAATACAAAGTTATTGATCTGCTTGAAATAATACTAATTATTGCTAAAATAAAGTTCAGTTGTTGTTCATAGCAGTCATTTATTAGGACAAGAGTGGAGGTAAAATTAGAAAACATGTGCTTTCAGAAATTATGTTTACTTCTGATGACTTTCAGGCTACTTCGTTTATATCTTCGCAGTGTTGTATGTTTTGAAAATTTTGTCTAATGAAGGTTTTTAATGACAGATTTCAGCAATTTTGCATTGCTTCTTATGTTTTACACTTTGCAAACAGTGTTTTTTTTTACATGCTCTTCACATACAAGCAAAATCTAAGTGTCGATATTCTTTTCAAATTAACAACTTATTGTATCTTTAAAGGAGTCTCAGAATTTCAAGCTGGAATTCCACACCAAGTTATCTTGTTTTCTTTAGTTCCATGTGGTAAAGTAATCCACAAGAGAATCAAGATTTTGTTACTTATATACTGTGAAATTAAGATCACATCAAAAAAAAAAGTTTTACCAATAAGTAAATAAATTTTCAAGTTTTAAATTTGTAGGCAGAAAAAAAATTTAATTCATTCTAAAAATACACATTATAATAATTCATTCTGATATAATTTTCATAAGCTTTGGGGAAATTTGTAGTACAGTGGAACCCTGTTATTTGAATAATTACTTTGCCAATGAAAATTATTCAATTAACAGGAGTATTCAATTAACAGGGAGGGTGTCACTTTCCTGTATTCTAGAGATAAACTTAGCATTTATTCTATTATATCTTGTTTGACAGAGCTCATGGAGCTCTGTCAAACAAGATATAATAGAATAAATGCTAAGTAATAGATTAAATGTCTGTACTGGATGTACTGAGGCCAAATAGGTCTATGTCAAACAAGATATAAGAGATTAAATGCCTGTACTGGAAGTACTGAGGCCAAATAGGTCTATAAACTTAGCAAAACTGGGGAGAGTCAGGGTAATTTCTCGACAGGTTACAAGATTTTTTATTCAATTAACAGGAGTTTACCCTATAACCTATATTCAATTAACAGGTCAAATTTGTACTGGAGGTATGGTAAATGGTTTTGTGTTGGGAAATTATATTCAATTAACAGGGTTATTCAGTTAAGAGAAACCCAATTAAGTGGGCTCCACTGTATTCTCTTTTCTTCAAAAACATAGTACAGTACAGCTGCTGTAGACTGGTCACTTTCCATGGGTTGGGTAGTATTCCCACAGATAATGATAGATTACAAACACTAATTATAGGAAAAATCATCAAAAATTTAATTGCAAACCAGTGCATCATTAATTAAAATTTTGCTACCTGGTAAACATGTGTGTTTACATCACTGCCCTTGCGTAGAGTATGACCAGTCCACAGCAACTGTACTGTAAGTGATCTCTAAATGGATGAACTTTTTGAGCTCATTCCATGGGGGATGGGGGAGGGGAGGGTTCGTAATGTATGTTTTGGGCAGTGAAAAAAGGAAAACATCTAACAATATTATTCTTATGTTCATCATTGGATACATTTGGTTGTGTTTATGAAAGAGTGACGTTTGTATTTTGGTACAGTGGAACCCTGTTAATTGAATGGCCTCTTTGCCAATGAAAATTATTCAATTAACAGGAATATTCAATTAATAGGGATTGTGTCACTTTCCTGTATTCTACAGATAAACTTAGCATTTATTCTATTATATCTTATTTGACAGAGTTCTATGAGCTCTGTCAAACAAGATATAATAGATTAAATGCCCATATTGGATTTACTGAGGCCAAATGGGTCTATAACCAAAGGAAAACTGGGGAAAGTCAGGGTAATTTCTCAACATATTACAAGATTTTTTTATTCAATTAACAGGAGTTTACTCTATAACCTATATTCAATTAACAGGCCAAATTTGTACTGGAGGTATAGTAAATGGTTTTGTGTCACGAAATTATATTCAATTAACAGGGATATACAAATAAGAGATATCCAGTAAAGTGGGCTCCACTGTAATTGTTTGCCTGAAAGTGTTATTCTATTGTTTTGTATGCAAAGCAATTAATCTCTTGTTTCTGTGCCAAAAAAGTATCATTATTTGAAATGTTTTGAGTTTCAAATTAATTATCTGAAATCATCAGCAGTTTAAATATTAACTTTTTTCTTTACAGATAGGCCTATATGTAAAACACCACCTGTTTCACCACCAGGTACACCAGAGCCTGTCCGAGAACCAACACCCATTCCTACAATTCCTTCACCTGAAGAACATGCAGAATTTGCTGCTTATCAACGTAAACTTGCAAGATCACTTCTGTCTCCCTCAAACTCAGTACAGGTAAAGACTCTGTTTATCCTTTAACCCTTAAGGGCCTAATTCTGACTTTGATAACTTTTTAATGCAAAGAACAGGTGCCCCAACATGCATTGTTTGGGTAAATTCAAAACTTGTTTTCTAAGTACCTTCTTAGTTGGGAGTGTGGTGGCTCAGTACGTAGAGATGCAGACTGTAATCCGAGAGGTCCTTGATTCGAATCCCACCTGCCGCAACTGCGTTGTGTCCTTGGGCAAGACACTTAATCCCAATTGCCTAAGTGCACAGTGGCGTTGTGTACTAAGGCGTACTGCATGTCGATGGTGCACTTGTCTTCAACCAATGCTAACCTTGCTTGTGTGGAGTTAGTACATTGGAGAGTCTGACAGTTGCTCACCATTCCTCAGTGGTTCTCTCCAGGTACTCCGGCTTCCACCACCTGTAAAACTGTCCGACATGAGGTGACCCTGGCTCTCGAATGTGTTGTTAAACCCCAATAAATAAATAACCTTGTCAGTTGTTTCTCGGCAAGTCTTGGCTGCCCCTGTAGGCAGCCATGACTTGACTAGAAACAACTTCAAAGCCACAGGAAGTAGACTTTCAATGCATAGCAAGAATGTATAAAAATCGCCATACCCTTTAGAGTTAATCCTTTAATCCTAACTTTGATAGATCTTATGGACTGAAAACAGGCACCCCATAAGGCAGTCATGGAGGAATTGTTCAGACTATTGTCCCATTACCCTTCCAATTAGGGAATGTTTTCTTTCATGCAAAAAATGAAAATATTTAGTTATTCAAGGAATTGTTTTGGCAAGAGTTGTCTTCTCATCATTGTAGGTAAAGAGTTGACCCACTACCCAACACGAATGAACACTAGATGACAGTGGCTTGAATAACTAAAAAATTTCAAATTTGAATAGGGATTGCTGTAAATAGCTTTAACCAATTTTCGCCATTATGTTACTGTGTGAGAAAGATTGAGAGTCCACACATTTACTCACCACTGTTGATTCTCTCTAGGTACTCCATCTTCCGCCATCATTAAAATTGTCTAACATGATATGACCTTGGCTATTGATAGTGTCATTAAACTCCCAACAAAAAATATATAAAAAGATTGCCATTTTGATGCTGACCATCATAATTTAAAAATTAAACAGTTAAAAAAAATTATTTTTTTTTTAAATTTCAACAAAACCATTTCATGTTACCCCTCAGAGAAAACAAACTGTGATTATAAATTATTAGAAAGAAAATTTTGATCAGATCCTGACTGGGGAGTGTTCTGGTATAAACTTATTTATCACAGTATACGAGTACAGGTCCTCTTCCCATGGGACTTGGTGCATGAAATTTTACATTTTGATATTGGTGTGCAGAGGATTAATCAAACTCTGGTTACAGTACAGTCGAGGTGGACTGGTCATAATCAACGCATGGGCAATGATGTCCACGCATGTGTTTACCTGGTAATAAAAATCATCATCAGCAAAAATTTTTGCTAATTAGTCCTATAATTTGTGTTTGAAATCTAATATTATTGCATCCGTGGAAATATTGCTCACCTGTGTAAACTGACCAGTCAGTCCATGGTGGTTGTACTGTAACTGAATATTTCTGTTTACTCTTTTAACCTTTCACCTTTTTGAGTTAATGGCCATATATATGCAGACCCAAAGGTATTGTGGAGGGGTGAGAGGCTGCCAATTACCAAAGCTATTGGGGTGGGGTGGGGACTGCCCCCCCCCCCTCCTCACATGACCATGTCTACCAGACATTTCTGTTGTCCATCAGGAAAATTGGTGGTCGCTCGAACACCAACATTTTCCCTGAAACTTGCTTATTTAAAAAAAATGACCATTTGGCAACACCACAATTTTCATCATACATAAATAACCTTACATTTCAAATATCCTTTAGGGGATGCAGTGGCATCGCGGTAACCGGTTCTCGTCAGATCACCGAAGTTAAGCAATGTCGAGCGCGGTAAGTAGTTGGATGGGTGCCCATTTCAGCAACTGATTCGCACTTCCGCATTGTGTCCTTGGGCAAGGCACTTAACCCCGATTGCCTACATGGGGGCACGATGACGCTGTGTACTAAGGCATACTGCACGCCATTGGTGCACATGTCTTCAACCAATCTAACCCTGCCTGTGCCACAGTTCAGAGTTACGATGTTGGAGAGCTGACAGCTGCTCATTGTTGCTCGGTGGTTATCTCCAGGTTCTCCGGCTTTCTCCACCCATAAAACTGTCACCGACATGATATGACCCTGGCTGTTAATGTGTCGTTAAACCCTAATATATAAAAAAGTAAAAAAATAGCCTTTATATGAAAGGACTCTTTATAAGTATATGACAATCAAGTAATCATGAACATGACAAATGTTTGTCTATTATTTTAAAGAATTTATTTATTATTTTATTCCGGTTTAACGACACTTTAACAGCCAAGGTCATATCATGTCAGTGACAGCTTTACGGGTGGAGGAAGCCTGAGTACCCAAAGAGAACCACTGAGCAATGACGAGCAGCTGCCAGCTCCCCAACATCGTAACTCCACACTGCAGAACAGTCAGGGTTAGATTGGTTGAAGACATGCACACCATCGACATGCAGTACGCCTTAGTACACGGCATCATTTCGCCCCCATGTGGACAATCGGGGTGAAGTGCCTTGCCCAAGGACACAATACAGGAGTCCAAATTGATCGCTCAGACGGCCACCCATCCAAGGACTAACCGGGCTTGATGTTGCTTAACTTCCGTGATCGGACGAGAACTGGTTACCACAATGCCACTGCACCCCCTTTTTAAAGAATTACTTTTCGTTAAATGTAATTCTTTTGTAATCACGTTTAACATAGATGCTGAAAATTACCTGAAACATCGAAAAACATAAACATGCAGTTAACCACTTGACAGTCGTCGATATTCTTCTTTTTGCCTCCAAAACACTGCTTAGAAACCCTCATTGGAAGAAGCTTATCATTAGCTACGTTTTTGAGGCAAAAAATTAAAATCTTTTGTCATTCAAGAATTTTTGTGCAAGTGTGATCTGCTCTTCATGTTAGATAAGGTATTAAGAGGGATATGATGCACATACACAGAATGACACACACGTATGAATGTATTAATCAATATGCCATGAATGTCAGTGCAGAAGGATAAAATGAGAGGCCACACAAGTGCCGCATCGATTAACCCATTCACACGTGTGTGTCGTTCTGTGTTTATTACATGCCATCACATCTATAAAAGCAGTTATTAGAAGGACACTCAGTAATTTATTTGACAACTCGTCCCCCTGAGTTCCAGTGTGTTGTATGTGCCAGTAGGCACATAGAACACATTGGAACTTGGGATGAACTAACACATTTTATCACCAACAAAATTTGCGAGAAGAACCCCTGTTACTAATTTTAGCTATCGCTAGCGACTCAAATTGTAATAGAGGTGCACAATTTGTTGAAAATTTCAGTGAAATATTGCTTCTATTTGAAAATAGTCTGTCTACGATTTCCATTCGGCACATATGTGTGGAACAAGGTTTTCATTTTACGCATGGTTTAGTGTTGCTATAGATAGGGATTTCATAGAACAGGCATGTAATAAAACGTTCAATCATGGCAAAGGCCATTTATCAATTGAACCAAAAACACAAGAATATGTTACAGATATGTAGACCTGGAAATAATATTAGTTATCCTTGTGTTTTCCAGGGTGTATGGGAATTTACACCGGTTTGGGAACTCATATACCCTGAGGCAAAGCCGAAGGCTGTATGAGTTCCCAAACCGGCGTAAATTCCCATACACCCTGGAAAACACAAGGATAACAGATTTATTTCCAAGAATTTTGGTGTACTTAATACTTTAACCTACGTTGTGGGCAAAAACTGACAGAAAATTTGTACTTTGTAAGTTTCTTAAATAAAACCAGACAAATATGGATGTCACTGAACTGGCTCAATGAGCCAGTTCCAATGACATCCATATCTGTAATATTTTATTGCACATAAATATTAAATTTCCTGTCCTTTTATTTTTGTTCTAACATAACCGAGCAGAAGGTATGAATTAATAATTAAAAATGGGTACATTTTTGGCCATATAGCTTGCTCTTGTATATTCTTGTTTTTACACCGTGGGTAAACACGGTGTAAAAAAAGCCACTGTGGATTGCAAGTTACACCGTACCTCTCAGCCAATCAAAATGCAGTATTTTGTTTCATTTGGAAATAAAGGTTTTTATATCATAACCCCTTTGTAGGTTATGCCATATACCCATAGGAAAAAAGGTGTTGTGCGTTTTCCGCCATCTCTTTTTTTACTATGCCAGTCAGGCTTTTTTAATGTCTTAATGGGATTCCAGCCTATATAAATATTAACAACTAACGTGCGATCTTGCCGAAGCGGGATCACAATTTAGTTGTTGCTATTTGTTTTGGTAGAAATTCTTTTAAGATGGTAATTTAATAAACTTATGTTGTATAACTTTGTCGTAGCCTGTTCAACCTTACTCGTTTCATGTATTTTATTATTGACATAACCCGAACATAACTAAAACAGTCATTCGCGAGTTATTTCCAGGCTTGGATATGTGTACCCAGAAGTCATAAGCATGTGTTATCAAGCTTCTGTACTTGCCATCCAGTGTATGAATTTTTTATTTCATTGTTGGCCAGCTGTTTCTGAGTTTCTGGGAAGATGGACACACACATATACACACACACATATGCTATATCGTATTCAATATAGATTTGTGATTGTTTGAAGTTCATGTGATGAAATATATGAGTGATTATATGAATATTTCCTCATTGATAAAGTTAAAAACATTACCGTTAACTGTCAGGTTTTAGTGGAACAAAAGGCAGCTGAGCCAAATATGATTAGTACTGTCGGCAAAGTCAGTAATTAGAGGTGATTACTTGATTAGTTTCATATCAGCTGAGATATCAGCCCAAGATATATAGAAATTATTACCATAATGTGGATGTACAAAATATGTATCCAAGTCGAGATTTGGGTTCTAAGGGCAGATCAAGACGAGTCGAAGACGAGTCGTGATCTACCCTTAGAACCCGGAGCGAGACTCGGATACATATTTTGTACATCCACATAATGGTAATAATCATTTTTCTTACAATATATTGGGGATAAGTCAAGAATGTAGACGAATATATAACGAATTATTTATTCGTACGGATGAACAAAAAGAAAAAAAAATGGAATTCACGTGAAAGGAAGGTGCTTGTGTTCGACCCCCTGATACAAACATCTGTATCAGGGGGTCGGATACACGACAGTTCCGGAGTTATACAGACAAAATACATGTTGATTGTAAGATAAAGAGAGTAATCGCTTGACTGGACTGGTTACGTGAAATAATTCATGAGCGGTGAGGGACGTTGTAAAAACACAAATGCGTGAATGCGCACAAGTGTTTTACAATATAGTCCCTCGCCTCGAATGAATTATTTCACGTAACCAGTCCAGTGAAACGATTACCTTATTTATGACTTTTCATTATTAACGATAATTATATTATTTAACCCTTTTCCTAACGTAACGGCCAAAACCGGCCATTGCTATTCTCAAAAATCGCCAATTAATTTTCATTATTTTTTCATTTTTTGTCTCTAAAACATAGGTTATGACCCCTCAATGGAACGAGCTCGTTAAGCTTGTTTCAATGAGGGGTCATAACCAATGTTTTTTAGACAAAAAATGAAAATAATAGTAATTCAAGAATTTTTTGTTGCAAGTGTCGTCTGCTTTTCATGTTAGGTAAAGGGTTAAAAAACAAACAAAAAAAACAATGAAATCCCCATTACACCCACGGAAAAGCGTCTTCGTTTGCGTGCACGGATACATGATCCAATTGTTGATTGCATAATTCACTTGTGAAGTTATCGTTTATAATCAAACCTGGAAATCCCAGTAAATCACACTTTGGAAAGTAATAAAACTTCATATTAGCCTGAGACTGATGTGAAATTACCAAGGACTGATATCTCAGCCAATATGAAACTAACCAAGTATAACCTCTTTATTTATAAACTGGTTGAGTGCTGAGTGCCCATATTTGGGCTTTACTCTCAAGTGCAGGTATTACAACTCACAGGCTTCAAACTCTGTGGACGTTCTTCATATTATCTTTAAAGATAAATTATTTAGTCTGTAGGAAATTTCCTTGTAATAATTTATGGGACTCTAGTATAGGCACTCTTCCATAAATTGTTACAAAGCTAAGACTTGTGAACAAATTTTGATGACTAAAAATAATTCATCCCTCTACCAGTTTTACCAAAACAATAAGTACAAAAAGTTCTCAGATCTGTTAAATTTTTGGACAGTGTTTTTGTTTCTCATTCTTTTCACAAAGTCTGACGTTTCCTCTTTTCCAAATTCAGCGATTTGAACATCCTGGCTTCCCCACTTTCCCCATAGTTGAACTATCTCTTCTCTCACTTCAAAGAATCTCTCCTTATGACTCTGAACCTTAGTTTGCATTAACTTTTCTATACAACTCTCTTCTTTCTTCTCTTCATCCACCTAATCCTTACTTAGGCACCACAAAGTAGATCTTCTGTTTCTCAGGCCATTTTTTTGGTAAAATTGCATGTGGGTAAGTGGTTTTTATTTTATTTTAAATTTTTGTAATTATTTCTTTTACATCAAAAGTTCATATTCTTGGTTTGTTTTATGTTTTAGGCCTCATAATCTACTGAATAGCATGGGTGGTTGTGTATTTCGGTCCTTGAGTGCTTGAAGGCTTAGCTGCTAAAGCATTGCAAAGCCTTGTTGCACTCAAGGGACAAATTTATCAATTTTATTAACTTGAGTAAATTATCAGACATAATAATAATAATAATATATATCACTTATATAGCGCCTATCCTAATAAAAGCCCTAAGCGCTTTACAAAAGAAATCACAAATAAGATAGATAAAAATCCATAAAGTCACCCGGTTTGTGTGTCAGCGAAGGGATAGCCTGGGAAGTTCCTCTGGTATAAGTAGGTTTTTAGTCCCTTTTTAAAACTTTCAAGGGATGGTGCATTTCGTAAGGTTTAACCATTTAATTTTTTTTTAAAGTTTGTATTGGTTATAATAGAGAGCAATGTGCAGCCAAAAGGACCATGTGGGAGGGCCTGAGAAACAGATTTTAAACTTTTTTAGGCCTTATTGGTATCTTTAATTCCTCATCATATAAAAACTCCACTTCAAGTCACTCCATTATGCCTGGTCACACCAATTGTCCTGATTGCATTCGGCAAAAATAGTGAAGATTTCCTTTCATGTAATCAAACTGGTTGTGCCTGTTATATAGGTAAAAGAGTAAACTCCTATTCATTGGAGAAAAAAATCTTGTAAATTGTCAAGAAATTTGCCTGACATTAACCAAGTTCTCCATGTTTTTGGATCTTTTTGACCTCGGTACATCCAATACATGTATTTAATCTATTATATCTTGCTTGGTAGAGCTCCATAAGGTTTGTCAAACAAAATGGAATAGAATAAATACTCAGTTTATTTCTAGAGTATGGGAAGGTGACAAACTCCCTGTTAGTTTAATACTCCTGTTAACTGGTTGAGTGCTAGAAGCCTCTATCAGGGCTTTCAAAAAAATGAGGGTATAAAATCAAAAGTCAACATTTTCCTTGCTCATGATTGATATTCAGTCAAACACAAATAATATTTTTGTGTCGCCTGCCCCACGAAGTGGGGAGCGACATATAGGGATTACTTTTGTCGTCCGTGTCGTCATCCGCGTCACACTTTCTCTTATCCGCCACTCCTCTTTAACCTATGAATGGATTTTGATGAAACTTTCAGTGATTCTTTATCACATAATGGCATTGTGCACCTCCTATTGTATTTTTTGATCCGCTGTATTTTTTCCAGAGTTATGCCCCTTTTCCACTCAGAATTCTGTCTGAAATATTAAAATATAGTGCAGACGACACACGTCTTCCATGGAAGACTCACATA
This sequence comes from Pictodentalium vernedei, assembly GCA_031216915.1. Taxonomy (NCBI): domain Eukaryota; kingdom Metazoa; phylum Mollusca; class Scaphopoda; order Dentaliida; family Dentaliidae; genus Pictodentalium; species Pictodentalium vernedei. The sequence goes on along the minus strand of CM062290.1, from coordinate 388,414,238 downwards.
TAAGTGTTTATATAGATTTGTTTTATTACAAATCATTAGAGAGTGCATATGGGCACTCTCTAATAATTTGTAATAAAACAAATTTTGATGAACAAATTCAGACCACCAAAATAATCTAGTCCTCCATCAGTTAATTGAATAATTTTCACTGGAAAAGTGGCTATTCACTTAACCCTTTACCTAACACAGTATTTTTAAAAAATAAATTAAATTCACATTCTTCGAAAAGAAATTTCACAATTTTTCAATAAAACCATACAAAAATGTATATCATTAGAACCAGCTCGATGAGCTGGTTCTAATGATATCCATATTTGTATGGTTTTATTGAAAAACCTCCAAGACATTTTAGGTTGTGGTAGGTTTATTCTGGTTAATTTTCTGGACGTTTTTGGCTGCTATGTTAGGTAAAGGGTTAAGAGGATTTCACTATACCTGTAAAGTGAAGAAGCTAACCTAACCCCCTTTAGCTGTGCAGATGGCACCGTGTTGCACTCAGAGGGTCATGTATTCAATTAGAAGACGTTGTGCCAGTCATGAAGAAATTGGAAATGCATAGCCTGTTGCTAAGCTTCCATTGTGTATTTTAAACTTCAGGTATATTCTGTGTTTTCAGCTTTATGTATTGTTAATTCTGCAAACTACACAGAAATCTGATGAGGAGAGGGGGTGTGGTGGCGTTGCAGTAACCGGTTCTTGTCAGATCACCGAAGTTAAGCAACGTCGAGTGCAGTTAGTAGTTGGATGGGTGACCATTTCAGCGACTGATTCGTGTGCCCGCGTTGTGTCCTTGGGCAAGGCACTTAACTCTGGTTGCCTACATGGGGGCACGATGACGCACGTCGATGGTGCGCATGTCTTCAACCAATCTAACCTTGCCTGTGCCGCGGTGCAGAGTTCAGAGTTACGATGTTGGAGAGCTGACAGCTGCTCGTCGTTGCTCAGTGGTTCTCTCCGGGTACTCCGGCTTCCTCCACCCGTAAAACTGTCACTGACATAATATGACCTTGACTGTTGATGTGTCGTTAAACCCTAATAAAAAAAAAAAAAATCTGATGAGGAGATGACCTATTGTGTGATCATTGTCATGTCCTATCGGTATTTGTATATCTTGTGGGATGAAGATGAAAAAACTAAGTGAGAAGGGACTGTTATCACCTAATTTACAAACAGAACAGTTGAAAAAAGATTATTTTAACATTTTTTTTAGTAAAACAAAAAACAGTGAAGGGTCATATGGTATAGTTTTGTTAAAATGTTGCGAAAATGTAATTAATAACTTATTGATATCGTGTGCATTTTGTAATGGGTTAAATCTTTGACCTAAAACCACTAGAGGATGACATTTTCAACAATAATTCTTGAATTACTAATAGTTTTCATGTTATGCTTCAAAACCATAGTTTATGAACACACTTTGGAATGAATTTGACAAGACTGATTCCAGTCAGGGGCTCTAAGCTACGTTGTGGAGACATAGCCCTAAGCTATGTTGTGGAAGCAAAATTAACTCTTTACCCAACGAATTACCCACATCTGCCCGCATAATATGCTAATTCAGCAGCTGAAAAAATACTATTTTTCAAAAAATTTTAACAAAACCATATCATGTGACCCCTCTTTGGAACGAGCTCATTGAGGTCATTCCAATGAGGGGTCACATGATATGGTTTTGTTGAAATTTTTTTAAACATTTTAGAAAATGATATTTCAAATAATAAATTTTGATATCATCTGCGTTGCGTAAAGGCTTAAACAAATTATAAAAAAAATTTATCCCCCCCCCCCCCCCCCAATCACTCCCCCCCCCCCTCCAAAAACATTTTTTCGGAGGATGTAGCCCTGACACTGTCCATCCATCTGTTTATTGATCTCTCAGTCTGTTGACAGAGTTGGTTTTTGTTCTCAAATAAAAATTGCACTTAGCTGATCAAAACCATACTTGACGTGTGTGTTGGGTATGATGAGAGGGAGATCATCTTGGATTATCTTGGGATCATTGGGACACAGGTCAAGGTCACAGTGTCCTTGAACTTGAAAATTTTCAAGGAGTTGGTTTCCGTTCTCTAATTGAAATTCTGCTTGGCTGACCTTTAACTTACAAATTTTCCCTGTTTCCACTCTCTAATTAATGTTCTTCTGGTCTGACCAAAACCCAAGCTGACATGTGGTTTTGTGTATGATAAAAGGAAGGATGAGAGGAAGAACACTTTTTATTTTGGGCTTACTGTTCCAAAGGTCAAGGTCACAGTGACCTGTGACTTACAAACTTTCTGGTTTTCCACGCACCAATTAAGGTTCTGTTGGACCAATTGAAACCAAACTTGACATGTACAGGTATGTATAGGTATGATGAGAGAAAGAACCCTATTGATTTTGGTCTCATTTGTTTAAGGTCAAGGTCACTGTGATCCTTTAACTTACAAATTTTCTTATTACACAACTGAATATTTATACATTACAGCAGATGTTTATAAAGTTTTTGCCCCTTTCCCAACACGAATAGTAGATGGCACCACAAAAACATTTCTTGAAAACAGTACGTGGAGAGTGGATTGCAACCAAATCACCCACGGAGTGGAGTTATCACCCAAGCTCGAACTTTCAAATTGTGTACATATCGACAAAAAACACAAGCAATGTTTCAGCCAGTGGAACTCCGGGTTTAACCTGGAGGTCCATTGGCTGAAACTTTGTTTGTGCTGGTTATGCTTTGCAACAAATTTGCAATTATTGCTTGGGTGGAAGCTCCACTCTGCAGGTGATTTAGTGATAATACACCCTCCACGTATTTTAACTAATAAAAAATCATTTTTTACCTCAAAAATATTACTCCTTGACTGGAACTCCAAAGGGATGATATGTAGCTTATGACTCCTCATTCTCATTGTAATTATCTCAATGAACTCATTCCCGTGAGTGATCATAGACTATTTTTTTTAGGCAAAACATGAAAAAATAATCAAATTTTAGCCTAAAAAATTTAAAATCTGTTTCTCAGACCCTCCTGCATGGTCCTTTTCACTGCCGCATGCACTCTTTTTATAACCAATGCAAACTTGAAAAAGTAAAAATATTTTACCCAAGTTAATAAAATTGATAAATTTGTCCCTTAAGTGCAAGAAGTCTTTGCAATACTTTACCATTGCAAAGCTTCTTGCACTCAAGGGCCGAAATACACCACCACCAATGCTATTCTGTTGATTATGAGGCCTAAAAAATAAACCAAGAATATGAACTTTTGGTGCCAAATAAATAACTATAAAAAATAAAATAAAAAAATGCCCGCCCACATGCAATTTTACAAAAAAATGGCCTGAGAAACAGACAATCTGCTTTGTGGGGCCTTAAATCAAGATTTTAATAAAGTGCTGGCCAAATTTTCTTGTTACATTGGATAAAGGGTTAAAAAATGAGAAGTGCACGTGGAGAGGAAAATAAATACAGAGATTTAAATTTACTCTTACATAAAAACTGCATTTGATAAGGGCCTTGAAAAAGGATAAATATTTGAAATGTTTTTTGTTTCTTTCAGGAACGTGTGAAAGTTTATGATGACATTGACCACAGCAGTGACAGGTATATACTGATATACTTACCTCATTTATAATACAGTGTAGACCACTCAGTTGGATATCCCATAATAGAATGACCCTGTCATTTGAATATAATTAGGGAGTACCGTAGCTCAGTGGTTTATGGCATTAGATTTCAAACTAAAAGGTTTATGCTTTGACACCTGCCAGGAGTAACTGCATTGTGTCCTTGGACAAGGCACTTAATGTCAAACAACATTGAATTGGTTAAGTTCCAAGTTGCTATGGGAAAAATATGCAGCTTGACAATTTTGGTATTTCAACAATCATGTGCACAGAATTTAGCATTTCCAGCAGCTGCGTGTCTGCTTTTGCACTCTCCAGTAGATTTTGATTGAATATTTTATTTATCTTATTTTTAACCCTGAAGGGCCTAATTCTGACTTTGATAACTTTTTAATACAAAGGAACAGGTTCCCCAACATGCATTGTTTGGGAAAACTTAAGTACTTTGTTAGTTGTTTTTACAGTTAAAACTAGAAGTCCTGTCATGAACTGTGCGCTTATCTAGGCGTAATTGCGCATAGGAATTTTGCGCAATCTCCATATCGAATGCTATCCAAAGCACAGCAGATTCTTGTGGTTACACATAGCAAGCACAAGCAATGGTTCTGCCAATGGACCTCCGGGTTACCCGGAGGTCCATTGGCTGAAAAATTGCTTGTGCGTAGGCCATATGAGAGCCTTACTGTGGTTATAACGCACAAATTAATGTGCAGATTGACGTGCTATTTGCACGCATTTCATGACAGGACTTCTAGTTTTAACCGTAGGCAAGTCTTGGCTGCTTCCATAGGCAACCAAGACTTGATTAGAAACAACTGCAAAGCCACTGGAGGTAGACTTGTAGACTTTCAAAGAAAAGGAAAATTCATAAAAATCTCCAGACCCTTAAGAGTTAAATAAGGTAATAAGACAGAACACAATGAGTGTGTGTGGAGTATGGGGGATGGGAATCAACAATCTTGAGTTGGAGTTTTTCCAAATTTCATGCATGTCTTTGGTGTGTGTGAAATTCAGAAAATAACTCCAACAAGGGTTGTTGATACCTTCCCTGTATTCTTACCATGTTGTGTTCTGCATTTGTACCAGGGTTTAATCTAAACTAAGTGAGGAGCTGATATATTGAACCTTCGGTGGTCTGATAACATTCTTGCTTGACACTTTTCTGTGTCAAAGCATTTCATTCATGTCATGCCATCACTTAGACACATAACGTCCAATTGGATGGATTCTTGAATGGCGTTCTTTCACGTAATCAAGATTCTATGATGGTGTATCTAAAAATTTCCCCATGTCTGTATTGTATATATTTATTTATTGATGTTTAAGGTCACATATTTATGTACAATGGCTAATCATGACCGTGACAGTTTTACGGGTGGAGGAAGCCGGAGTACCCGGAGAGAACCACCGAGCAACGACGAGCAGCTGCCAGCTCCCCAACATCGTAACTCCGCACTGCAGCACAGGCAGGGTTAGATTGGTTGAAGACATGCGTACCATCAACGTGCACTACGCCTTAGTACACGGCGTCATCGTGCCCCCACGCAGGCAATGGAGATGAAGTGTCTTGCCCAAGGACACAACGTGGTTGCCACAGGTGGGATTCGAACCGAGGACCTCTCGGCTTGCAGCCTGCACCTCTACCTACTGAGCCACTGCGCTCCCTTGTCTGTATTGTATCGCATATAGTTAAATACACACAGCAATCATTGTATAAAACATTTTATTATAAGCTCAGCTGTAAATTATTAAGAAAATGAGCAATGCTGTGAAACTTGATATATCCCAAGCAGAGGTGAAAAATCTGGTTTGTGGTAGGTTGACCTTTAACCCTTTACCTAACACAAAAGGCAAACGACACTGCAAATAAAATTCTTGAATTACTCATTTTTTTTCGTCAAAAACATAGCTTATCACTCCTCACTTGGACAAGCTCAGTGAGCTCGTTTTAATGAGGGTTCATAAGCTATGTTTTTGTGACAAAAAATGAAAAAAATAATGATTGTCACCCATGTAAACTCAGTAACACTATTGAAATTTCACGACAATATTCTGTTATACGTCTCTTTTTGTGTCTCCTGCCCCATGAAGTGGGGAGTGACATATAGGGATTACTTTTGTCATCTTGCATCGTCCACGTCGTCTGTGTCATCGTCCGTGTCACACTTTCTCTTATCCGCCACTCCTCTTTAACCTATGAATGGATTTTGATGAAACATTCAGTGATTCTTTATCACATAATGGCATTGTGCACCTCCTATTTTATTTTTTGATCCGCTGTATTTTTTCCAGAGTTATGCCCCTTTTCCACTTAGAATTCTGTCTGAATTATTAAAATATAGTGCAGGCGACACATGTCTTCCATGGAAGACTCACATCTTATTATTAAATTATTCTTGAACAATTTCAACCCATTTATAACAATGTGTAGCAGGAAATACTAAGGAGCTAAACAAAAATTTCTGGATCTGTTTAAAAATAGACAACACAGCTGAGAAATAGTAAGACAACAATCACGATTTGTGTTTTAACCCTTTACCCAATGAATTGGCGATATCCGCCCACATAATATGCAAATTCAGCAGCTGAAAAAATAATTTTTTTCAAAAAATTTCAACAAAACCATATCATGTGACCCCTCTTTGGAACGAGCTCAGTGAGCTCGTTCCAATGAGAGGTCACATGATATGGTTTTGTTGAAAATTATATTTAAAATAATAAATTTTGATATCGTCTGCGTTGGGTAAAGAGTTAAATGATTTATCGATGGATCTGTCAGTTAAGCTTAGAATTTTCCTGAAGCATGCATGATAAAAAGAGAATCTAGTGTTTTTATATGGATACCACCAGTTATCTCATTCATAGGTCTGAGACATTATATGTTTCCACTCGTGGCACTTTTGTAATAGTACAGAATAATGAAGTAGAATAATTTTGAATTACATCCTGTTGTCATATAAAAGGTTTATGACTTTGAGGGCTGAACCTCATATGAAAGATATTATTGAATGCCAGACACAATTGTGAACTAATGGCTGGTGTTCTGTGATAGCTTTCATTTATTCATGGTTTCAGATTTTATTGATTGGTAGTCTGATCTTTTGTTTTATTTCTGAAAGCTTGCTTAAAATGTTCACTATCATTTTCAAACAGTGGAGGAATCTGTGTGTAGTGTTGGAGAGAAATCTGTGTGTAGTATAGGGGAGATAACTCTTGAAACTTTAGTAGAGATTTTGTATTGTGTACCACCTCTTTCCAGTTGCAACATGGTATATGGTATCACAGAACTAAATATTTTCCCATAGGTAACCATTATAACGTTCAGGCGGAAAAAAATATGATCGCATCACTTTAATTTTGGCATTCAAATATCTCTGTCAAGTATAGCCCTTCAGACAACTTTTTCTGATCTGAAAACAGGGGGTCATGCAACAAACAAGGGAGAAAAAATGACACAAAGGGAAGTACCGGTCACGTGCACATATTTTTCAGGGAATTGCCTACAAAAACACACAAAAAGTAAATTGTATTTTTTAGGTCCAAAAGTCATCAAATCACCCTCTTTTTTATTAGGAATATTCAACAATAATGCAAGATGTCAATAGAATGTTTCAAACGTTTATTGAAACAATGGATTTTCCCAAGGCTGTTTATATTTAGAGATTGCATCATTTCCGAGTGCAACATTTTAAGGCGGTTCACTCTAATTTCAATATTTAGTTCTGCGATACCTTTAGGCTTTTATATTACTTGCATTCTGGCAAAATATGACCCTGGCTGTTAAAAGTGTCATTAAACCCCAAAGCACAAACAGATAAACAATTCTTAATCCAGGAGCGTGGTGATTCACTGAGTATTGGTCTTCAAATCGAAAGGTTGTAGGTCTGATCCAACCTGTGTCGTCTGCATTGTGTCCATTTAACTGGTAGAGTGTTAAATTATTTTTGGTGAGCGAAATTTGTTCACATGTCATGTCCTTGTCACAATTTATGGGAGAGTGCCTTTAGGCACTCTCCCATAAATTGTGACCAGGTAAATGCTTACAGACTAAATAATTCCACTTGAAAGATTAGGGGGCACGGTGGCATTGCATTAACCGGTTCTCGTCAGATCACTGAAGTTAAGCAACGTTGAGCTCGGTTAGTCCTTGGATGGGTTACCGTCTGAGCGATCAATTCGGACTCCCTTGTTGTGTCCTTGGGCAAGGCACTTAACCCTGATTGTCCACATGGGTGCACGGTAACGCTGTGTACTAAGGCGTAGTCCACGTCGATGGTGTGCATGTCTTCAACCAATCTAACCCTGCCTGTGCTGCAGTGCAGAGTTACGATGTTGGGGAGCAGGCAGCTGCTCGTCGTTGCTCAGAGGTTCTCTCAGGGTACTCCGGCTTCCTCCACCTGTAAAACTGTCACGGTCATGATTAGCCATTGTACACAAGTATGTGACCTTAAACACCAATAAATAAATAAATATTGGAAAGATTATATGAAGCAAGTCCATAGAATATGAAGCCATTAAGTTGCAGTACCTGTACTTCAGAATAAAGCTCAAGTACGGGTTTCCCACACTCGACCAGTTAATTCCAATTTCCCATGTGAGAGCATGTTGGCACAGGCTGCTAGCACATACTGCACGTCAATGATACAATGACTTTAACCGATACTAACTCTGCTTGTTATTTATTTATTGGGGTTTAACAACACTTTTGACAGCCAGGGGCTCCTTGTGTCAAATATTTTATGGGTTGAGGAAGCTAGAGTACCTGGAGAGAACCACCAAGCAATGGCGAGCATCTACCAGACTGCCCAGTGTACTAACTCCACACAAGCAGGGTTAGCATTCGTTGAAGACAAGTGCACCATCGACGTGCAGTATGCCTTAGTACACAGCACCACCATGCCCTCATGCAACCCTGCTTCTGCATGGTTCATAAGTTGAAGACTGACAGTTATTCACCACTGCTCGGTGGTTCTTTCCATGTAATCTGACTTCCTCCACCCATAACACCATCTGACATGATATGCCCCTAACTGTTGAAAGTGTTGTCAAACCCCACTGAATAAAAAAATACATAATAAATTTACAAGAACTAGTGACATGAAATGCTTTATCTGGAAGAGTGCTGGAAGTCCATATTTGGTCTTTATTCTGAAGTACATGTGCTGCAACATCAAGGTTTCATACTCAGCAAATGTGCTTAAGATTAGGCCTGAAAAAATTCAAAATCAATTTCTCATGCCCTCTCGCATAGTCCTTTTGACTGCTCCATCATCTCTCTTTTTATAACCAATGTAAACTTTAAAAAAAAATAAAACTTAAATGGCTACATCATCACAGCTTAGTCTCAAAACAACTTGTGTAGCTGTGTTATCTGTAGCATCCTGATGAAGGCTTAGTGCCAAAAGCATGGCGAAGAGTTATTACGATGTTCTATAAAGTTTTATTGTCCCTTATAGTCTGGACATTTTTGCTGATATTATGAAAAATTAAATGGTTTATGTCTGATATTTTACCCAAGTTAAAAAAATTGATAAATTTGTCCCTTGAGTGCAAAAAGGCTTTGCAATGCTTTAGCATTGCAAAGCCTTCTTGCTCTCAAGGGACGAAATACACCACCACAAATGCTATTCCATAGATTATGAGGCCTAAAACGTAAACCAAGAACATGAAGTTTAGATGGCAAAGAAATAATTACAAAAATAAAAAATAAAATAAAAAAACGCTCGCCCGCCCGCATGCAATTTTACAAATAATGGCCTGAGAAACAGAAGATCTACTTTGTGTGGCCTTACCTTTGATTATTTATTTAGTCTGTAAATTTGTCCTGTTCCAATTTATTTATATAAACTGCAACAAGGCAAAGACATGCCAACAAATTTTGAACACCAAAAATAATTTATCACTATACCAGTTAAAGGGAAAATAAGCCGCTAATTTGAAAAAAAATATCAAATCTCGGATTTTGCTTGTATGTGAAAGAACATGTAAAAATAAACACTGAATACAAAAGTGCAAGACATCAGATGCAAAACGAAATTACATAAATCTGTAATTAAAAAAGATTTAATGCAGATAAAATTTCACAAAACACAACATTACGAAGATATAAATGGAGTTACGCAAAAGTTATTGGAAGCAAAGAAATTCTGGGACATCATTTCTGAATTTGTGTGGTTTCTAATTTTAACTTTCTGTCATTCGAATAAATAACTTCAGCAGAGAACAACTGAGCATTATTTTTAAAATAATTGGGCATTGTTAGATAAAAAAAAAACATTCAAATAAATTGTAGTTATTTTTCCAATAAAACCCTCAGCATGTTTGTCGCCAATGGATTTCAGTGACGCATACGCCTCAAATACACTGACATTAACAGAATCTTCATCTTTCCCATAAGCAAGCTAATTTTGATGAATGTAGAAAACATGACACTGTACAGAATTTTTCTTGAGTAATCGGCGAACCAGTTCAGGTTGCAAAACTGCTGGCTGCCATTTTTTAAATGTTTGATAAATCCTTGCCTTCAAGTTAAGTTATTTAATCAGATCAAATGCCTTCATCTGAATGATATATAAAATATAAGGGTACTTTTGCTTGGGTAGTTTTGTTAACCCTTTACCTTACGTGACGGCAAAAACCAGCCAGCACTATTCTAAAAAATCGCCAATTAATTTTCATTATTTGTTCATTTTTTGTCTCTAAAACATAGGTTATGACCCCTCATTGGAATGAGCTCGTCGATCTCATTCCAATGAGGGGTCATAACCTATGCTTTTGAGACAAAACATGAAAATAATAGTTATTCAAGAATTTTTTTTGCAAGTGTTGTCTACTTTTCATGTTAGGTAAATGGTTAAATGGCCAACTTTAATCATAACCATGGAGAATGATGTTTTGAAAGCCTTTTCATGACTAATCTTTTATATGTGCTTCATCCCCGTTGAAATATGTTCCAATAAGACTAAAATCTTCACCCCCTGATTGGGTGGGAGCTCGCTTAGTTTTTTCTATGTTTACGGCTCCAGTGGTATATGTTAATGTCTGACATCACATCAAGTGAAATATTTGAAAAGATGATATCAATGGGAGGAGATTCAAAGTCCATACTGTCTATAAAATTGTATTTTTCGAGGCCAGTGATCATTCTAGTAGGAATGTGTACTCACAACCCACTAATAAAAAAGTCGAGTTCATGATTTGAACCGAGATCGCGTAACCTCAGCCTTTATCTAAGTTATTGATTTTTTGCTGTCCAATGACGTGGGGTACACAAGAGGTTTATTTACTAAATTTGTTATCGTTAAAGTTGCCTTGTTCATTTCATGATGTGAATTTTGGGCTTTAGGTAGGGTCTTATTGGAACATATACATCATTGTGATGAATGGATGGTAACATGGTCTGAGGTTTGCAGTTTGGAGTGTATGTTCAACTGAGATTCAAAGCATCTTGGTTGAACATAATCTCTGAGCCACTAACCTCAGACCATTTTACCGTCAATTCATCACAGTAACTTATAATGTTGTAAATATTCTACTTGTATTGCTACAAAAAATGTGCATATCATCAACATATTCATTTCATTGACTTTAATATTTCAAGTCTAAGTATTAAAGCTCATGAACTAGTAGAGTGCTAGAACCCACTCTCAAGGCTCTACTGAAAAGTGCCAAAAGACACTTTAGAGGCTTTACACCATGCACATTAGCTTGTTTGCGCAGTAATAGATAAAGAATTGTTAATATAAAATTGTTTTGTTACAATAAGGAGAGTCAGTAATTTTTAGCTTAACTTGACATAGTCAAGATAAGCTATTGCCATCACGCGTATGGAAGTCTGTTAGTCTGTGAGTCTGTTCACATTTTCCTTTAGCACAAGCTACACCCCGCAGTTCTTGTCTGATTGTCACTAAATTTCATATGCAGGTTTGGAGTCATGTCTAGATGGGAACGTCCCCTTTTGGTCGCGGTCGGGCAACCGGTATGGCTGCCTGAGCCCAAAAACCGAAAACCATTAGCACAGTCTACAGGTCGTATTTATGAAGGGATTTCATTGTAACTTGGTAGGATGCCTCTGTTTGATGCCTAGATGAGAACATCCCCTTTTGGGCATGATCTATCAATTGTGATGGCTGCCCAAGCCCGAAACCCAAAAACTTTTAGCACAGTCTGCAGGTCATGTTTAATATGGAGGGATTTCATTGTAACTTGGTAGGATGACTTCATATGATGTCTAGATGAGAATTTCCCCATTTGGGTGTGATCTGCCAACCGTGACGACTGCCCGAGCCCAAAACCCAAAAACCTTTAGCACAGTCTACAGGTCATATTTATTAAGGAATTTCATTGTAACTTGGTGGGTTGACTTCATACAGTGTCTAGATGAGAAAGTCCCCTTTTGGTCCTGATTGGGCAACTGTGACGGCTACAGGGGCCCGAAGCCCAAAAACCTTTAGCACAGTCTACAGGTCATATTTATGAAGGGATTTCATTGTAACTTGGTAGGATGACTCCAAATAATGTCTAGATGAGAACGTCTCATTTTGATCGCAATCATGGGGTGATGGGTGCCCGAGCCCAAAAACATTTAGCATAGGCAAAAGGTTATATTTATAGAAGGATTTCATTGTAACCTGTTAGGTTGACTCCATATAATGCCTAGATGATGACATCCCCCTTTGGTCATGATTGGTCAACTGTGATGGCTACAGGTGCCCGAAGCCCAAAAACCTTGAGCACAGTCTACAGGTCATATTTATAAAGGGATTTCATTGTAACTTCGTAGGATCACTCCAGATGATGCCCAGATGAGATTGTCCCCTTTGGTTGCGATCATTCAACCATTATGGCTGCCCGAGCCCGAAGCCCGAAAACCTTTAGCACAGTCTACAGGTCCTATTTATGATGGGATTTCATTGTAACTTGGTAGGTTTGACTTTATATAATGTCTAGATGAGAACGTCCCCTTTTGGACACGATTGGGCAACTGTGACAGCTACAGGGGCATGAAGCCCGAAAACCTTTAGAACAGTCTACAGGTCATAATTATGAAGGGATTTCATTGTAGCTTGGTAGGATGACTCCAAATAATGTCTAGATGCGAACATCCCCTTTTGGTCGCAATCATTCAGCCTTTATGGCTGCCCGAGCCCAAAGACCTTTAGCATAGTCTGTAGGTTGTATTTATGGAAGGATTTCATTGTAACTTGTTAGGTTGACTCCATATAATGCCTAGATGATGACATCCCCTTTTGGTCGTGATTGGTCCACTGTGATGGCTACAGGTGCCCGAAAATCTTGAGCACGGTATACAGGTCATATTTATGAAGGGATTTCATTGTAACTTCGTAGGATCACTCCAGATGATGCCCAGATGAGAATGTCCCCTTTTGGTTGTGATCATTTAACCATAATGGCTGCCCGAGCACAAAACCCGAAAACCTTTAGCACAGTCTTCAGTTCATATTTATGAAGGGATTTCATTGTAACTTGGTAGGTTGACTTCATATAATGTCTAGATGAGAACAGCCCCTTTTGGACACCATTAGGCAACTGCGACGGCTACAGGGGCCTGAAGCCTGAAAACCTTTAGCACAGTCTACAGTTTATATTTATGAAGGGATTTCATTGTACCTTGGTAGGATGACTCCAAATAATGTCTAGGTGAGAACATCCCCTTTTGGTCGCGATCATTCAGCCTTGATGGCTGCCCGAGCCCAAAACCCCCAAACCTTTAGCATAGTCTATTGGTCATATTTATGGAAGGATTTCATTGTAACATGTTAGTTTGACTCCATATAATGCCTAGATGATGACATCCCCTTTTGATCATGATTGGTCAACTGTGACGGCTTCCCCGTGGGAACCCCGGGTAGTAAGCAGCACTTGTTTACTGTGGTAAACCAGTTCCGCTTTGCTAGTAAAATAGGACCCAGTCACCAATGCTTGGGGTGAAAGTCCTCTAAAATGGGCAACATGTAGATCAACGATTGACTAAACTTGACTTCATCTCCATGTTGTGTCACGATTAGCCATGGTGCATAAATATGTGACGTTAACCACCAACAAACTGTGACGGCTTCAGGGGCCCGAAAACCTTGAGCACAGTCTACAGGTCATATTTATGAAGGGATTTCATTGTAACTTCGTAGGATCACTCCAGATGATGCTCAGATGAGAATGTCCCCCTTTTGGTTGCGATCATTCAACCATGATGACTGCCCGAGCCCAAAAACCTTTAGCACAGTATACAGGTCATATTTATGAAGGGATTTCATTGTAACTTGGTAGGTTGATTTCGTATAATGTCTGGATGAGAACGTCCCCTTAGGACGCAATTGGGAAACTGACGGCTACCGAAGCCCGAAAACCTTTAGCACAGTCTACAGGCCATATTTATGAAGGGATTTCAATGAAACTTGATAGGATGACTCATTTTGGAATAATTTCATTGTAATTTGGTAACTTTTGTTGATACACGTTAACTGTGAGGGCCACATACATTAACTGTGAGGTCATATTAACCCACCCCTCAGCTCTTTACTACAGTGTGCACCTCATATTATTTTTTTTCAAAAACATAGCATACAGGGAACAGAAATGAACATATTCCCAATTATCACAATTCTTGTCTTATTTCATAATCCTTTCATAAACACTGAACATTATCCTTTTCATTAAACACAACACACAAGTTAAGCTACAGTGTCATTGACACTTTCATTCAAATTATCAGCCTATTCTCTCTTTAATGGATATATGTTGCCCATGGGCATTGTGTCCAATCACGACCAAAAGGGGATGTCATCAATGTTAACTCTTTATCCAACAAAGGCAATATCAAAATTTTGTTATTTTAATTATGGTTTGTTTTTTAGCTTAACTTGACATAGTCAAGATAAGCTATTGTCATCACGCGTGCGGATGTTTGTTCGTCTGTGAGTCTGTTCACATTTTCCTTTAGCACGGGCTACACCCCGCAGTTCTTGTCTGATCGTCATGAAATTTCATATGCAGGTTTGGGGTCATGTCTAGATGAGAATGACCCCTTTTGGTCACGATCGGGCAACCGGTATGGCTGCCCGAGCCCAAAACCCACAAACCATTAGCACAGTCTTCAGGTCGTATTTATAAAGGGATTTCATTGTAACTTGGTAGGATGCCTCTGTATAATGCCTAGATGAGAACATCCCCTTTTGGGCATGATCTGTCAACTGTGATGGCTGCCCAAGCCCAAAACCCAAAAACTTTTAGCACAGTCTGCAGGTCATGTTTAATATGGAGGGATTTCATTGTAACTTGGTAGGATGACTCCTTATGATGTCTAGATGAGACTTTCCCCATTTGGGCGTGATCTGCCAACCGTGACGACTGCCCGAGCCCCAAACCTGAAAACCTTTAGCACAGTCTACAGGTCATATTTATTGAGGAATTTCATTGTAACTTGGTGGGTTGACTTCATATAATGTCTAGATGAGAAAGTCTCCTTTTGGACGTGATTGGGCAACTGTGATGGCTACAGGGGCCCAAAGCCCGAAAACCTTTAGCACTGTCTAGAGGTCATATTTATGAAGGGATTTTATTGTAACTTGGTAGGATGACTCCAAATAATGTCTAGATGAGAACGTCCCTTTTTGATCGCGATCATTCAGCCTTGATGGGTGCCCAAGTCGAAAAACCTTTAGCATAGGCAAAAGGTCATATTTATGGCAGGATTTCATTGTAACCTGTTAGGTTGACTCCATATAATGCCTAGATGATGACATCCCCTTTTGGTCGTGATTGGTCAGCTGTGATGGCTACAAGTGCCCGAAGCCCGAAAACCTTGAACACAGTCTACAGGTCATATTTATGAAGGGATTTCATTGTAACTTCGTAGGATCACTCCAGATGAGATTGTCCCCTTTTATTGCGATCATTCAACCATGATGGCTGCCCGAGCCCGAAGCCCAAAAACCTTTAGCACAGTCAACAAGTCATATTTATGAAGGAATTTCATTGTAACTTGGTAGGTTGACTTCATATAATGTCTAGATAAGAACGTCCTCTTTTGGACATGATTGGGCAACTGTGACGGCTAAAGGGGCCCGAAGCCCAAAAACCTTTAGCACAGTCTACAGGTTATATTTATGAAGGGATTTCATTGTACCTTGATAGGATGACTCCAAACAATGTCTAGATGAGAACGTCCCCTTTTGGTCACGATCGTTCAGCCTTGATGGCTGCCCGAGCCCAAAACCCCAAAACCTTTAGCATAGTCTATTGGTCATATTTATGGAAGGATTTCATTGTAACCCGTAAGTTTGACTCCATATAATGCCTAGATTATGACATCCCCTTTTGATCGTGATTGGTCAACTGTGACGGCTTCAGGGGCCCGAAGCCCATAAACCTTGAGCACAGTCTACAGGTCATATTTATGAAGGGATTTCATTGTAATGTTGTAGGATCACTCCAGCTTATGCCCAGATGAGAATGTCCCCTTTTGGTTGCGATCATTCAACCATGATGGCTGCCAGAGTCCTAAGCCCAAAAACCTTTAGCACAGTTTACAGGTCATATTTATGAAGGGATTTCATTGTAACTTGGTAGGTTGACTTCATATAATGTCTAGATGAGAACGTCCCTTTTGGACGCTATTGGGAAACTGATGGCTGCAGGGGCCCGAAGCCCGAAAACCTTTAGCACAGTCTACAGGCCATATTTATGAAGGGATTTCTATGTAACTTGATAGGATGACTCATTTTGGAATAATTTTAAGCCTGTAGTAAACAATTGTGGTAGGTATAATAAGAAAGGAAATTTACTATAAAATTTAAATTTCTCAATGTTTGTATTGTATCATGTTACGTTGAATACATACACCAATTGTGATATAATGTGTTTTATTTATACATTTTTCAGTGATGATGATGATTTGGGTATTCGAAAAGAACAAAATCTTTATGAAATTCCAATAGACAGAGAAAATGGTTGTGAGAAAGTTCTTCAGAGTGAGTCTGAAACAACAGATTCAATCCCACCTTTGTCTGTAGATGCTAAATCTCTTCAGAATCAAGTGCCACCACCATCACCAAAGCCACCACCTTTACCACCTCCTAGAGCTCATAGACAAACAGAATCGGGTAGTAGAGATTCTACCTGTAGTGATGATAGGCCTCCAGACTTGCCAATAAGACCTGCTATAGTTGTTAAATGTGATTTACAGGATGATCAAAGTGATGGGAATGATACTGGTAAGAAATTACTGCCAAGGTATTTAGAATGTAACTTGCAGGTTTCCTTAACCCTTTACCCAACGTAACGGCCAAAACCGGCCAGCGCTATTCTCAAAAATTGCCAATTAATTTTCATGATTTTTTCATTTTTTGTCTCAAAAACATAGGTTATGACCCCTCATTGGAACGAGCTCGTCGAGCTCGTTCCAATGAGGGGTCATAACCTATGTTTTTGAGACAAAAAATGAAAAAAATTAGTTATTCAAGAATTTTTTTTTTGCAAGTGTCGTCTGCTTTTCATGTTAGGTAAAGGGTTAATGAGCTCATTCCAGCGAGGGTTGACATAATATTGTTTTATTGAACTTTTGTGAAAAATTATAACAAATTTTTATATCAAATGCATTACGAAAAGAGTAAAATAACTGCAAACATAAAACATTTTGTTTCCATTTGATCTAAATCATTTTGCCTACTTCAATGTGTAAGAAAGCAGTAATTGTAAATTAATATTGTTACTGTTTAACCTTTTACCTAACATGAAAAGCAGATGACACTTGCAAACAAAATTCTTGAATAACTAATTTTTTTCATTTCTTGTCTTAAAAACATAGGTTATGATCCCTCATTGGAACGAGCTCAACAAGCTCATTCAAAAGAGGGGTCATAACCTATGTTTTTGAAACAAAAAATGAAAAAAATAATAAAAATTAATTGGCAATTTTTGTGAATAGCACTGGCCGGTTTTGGCTGTTATTTTGGGTAAAGGGTTAAATATAATAATTTCTCATAAAAATATCCAAAATACTAAATAACCTTTCAATTTTTATTTATGCAAAACAATACAAGCTCATTCCAATGAGGGGTCACAAACAATTTTTTTTTAAACACTAATTGAAAAAATATTATAATTATATCCCCACTCTCGAAGAGAATGATCAATCTTGGAGAAAATGGGGGTGTTCTGGATTACATGCATCTATCCATGCATCCCTCTGTGCCTCTGTCTGTGCATCCATCCATCTGTCTATCCATGAGTCCATCCATCCACAATGATATCTTACCAGTGAGTGGATGGTTTTCAAGGAAATTTGGTATGAGGGATCCTTTTGACAAGCTGCTCTAGATCTTGGACATGTTATAAAAAAGTTGCCTGCATTTTTTCAACAAAGTTATGGTCCTTACTTTGTTTTTAGTTCATTTATGCTTCATCTGTTCAGCACTGCTGTTGGAGTATAATTGTCTTTAGCTCTTGTTTGAATGGCCATTTTGTGAACAGAACTGGCCAGATAAGGCTATTCTGTTACATAAAGTATTAATTGGTTGAAGACATGCGCACCATTGACGTGCAGTGTGCCTTAGTACATGGCGTCATCGTGCCCCCATGTGGAGTGTCAGGGTTAAGTGCCTTGCCCAAGGACACAACGTGGGAGTCTGAATTGATCACTCAGAGGGTCACCCATCCAAGGACTGGGCTCAATGTTGCTTAACCTCGGTGATCTGACGAGAACCGGTTACCGCAATGCCACCGCACCCCGACTCTTTCTACAAACTGTCAAGTGTGATTATAATACTCAACATATTGTATTTATTTATTGGTGTTTGTAATGTCACATATTTCTGCAAAATGGCTAACCATGACCGTGACAGTTTTACGGGAGGAGGAAGCCGGAGTACCCAGAGAGAACCACTGAGCAATGGCGAGCAACTGTCGGCTCCCCAACATACCAACTCCACACAAGCATGGTTAGCATTGGTTGAAGACAGGTGCACCATCAACGTGCAGTACGCCTTAGAGTACACCGTGCCCAAAAGTGGGCAATGGGGGTGAAATGTCTTGCCCAATGACACAACGTGGTTGCCGCAGGTGGAATACTCAACATAAAGATTACACATTATAGAACTGTATGAAGCTGAATGTTTTCTTGCAATTTTAGAAGATGGTACATCCTATGAATCCTATGATGAGATTGAAGCTGAAAAGTATAATAAAAGAAGTGTGTCTTTACCAAGGTATGTGGGTCTTAATATTCAACTACTTTATTCTTGAAATAATTTAACCCTTTACCTAACATGAAAATCAGATGACACTTGCAAACAAAATTCTTGAATAACTAATTTTTTTAATTTTTTGTCTCAAAAACATAAGTTATGACCCCTCTTGGGAACGAGCTTATTGAGATCGTTCCAAAGAGGGGTCATAACCTATCTATATGAGACAAAAAATGAAAAAAATACTGAAAATTAATTTGGCGACTTTTGTGAATTGCACTGGTCGGTTTTGGCCATTACGCTGGGTAAAGGGTTAAAGTGATATTAAAATGGGTATGAAAAAAATTCTCATACCAGGTTATTCTGTTCCACATTTCAATTCAGTGAATTTTGGGAAAAAAAACAGCATTTGAAAAGACACATCACATACAGCTTTATGCGGCTTCCATATTCATTTGTGGTTCAGTGAATTGTAATCAACCTATGATATTGATGTATGATATTAATAGCGATAATAATCTGCAATCTGTTAAATGCATTAGATATGGATATCCCCATCTTCCACCCCTGATAAATTATTTGCCCCAATCATATGGCCATATATCTATGAAAATGTAGCAGCATTAGCATGAATGTCAACTCAGCACTTGCTCATCTTTCCGACCAAAGTTTGCAGCTTAGTGTTATGGTGAATGGCGAGACATCAGAACCTGCAGGCCAAGATTTGCAGATGAAACTCCTTACAAACGGTTTATCTACTGGGATCACTTGGATATAACATAAATCAATCTATTCTTCAAACAAAAGCTGAATACAGATTTTATGTAATAAGTACTATTCACATGAAAATGGGAAATTTGCCGATTTCGGGTGGAATGAGATGATCCCTGACAATTTTATTTTCACAAACTGTATTAGAGATGGGCTGTTTTCCATACAAAACACCAGTAAACTCTGGGCTTCACGAGAATGGCTGAAAAACAATGAATCTGTCAATAATCTTGTCATATATGTACAATATTCAGTAACTTATCATTCTAAAGGATGGACAAACAATTTGCAGTTATTAGGCCTAAAAGAGTTAAAAATCTGTTTCTCAGGCCTACTCATGTAGTCCTTTTGGCTGCCGAATGTTCTCTTTTTATAACCAATGCAAATTTAAAAAAAATAAAAATTAAATGGTTTATGTCTGATATTTTACCCAAGTTAATAAAATTGATAAATTTGTCCCTTGAGTGCAATAAGGCTTTGCAATGTTTTAGCATTTTAAAGCCTTTTTGCACTCATGGGACAAAATGCACCACCGCCCACACTATTCTGTAGATTATGAGGCCTAAAACATAAAACAAACCAAGAACATGAACTTCTGATGGCAAAGAAATAATTACAAAAAAACAAAACAACAAAAAAAACAACTGCCCGCCCACATGCAGTTTTACAAAAAAATGGCCTGAGAAACAGAAGATCTACTTTGTGGAGCCTTACACAGGCTATTGTCACTTGAGTCAGAATATGAAGGCATAGCTACTTGCAATATTTTGGTGTCAGTCATGAAAAATTCCCTCATTGTGTAATTTCTTTTTATCAAATGTTTAGACAAAATGCAATACCATGATAAAATAAAACATCTGCTGCCATTACAATGACTTTGATGCATAGTGGGGTGGGGGGGGATGGCCACACATGGTAGGGGTGCAATGATATGACTTGAAAAACTTAGGTATTTGAAAGGAATTGTTTTGATGTGCCTCTTATACATATGACATGCTATGTGGAAAGGTATTCTAACTGCAGTCTTTTCTTGAAGGAAAAATAAAAATGTTCAAATGTTTCATTTCTAACAAGGAACTCTACTACAGATTGGTCGGAGAATCATAGAGATTTTCTGCGTGGTTCCTTTGGTAATTCAACAATAGCCTTATGTTGCCATGTATTTCATCATGTAAATGTGCCAATTCACTTTAGCACTCCTAGCATACATGTGTATATTCTTTCATCTATTCAGAGATGGCTGTAATTGCCCACTGAAAACATTTTTACTTGCGTAGCCAGCGGCAGAGCAGGTCTAGTAACCGCTTGACTCCGTCCATCAGTCCATCCATCCGTCAGTCCGTCCGTCCATCCGAAACACTTTTTCTGTCGAGGTTTTCTTGGCTTCTGTGAAAGGGAATGATTTTATATTTGGTCTGCTGCTTCATAATGATGAGTTGTATCGTGTAAGCAATTTTCAGATCTGCCGTGCAGCCACTTCCTGTTTGCCGATACTTTGAAATTTTACTGCACCCACTGAACATTGAAATTTTTCGTCAAACTTTTCTCGGCTTCTATGCAAGGGATTGATTTCATATTTCATCTGGAGCCTGATAATGATCAGTTGTATCGTGTATGCAATTTTCAGATCTGCCGTGCAGCCACTTCCTGTTTGCCGATTCAATTGCAAGCAGCGACGCAGGTCCAGACCCGGTATTGGTCTTGTTTGTTAAAGACATAAGTTCCAGCATAAAAATATTTAGTTTTGAAAGATAGTTCGTCAAGATATTCTACAAGAAGCCAGTTAACCCTTTTCCCAACATAATGGCCAAAACCGGCCAGTGCTATTCTCAAAAATCGCCGATTAATTTTCATTTTTTGTCTCAAAAACATAAGTTATGACCCTTCATTGGAACGAGCTCATCGAGCTCATTCCAATGAGGGGTCATAACCTATGTTTTTGAGACAAAAAATGAGTTATTCAAGAATTTATTTTGCAAGTGTCGTCTGCTTTTCATGTTAGGTAAAGGGTTAAGAGTCAAACATACCCCCTTCCAAGATAGTCTGAAGCTGTATAGGTCTATACTGTGCTGTAATTGGAAACTCGTTTGTGGAAAAGCAGTTGCAGATAAGCATATAGATTGCCACCTGGGGGCAAATCTTAGGTGCTACCCTATCCCATGCATTGCTAAGTATTTTTTGGCGGCCGGTTTCATGTAGACACTCGAATGTAATGAATTTATTGACATATTTTGCTATCTCAAAAGGTGTTGCTTGTGATGATTGCCCCATCACCCCCACCCCCAACCCCATTGACTTCCAATGTGGAAAGGTGCTCTTGCTGCAGTCTGCTCCTTCTCCAGTCAAGAATGGATGGCCTTCAGTGGAAGGTAACTTTTGAACCATTTTAGATGACTTTGGACCAGTCCCAAGCATATTTGGGAATTGACATCATGTCGATGCATGGCTTCAAACTGTGCTAAATCAGTTGTGCCAAGTTGTCACTCTAGTGTACACTTTTCGTGGGCAGTAGAATCTCATTTGTGGTGGGGGGGACATGTTCATTTGTTTTTGTAACAGATCGAGAGAGAAGTGTGGGAGTTGATGCTTGACCTGTTAACTTCTAGCACACAAAGCAACTAATTTACCACAAGACTAAGAGATCCTGACCAACCAGTCTGGTTGATAATTGGCCCACATACCTTGACCGCTGTAGTTTTTGAACAGGTAGGATCATATTGTGTTGGACAGTTTTTTAGGCAGAGGAAGTGGGAATACAGAGATATATCCACTGAGCAATGCCAAGTAACTGTCAAACTCTCCAATGTACTACTGAAGCTAGAGTACCGTTATCACACCTTATGACTTAGTGCACAGCACCACCATTCTCCTATTCATGCACTGATGAAGGAGAATAAAGTGTTTTTCCCAAGGACACAATGAAAATGATGTGGGATGGAATCCAACAGTCGACCTTTCAATCTCAAGATTAACTCTTAGAAGCCGGGGAATCAGAATGAATTTATTGAACATGACATACAGCGAAAAACTTACAGTAAAGCAGGTGCTTCTAATCAAGTGTCGTCTGCCTGTTCAGGCAGACGACACTTGACTAGAAGCACCTGCTTAGTGTTTAATTCTCCCCCAGCCCAAAGGTAGCTGAACTGTCACAGCCAGATTACCTGCCGTATTACATCACAGGCATGAAAACTCGACTCCCGGCTTCTAACAGTTAATGTGCCAACCAATGAGCCAATGCCCTGGGGAGGGGGAGAGGCACAAATGTCCAAAGATGTAGCAGACCTATATTTCAGATTAGTGGGAAAAAAATGAAAAATGGTTCACTACAAATGCCATCACCTTGACTTTCAAGCCCTGGTGAGGTCAGCATAAGTTGCTAAAAAGTATGTGTGTAGTGGTGGGGGTGGGGGCAGGAGGGGTTGCAGCAATAAATTTACCATGTTTTCTATATGACCTCCTTTTGTGTCATAGTTTGGTCCATTGCTTCTACTTCAATTCAACAATTTTTGTAACCCAAAGAACCTTGAAAGATGGTTGAAGTTGAAGAAACAGACAGAACCGTCAGAAGATGGAACGCTCTGGCTACGGGGTACAAAATTTATTTTTATTTGCAGGTGATGAATTACAGTAATGCCTGTATTTTGACATATTTGCACACTCTTAAATTTCTTACGCATTATTTGACAATATAATATGCCATTGGAACTCTCCTCCAAACCTCCTGGCTTCGCCACACCCTTGGTTACTGTCACTGTCAGGTTTATCTGACAGCTGTGAGAATTGTACAGCAGATGACAGAGATGAGGTTCTGTTGGTGGGTTCACCAGTGAAAGCTGACCAAGTTACAGCACTGATAGAGTTTGGTCTGTTGCTTCTACTTCAATTGAACCATCTTTTAACACTTTACCCAACGTAACGGTCAAAACCGACCTGCGCTATTCACAAAAATCGCCATTTAATTTTCATTATTTTTTTAATTTTTTGTCTTAAAAACATAGGTTATGACCCCTCTGAGGAACGAGCTTGTTGAGCTCGTTCCAAAGAGGGGTCATAACCTATGTTTTTGAGACCAAAAATGAAAAAAATTAGTTATTCAAGAATTTTGTTTGCAAATGTCGTCTGCTTTTCATGTTAGGAAAAGGGTTAACCCCAAGAACCTTGGTGAATGTTAAAGAAACAGACATAACTCACTGAAGATGGAATCAGGGTGCAAAATTTATTTTCATTTGCAGATAATCATCTGCTACCATTTTGATAGATGAATAAGGCCTAAAAAAGTTAAAAGTCTGTTTCTCAGGACATCCCACATTGTCCTTTTAGCTGTCGCATGCCCTCTTTTGTTAGATATTTTGTGCTACAGTATGGCTGTTATGGACTGGTCACTTTTCATGGGTGGGCAATATTTCCACAGACTCAATAATATTAGATCCTAAACACTAATTACAGGAATAATTATCAAAAATTTAATTAATGAAGCACCCTGTACAACTCAGTGCTTCATAAATTAAAATTTTGCTGATGATGATTTTTACTACATGGTAAATGCATATGTGGACATCACTGCCCATGCGTGGATTATGACCTGTCCGTGGTGACTGTACTATACCTTATATGGCAGCATTTACTAAAAGGAAATGATTTTTACCTGTAACTTTTATTTTACTATATAAATTCTATCACACGTGCTGTTGGAAGAAATAGTTGAAATGAATATTTTTTTATTTCAGTAAGCATTTTAAAAATCGTAAGCACAAAACACTCAGCAAATCAAGATCGTCTTCAAACTGGGAATTGAACATTCCGTATGGAAAGCTCGAAGATGTAGTTTTATCAGGTGAACTTTATTATCGTGGAGTGTTGACCTGGAGCAGGAAGCTTGTAGCTATTAGCAACAGACTTTTGATCTCCTACAAGCCAGAGAAAGATGGTAAACCAAGTATGGTTATACAGTTAGCTGGGTATAATTCAACATTTACTGCAAGAGAAAATCAAAGAGGGTTTGAAATCAAATTATCTCATGAGTTTGCAGAGACATATCATTTTGCAGTGGATTTCAGAGATTGGGCAGAAACTTGGTGTGAGGTGATTATTCTTTATTATATGCTAGTCTGTGAATTATCGTAAATTATCTAAAAAATATTTCTCGATATCCATCCTTCCTAAATGATGTCACACTATGCCACATCATGTCACCTTGAAGGAATGATCAGCTGATCTTTGTTATTGTTTTGAAACGTACGCATTTAGGGTTGAATTGAGCTGAATATTGTGTAATAAAATGTCTTGTAGTATATAATAAAAAAGAAAATCAACTCTGTTTTAGTCAGTATCTGGAATTATCTGATGAGTGTGACCTGAAAGTTTTACTTTTCACAAGCATTTGTGCTTCAGTAGCTTCCTAAATGACATTACGCTTTTGCGCATGATGTCACCTTGAAGGAACGATCAGCAGCTTTTTGTTATTGTCTTGAAACTATTTGAAGTCAAATTGGGCTGAATATTGTGCAGCAAAATGTCACGTAGCATATAATAAAAAGAAAATCTATACTGTTTTAGCGAATATCGGGAACTATCTCATTCGTGTGAACCTGAAAGTATAATTTTTCACTCCCGCAAGCACTTGTGAAAAATAAAACTTTCAGGTTCACACTCATGAGATAATTCCCGATATTCACTAAAACAGCGTAGATATTCTCTATGTACATAGCAACTCTGTTATTACAGTGGAGTCCACTTGAATCTCTCTTAATTGTATATCCTTGTTAATTGAATATAATTTTCAAACACAAAACCATTTACCATACCTTCAGTACAAATTTGATCTGTTAATTGCATATGGGTTGTAGAGTAAACTCCTGTTAATTGTATATAAATTTTTGTAATATGTCGAAAAAATTACTGTGACACACACCAAATTCCCCTTATTTAACATAAAAAAAGTCCCGGTTGGAACAGGTTGGTGTGCAATACGGAATTCTGTATTGCACAGCCGTATTGCACGCCGTATTGCATAAGAGAGACTGTATGGGCATGTAATAAATTGAGATTATATTCTAAACATTGTTTTAATTGAAAATCTAATATGTTTGCATTTTTGGAATTTACTTCAAAAAACATTTCTCAATCCTGTATTAGTATTTCCATTAGTTCTCTGAATCCTGCACCCTATGTAACAACATGTAACCAACTCACCTTGTGCTTTTTCACAGACTTAATCAGTGTATACTTTTATGTAGTGTGTGATATGGCAGTTACCATTTTTTGTAACCAGAAAGTGTGACTTACCCTGTGCAATGCACAGGGTTAGTCACACTTTCTGGTTATAAAAAAATTTCATTTCACGATGAGCTGGTTCTAATGATATTCATATTTATATGGTTTTATTGAGGCGTACTTACGAGATAGTCTAATTCTGGTTAAATGTCTGGCCATTTTTGTCTGCTATGTTAGGTAAAGAGTTAAATAGTTGAAAAAAAACCATTTTTTTTTAAATTTAAAAAAAAACATATCACATGACCGCTCATTGGAACAAGCGCGTTCAGCACGTTTCAATAAAGAGGGTCACATAATATGTTTTTTTTGTTGACTTTTTTTTTTTAATTTAAAAAAAACAAAAGTTAAGGTCACACAAAGTAGATCTTCTGTTTCTCAGGCCATTATTTGTGAAATTGCATGCGGGCGAGCGGTTTTTTATTTTATATTTTATTTCAGTAATTACTTCTTTGCCATCAAAAGTTCATGTTATTGGTTCAAGTTTTAGGCCTCATAATCTACAGAATAGCATGAGTGGTGGTGTATTTCATCCCTTGAGTGCAAGAAGGCTTTGCAATGCTAAAGCATTGCAAAGCCTTCTTGCTCTCAAGGGACAAATTGATCAATTGTTTTAACTTGGGTAAAATATCAGACATAAACCATTTAATTTTAATTTTTTTAAAGTTTAAATTGGTTATAAAAAGAGAGCATGCGGCAACCAAAAGGACCATGCGGGAGGGCCTGAGAAACAGATTTTTTATTTTTTTAGGCCTAAAAGAATAAATTTTGATATCTTGTGCATTGGGTAAAGGGTAAACAGGATTAGTCTCTTTGGAAATGTCTAGTTAACCCTTTGTGTAACATAATTAATGATAACACCTGCAAAAATGCAAAAAAAAATCTGTTATTAACTGAAAATTTTCCATTTTTAACTTCAAAAACATTGCTGTTTGGTTGAACTCTCAGTGGAACGAGGCCAATGAGCTCATTTTAATGAAGGGCCCACAGACTATATTTTTTTTATGCAAAAATTGAAAAAAATATTCAATTTGAATGTTGACTTTTTTGCTAATAGCGCTGGCCAAATATGGCTATTATGTTATGTATGGGTTAAGTTGTATTTTTTATTGTCTTTGGCAATAACGGAAATATCACCTGGAAATGTTTGTCGTTTCTCTGATATTTTGCTGCTGGAAAAACTTTCTCATATTTATTTATTTATTTATTGGTGTTTAAGGTCACATACTTATGCACAATGGCTAATCGTGACCGTGACAGTTTTACGGGTGCAGGAAGCCGGAGTACCTGGAGAGAACCACCGAGCAACGACGAGCAGCTGTCAGCTCTCCAACATCGTAACTCTGAACTCTGCACCGCAGCACAGGCAGGGTTAGATTGGTTGAAGACATGCGCACCATCGACGTGCAGTACACCTCAGTACACAGCGTCATCGTGCCCCCATGTAGGCAATCGGGGTGAAGTGTCTTGCCCAAGGACACAACGCGGTTGCCGCAGGTGGGATTCGAACCGAGGACCTCTCGGCTTGCAGCTTGCACCTCTACCAACTGAGCCACCGCACCCCCCAGGAAAAACTTTATCAAAGTTGCACTAAATGAAAGGTTTCCAAAAGCAACTTCAGCGAATTCGCACCTATCTCATTCTCTTCATATTTATGGAACAAAAATCATTATTTGTTTGAAAAAATATAGTCAATAGGAATTCTATAATCCTTTACCAATGCAAACGCTCTCAAAATTGGTTATTTTAATTGCCTTTTTTCCTCAAATTTTCCAAACATTTGAAACAACACCATTTTATGTGATCCCTTCATTGGACCATGCTCATTGAGCTCGTTCCAAAGAGGGGTCATGTGGTATGGTTTTGATGAAATTGTTTTTTGAAATAACTTTTTTTTGACTGCTCAGAAATTAAATTGCGTTGATGGATCAGACCAATTCATTAGGTAAAGGGTTAATAAACTGCAACAGTGATGAGCAACAAGCATTGCGACTGCAAACGGATGCTATTGTTTGAATCATATCTTCCATGTTATACAGTTAAAACTAGAATTCCTGTCACGAATAGTGCACTTATCTAGGCTTAATTGCGCGTTGGAATTGTGCGCAATTGCCATATCGAATGGCATCCAAAGCACGGCAGGTTCTCCTGGTTACTCATAGCAAACACATGCAATGTTTCTGCCAATGGACCTCCGGGTTACCCGGAGGTCCATTGGCTGAAACATTGCTTGTGCACAGGCTATATGTACATAATTTGATAGCTTTACTTGGGCCATAACCCGTTCATTAATGCGCATATCAACGTGCTATTTGTGCGCATTTCATGACAGGACTTCTAGTTTTAACTGTAAAACACTCAGATTTCACATCTAAGCTAATAATATTTGAAAACGAGTTAAAAAGTTCACCTTCTCTTCTCTAATTACAACTCGAGCTACATTTGTTTTTCAGTATCTCAATGCAGTCGCAAAACATTCCCAACCACCAGGGCCTTATTTACATCTTGCAAGAGCTTTATTTCGTGAAGACGAGAAGAATGGGCTGAAAGATAAGGTTTGTAATAGCAAAATTTATTTGTTTTTTTTTCTGTTATGTAGGATCCTTATTCTCCAAATAGTGTAGAAAATAATGATATTTTATTCATTTATTCTAGAATAGGATCCTAGTAATATCTTTGTGTATCTTATTGCTGGTGAAATGCTTTTGTGTGACATACAGAGTAGTCACACATACCGCAACATATATAAAATAAATGAAGGATATCTTGTATTTTTGAGTGGATACCAAAAATTATCTCATGAGTGATGGAGACAAATGTTTATTTTTTGCTAGTGGCTTGCTACAAGCAAAAAATAAAAATTTGTCATGGTCACTCATGAAATAATTTTCGGTATCTACTCAAAAATACTAGATTTTCTTTTCATTATACACATTTCAGAAGAAGTTGATAGTTATCAAGTGATAAATTGCTGGCATTCACCTTGATTAAGCTTCCAATCGAAGCATGTAAGCATGCAGCTGATTGTCACCCTTAACCGCATTAATAGTCCAACATGATAAAATACAGTCCCCATATACCTTGTAAACAAGCCTAGAAATAAGCAGTCTGTCATCTGCAGAATGAGGTCCCAAGAGGGTGAATTTGGTGATGTTACCCTGCACAGCAGGGTAGCCTTGCCAAAATCACCCTCTGTGAACCTCAATCTGAATCAAGTCCTCAGGCCTAAACAGAAAGAGGTACCTAGAGAGATTTTAGCCCACTGCAAGGGATAGCATCAGCAAATTCACCCTCTGGGGACCTGATTCTACAAATGACAGACTGCTTATTTCCAGGCTTGCTTATAAATATATCACATTTTAACATATAATTTATTTAATATATATAACTATAATAATAACAGTTGACATATTTTATCATTTCTAAACAACAATAACAGTAACAATGTCACATTAACAAATTATATTTATTACACACCCATCTAAAATTAACACTTATTCACAGCATTCCAAGATGTGTGATTAAAAAAATTACATCACATGTGTGTGATACAAGTTTTCACACTTTTTCAAAGCCAGAAGGGTGTGCAGTGATAGACTGTTGGACTTCTATGCTAGAGGGCCCGAGTTCGATCCCCATCCAGAACAACCTGAGTTGTGTCCTTAGGCAAGGCACTTTATCACTGTTGCCTACATGGGAGCACGATGATGCTGTGTACTAAGGCGTACTGCACGTCGGTGGTGCACATGTCTTCAACCACTGTAACTCTGCTTGAGTAGAGCTTGAACAGAATTAGAATGTTGAGGAGCTGACAGTTGCTCGTTTATGCTTGGTGTTTCTCTCTGGGTACTCCGGCTTCCTCCACCCGTAAAACTGTCACAGTCACGATGAGCCATTGTGCATAAGTATGTGACCTTAAACACCAATAAATAAATAAATAACAAAACCAGAATGGAATCGGTCATACTGTTGGATCCATTCCAATACAATAGAACATTAATTTTATTTTGATGCTGTAACGTGTATGATATCCATTGTATAGTATCTGTGTTTTTGTTACTTTTGTATAAACATGGGTACTATAGAATGACTGAGCATCAAAATAAACTTTCTAACAATTTTATTAGAACAAACAAAATTCGGAATATTGGCTGAATAACGGTCATGGGTTAAAATTTAACATGGCACTGGCAGACATGCAGTTCAAATTATGAACAATGTAGACAAAATCTGAAAATATCCTTTGAGTGATCTAACTTCAAATGAATGACTGCACGAGAAAGTTTTTAGGTCGCCAAAATCAAAACAAAGTGTGCATCAAATGACTGCCTGATATGATATTCATAGGAATTAGTTTGATTATTACACCTATGTTAAACCCCTGTAACACGGATAATGTGAATAATAAAGGATATAGTGAATAAAACATTCATTTCTCTTGGACAATATGGATATAAATTTAACTTACGTGGAATGATTCAACAAAGATGATCAAGCCTGGAATAAGCATCTGTCATCTGCCAGAGAGGGAAATTTGCTGATGCTATCCGATACATTGGGCTAGAATCTCCCTTTCTATCCTCTGGGTATCTCTTTCTGTTCAGGCCTGAGACCTTGATTCAAATTCCCACTCTGGGGACCTCTTTCAGCGGATGACAGTCTCCAGGCTTGACAATAATCTTGGCTGGAATCTTAACTTATCAACTAGTTGATTAACAACAGTCAACAGCTGCATGTCATTCAAGAAAATATGTGAGTTTTTTTTATTATTTCTCATTGAAGTATTTTTCTGAATTTAGTGCTTGTAGTGAAAGTATGGTGACTTTTTAGTGGGGATCACATTAACCACTCACCGTTGGTGTTATAAAAGCGAGGCATAATAACAATAAACGAGGATGACCCAAAGTTGTATTTCAGGTTCATAGAATCATAGCATGTTTCATCAGTTGAAGCGGTGAAGCATTGAAACCTAGGAATGAAAGTTTAAACAGTGTGGAAAGTAAAATTAAGACTGGCCCCATGCTTCTGAAAATTATTTTTGATTATTCTCTTATTTTATCTCATTAACATCTGTGAAGGACTGGTTAATTCTTACTTCATATTACTGTAAATGATCTGCTAAAGAAAACTAAAAACATGTGCAATAAATGCAGAACTGCACAAGCATTTGAATGGGTTAATGTTTATCACACTTGTTTGGTTTGGAACAGAATACAAGAGGCTTTGCCCTTAGTGCCATTCTTGTGCCCAACCAAACCTATGCAATAAACATTAACCTATTCAAACTCCTGATTCTGTCTATTTATTACATACTTTTCACATGTCCTAATTTTAGGGTACTGACATACTCAGTATGTACACAGAGATGGGAAGTATTTCATGTTTTCGCTTTAATTACATGTAGGAGAAAACCATAACTACAGATGGTAAATTCATATTCATAAATAAACTGAACTAAGAATTTCTCGCAGGAGTACTGTTATTCAAATGTGGTAAAATAGTGTAGTCTTAAGTCCCAAATCAAAAGTACAATTGGGGGTGTGGTGGGTCAGTAGGTAGAGGTGCAGGGTGCAAGCCAAGAGGTCCCCGGTTCGAATCCTACCTGCATTGTGTCCTTGGGCAAGACAGTTCACCCCCATTGCCCATGTGGGGGCACAGTGGTGTTGTGTACTGAGGCATACTGCACGTCAATGATGCACTGGTCTTCAACCAGTGCTAACCCTGCTTGTGTGAAGTTGGTATATTGGGGAGCTGAGAGTTGTCCATCATTACTCGGTGGTTCTCTCCGGGTACTCCGGTTTCCTCCACCCATAAAACTGTCGTGGTCATGATTAGCCATTGTGCAGAAATATGTGACCATAAATATCAATAAATAAATAAATAAAAGTATAATTGCAGATTTGTTCTGCAGACGGTGATTATTATTTATTTATTTATTGGCGTTTAAGGTCATATACTTACACACAATGGTTAATCATGACCATGACAGTTTTACAGATCGAGGAAGCCAGAGTACCCGGAGAGAACCACCGAGCAACAACGAGCAGCTGCCAGCTCCCCCAGCAGGGTTAGATTGGTTGAAGACATATGTACCATCGACGTGCAGTACACCTTAGTACACGGCGTCATCAATCCCCCACGTGGACAATCAGGGTTAAGTGCCTTGACCAAGGACACAACGCGGGATTCCGAATTGATCGCTCAGACGGTCACCCATCCAATGATTAACCAGACTCGACGTTGCTTAACTTCGGTGATCTGATGAGAACCGGTTACCGCAATGCCACCACACCCCCTTGTAGATGGTGATGTACATATCTATGGAAAGCAATTTTTGTTCCTGATAGATAGAGAGTAATCAGTAACCAAAATATACTGGAACCTGTTAACTGAATAGCCACTTTGCCAATAAAAATTATTCAATAAACAGGAGTATTAATAATAACATGTAACAGCAAAGTTGTTCCTTGTTTTATTGCAGCATACAGTCAAGTCTGAAAATAAACAAACAGTCATCTGCAGAATGAGGTCCCCACAGGATAAATTTGGTGATGCTACCCTGCACAACAGGGTAGCATTACTAAATTTACCCTTAATGAACCTCAATCTGAATCAAGGTCTCAGGCCTAAACAAAGAAGTACCCAGAGGATAAATTGGGGGATTCTAGCCCACTGTATGGGATAGCATCAGCAACATTTACCCTCTGGAGATCTCATTCTGCAAATGTCGGATTGCTTATTTCAAGCTTGCATTCCGCTATACAAAATGTTGCACCCTGTCTGGTCTCCTAATAGTGAAAATTGAAATCTAAATATCCCAGATTTAGAAAGTTGATCACATTTTCCTCTGTCGATAATCTTAGCATTTGACAATATTTCTTGGGAAGCTCTCCTTGAGAGTTTCCCTAAAACTGATGTCAGGAGGTGGAGTTACCAGTAGAGGAAAAATGTTGATGACACTTTCTTCTACAACTTATTTCAGTTTGTACTGTACTTTGAATATATTCTCACTTAGTATACAGTTAAAACTTGAAGTCCTGTCATGAAATGCGCTCAAATAGCACATCGATCTCTGTGTTAATCTATGCGTTATGACCATAGTAAGGCTATCAAATTCTGTACATATGGTCTGTGCACAAGCAATGTTTCAGCCAATGGACCTCCTTGTAACCCGAAGGTCCATAGGCAGAAACATTGCTTGTGTTTGCTATGACTAACCGGGAGAACCTGCCGTGCTTTGGATGCCATTCGGTATGGCAATTGCACGCAATTCCTACTTGCAATTAAGCCTAGATAAGTGCATTGTTCATGACAGGACTTCTAGTTTTAACTGTAGCCATGTCACTTTATGTGACTTTGAATGCAAATAGAAAAACTTATTTACAGGTTCTTTTGTTTTAGATAGTTTCTTATTAAACTTTCTTGTATAGCTTTCTGTGTTTTGTGCCATGCTTGGGAATTATGGAGATCAAATTTTATGTTTTAGGTACTTTATCAAATTTTCATAAAATTTTCTTGATTTTGTTTCATGGAGGAAACCTTCTGATTTTATGTTCATCCGTGTGAAATGCTTCAGCTCTCAAAATGTCAAGGCTTGCATCTGTGTTTGTTTATCATCCTGGATTCACAACTGTATTGCACACAATGTGGTCAACTGAAATCTGAACTTGCAAGGAGAGATGGGAAATTTTAGAAAAAAAAATCTTTTTCAGCTAATTCGTGTTCAAGATTCTATGTTCTATAAATTTACATGAAAATGATCTGTAAGATCATTTTCAAGTTAATTTATAAAAATAAAATACCTGCCGGTTATTATTTTCACAATATGAATGATATTATTTTTTCAAGCAGGATCATTTGCACAATTTTTTCTACTAAAATTTAACAATTTCAACAAATTTCCACAATCATCCCAATATAAATGTAAGATCTATTTGTTTAGGTCTCCAAGGTCATTTTCTAATATTGGACATCTTATAGCCTTAGAAAGCTGCTGTAGATTTCAGTTTTCTTGAGTGCTTCGCTTTTTAAAGACAGAGCAATCATTCACAAATTTGGGCACCCACCAGAGTAGCTTTTATACATCATATTCATTTACTGAGTCTTGAATGAAAAATTTAGTCCTAAATTAACTCAGTTAGTAACTTCTATTCTGTGAGCAAAACATCATGATGATGACAAAGGACCAAATGCCAAAGAGAAAATAAATGTGACCGGTCTCAATTCCACTCCTGGTGGTCATGTTTGATTTTTGACTGTCTTGTGAATGAAGGAAGCTGGAGTATCCAGACAAAAACACTGAACAGTTAAATTGATTAAGGAATTAATGGTGATGATAAGGGTCATACTCCAAATCTTCACCTTTAAATCAAAAGTTTTACATTCTGATCAATAAATTATTGCCCCCTCTAGAAGCCCCTGACATTAAATGCAATAATATTTATTACCAACAAGCCATGATATGCTCCCCCTGGACATCTTCCCCCAGTGGAAGATGCCCTAGGATATCTTACCCTCACCATGGATACCCCCCCCCCCCAGAAAAAATAAAAATAAAACTACCTATAATATTATAACATTTATTTACTAGTTTTCATCACATTAACATTGAAAAAATTGTTCAAATTCTTGAATACATACATTTCCTTTGATGTTTATGTCAAAATATGATTATCTTCCCCTTCACCCATTCTCATAGCAACCATTTGAAAAAATAAATAAATAGTCTTTATTCACACTCTCACCCATTCATAACAAAGTCCAAACAATATTTGTAAATTTTGTATAAATGTCTACAAGACTTTGACAAGTTGGTGGGGTGGGGGTGAGGGGTGGGGGTGGGGGGGATATCCAGGCCTGGTTACCCCCCCCCCCCCCACACACACACACACACACACCCATGTCAAAATATAATGTAGAAAACTTGGAAGAAGAATATTCTTCCAATCGTATACTGTTAAATAACGAGAGCAGTGAATCAGAAATAGACAATCTTAGAACCTTGCAGCAATTTTTGGACAAAAATTGAAAGGGGTGGAGGTGAAGATGTCCAGGCCTGATTATCTTCCCTCTCACCCTTTCAAAAACCATATTATTTTATTTTTAAAAAAAAGGTTTTATTTACACTCTCACCCCCCCCCCCCCAAACCCCCCCCCCAAACCCCAACTCCCCCCCCCCCCCCCCCCCCCCATTGTCAAAATATATCACAGGCATGAAAGCGGGAAGATATATATTTATTTTAATGAGATACTATTAAATCTTATCTACTGAATTAGATTTAGCCGATCTTACAATCTTTGTAACAGTTTTTACCAACCGTGACAACAAATTTTGGAATGCTGTACTAATATTTGTACACTAATGAATTAGAAACAGCCTATCTTCGAACCTTTGTAACTTTTTTTAAAAGATTTTTACAGGGTGAGGAGGAAGATGAACTGTTTCTGAAATTCATTCAAAATATTTCTCTCCCTAACTTATTCCATATTTTGTTATGTGTTCCTGATTAATTATTTACAAGGATTAAGCTGTTTAATATCAATTGTAATCAAATATTGTGAAATAATAGTAAAAGAAACAAAATTAGATGATTACATTTAAAAATTTAGGTGGGGGGGATATCCAGGATGGTGAGGTGGGGGAGATATCCTAGGATATCTTACCCTAGGGTATCTTACCCCCAGAGGGAAGATGTTGGGGGGGGGGGGGGGGGGTGGAATATTCTCCTACACTGGATTGTGATCCACTGAAAAACATTTAACTTCAAAGATCATTCAAAATTATGACACTTGAGCTTCTGATCAATTCATATTATTTGTAGATTTCATACTGATCTGCATCAGGCTAAAACAAGACAATTATGAAATTTTTTCACAACAAACATTGCTTCCAAGCCAGAAAATAAGCAATCTATCATTTACAGAATGAGGTCCCCAGAGGGTGAATTTACTGATGCTATCCCATATAGTGGACCGATTTATCCTCTGGGTACCTCTTTCTGTTTAGATTTGAGACCCTGATTCAGATTGAGGTTCACAGAGGGTACATTTAGTGATGCCAGGGTAGCATCACCAAATTCACCCTCTGGGTACCTCATTTTGCAGATGACAGTCTGCTTATTTTCTGGCTTGATTGCTTCAGTTATACCCTTGTGGAAACGCCAGAAAGTGGAGTACTGCTTATGTACTGTGGTAAACAAGCTCTGTTTTATTGGTAAAATAGGACCTAGTAACCAATTCCTGGGGCGGAAGTCCTCTAAAATGGACACCAAGGGTATAAACGATTGGCTGTACTTGACTTTATATGCATGTTGCAGTCACGATTATCCATTGTGCAGAATAATATGACCGTAAACACCAATAAATAACATTAAATAATAATAAAAGAAGTAAGTAATTTTTTTCATGACAAATATTGCTTCAAAAGCATGGGCTCTGCAAAAGAGTAATTTCATAAATTCATTTCCTTGAGTTTTTCTCAAAACTTACCATAATGAATGTCAAAGTGGCTGTATGTTTTTTCATTACATGTTTGATTTTGGCTTCTGGCAGCAAAACTGTTTTCTTCTATAATTGCATTTTTCATAACAGGCATCAGCATTAAGCAAAATACCAGAACAGATCATGAATAGAATTTACACTATCACTAGGTTATTTTATGAGGTAGGGGAGGTAACTCATTTGTTGGCATGTCATATTAGAATAGAATTACTGCATTCAAATTGTTCTTAGAATTTGTATCTTGCTGAGACTTGCACCATTTGTTTATTTTTCAACACGATCGTTTTCAGTATCAGAATGATTTGCATTTAAATAATTTCTCAGACCCCAAGTGGTAATATAAGTAAGTTTCTTCAGAATTTTTTTAACAACCTGTATTACAAGGCTATTAAGTAAGTTTTGAAATTAGGTGATATTTTATGCATTTCATCAATTATCAGTAATGGCCCTTCTGGTAGCATAAGAAATCTCTCGTACTTCAGTGAGTAATTCGTAGCCATCTCCCATTAACCCTTTACCCAACGTAATGACCAACACTGGCCAGCGGTATTCACAAAAATCGCCAATTAATTTTCATTATTTTTTGTCTCAAAAACCGAGGTTATGACTTCTCTTTGGAACGAGCTCATCGAGCTTGTTCCAAAGAGGGGTCATAACCTATGTTTTTGAGACAAAAAATGGAAAAAATTAGTTATTCAAGAATTTTGTTTGCAAGTGTCGTCTGCTTTTCATGTTAGGTAAAGGGTTAAGGGACTGGAGATTTTTACAAATTTGTGCTATACTTTGAAAGTCTACATCCAGTGGCTTTGCGGTTATTTCTAGTCAAGTCTTGGCTGCCTCTGTAGGCAGCCAAGGCTTGCCTAGAAACAACTGACAAGGTATTTAGAAAACAAGTTTTGAGTTTACCCAAACAGTGCATGTTGGGGCACCTGTTCCTTTGCATTAAAAAATTATCAAAGTCAGAATTAGGCCTTTAAGGGTTAATATTTTTTCACCTGTGAAATAAAGAATTAACAGGGCTAAACTAGTTTCAGGCCATAACAGCATTGAATTCCTTACAGAATTAGACTGGTGGCCTGAGAGCTTGGAAATAACCATGTTTCTTTTAAATTTTTGTGTATGATTGAAAACATTTAAAAACTTTCACCATATTTTTTCATCCTTTGACATACTTCTTGGAGAGGATGGAGTGCCTTCCATTAAATGCTGTGTAGGTTTGTACTATTATTTGATGAAAAATAGAAATTCTCCTAAATTTATGCATTGTTGTTAAAAAGAATTTACAGCCAACATTTATCATAACTATACTTGGAAGATTGATAGAGGATATCTAGTGTTTTTGAGTGGATATCAAAAATTATCTCATGAGTGACCAAGGCAAATGTTTATTTTTCGCGAGTGCTTGCTCCATTTGTCTCGGTCACAAGTGAGATAATTTTTTGTATCAACTCAAAAACACTAGATTTTCTTTGTATTATACACTTTTTATAAGAATCTGATAATTCCACTCGTTTCAGCCTTGAATTGTGCATGAAAGTAAACAGCATTGAATCATTCATATGCGGAAGTGATTTGATCGATAATCGGAACAGACTGCATCTTGCAATCTGATTCAGCTGGTGGGTTTCTAGTCCAAACGTGGCCTGAAAGTCTGTAATATAAGTTTTTGGTTTGGTACGTCCTTTCAAAGGACGTACCAAACCAAAAACTTATAATACAGACTTTCAGCCCATGTTTGGACTAGCAGATTTCATGCATCAATTCAAGGTGAATACATGTTGAATTATTGCTGGAAATGATCGGTATCAACTCAAAAACACTAGATTTTCTTTTCATTATACGTTTTTAGAACAAACTGATCATTTCCAGTGATAATTTGACTCGTATTCACCTTGAAGTGATGCTTTGAAAGCAGCCATTTTGATTGATACCGTGAAAGTGAAAATTTCTATATCCTCACAGTGGGGCATACGATTTCTATCTTTCCGCATTTTCTTTGATAATCTATCGTTTAGTATAATAAAATTTGTTATCTTTCCGAAGGACTGTTCGTACTGATAGGACACTTACCTTCTAAGTTCTTTTGAATAACTGCACAAAATTTGGTATGAGCACTGTACATGATTCCTGTGGTTTTTGTTTCATATGAGAATATTGAATAATGGATGAGGAGGAAGAGAACAATCAAAGCTTTTCTGCATATGATGAATTTTATTGTTGGTTATTTTGAACAACACCTTATTCGGATATTTGGAGAAAAATTGTTGATAATCTCTTTCAAAGTTTGTTGGAATGTTGCATTATATTGCATGGCTGCTTTCTTGAAGTAGCAAATAGTTTTACACAGTCATATTTACCAAAGGTGTCATCCCAAATAGACGTGGTTCAAATTGACATTTTTCATTGGATGGTTTCAAATAGACTGAAGAAAAATAAATACTTCTCAATTGGATGTCATATAGTGTAGATGTTTTCAGGTCAGACGTTACATAATATTGGTATTTGCCAGTTTGATGCCACATGATATTGACATCACTAAGAGAAGAGATAAATAAAATATTTCATTCTTTTCGACATATTTCGTCAAGCACAAACATTTTAGTAACTGGTAGAGTGTTAAATTATATTTCAAACGTGATTTGTAACACAAGTATTTTTTTTAACCCTTTGAATCCCAGAGGCCTTTTTTCCAGCCCAGTTTCATACTTCATAATTTCATTAACTTTTGAGTGAAGATGTGGTGTAGACCAATCAATATTTTCAACATGCAGCCCCAAGACTGTACGTTGAAAATATTAATTGGTTTACCCCCAAATAAAGAATATGGACTCTTCCAATTGCTGCCATTGAACTGATATGAAAGATGCCACTAGGGTTTAAAGGGTTAAAAGATTTTATTATAACCAGTACAAGGAGCCTAAGTTCAGCAAGATTTTGGTCAGAAAAAATAGAGTGTTATAATCTATTTGAGAGTGCCTATTGGCACTCTCCAATTAATTATAACAAAAAACAATTTCATATAAATATTGTACTTATACACCTGATCAAACATCAGGCTAATGCACATAGTGTAAAGCCACTAAAGTGGCTTTCAGCACTTTCAATAGAGCCCTGATGGTGGCTTCCGGCACCCAACTAGTTAAGAATGCAGGTAACCCTAAGTTTTTTAGCCAAGAAACGGCGATTACAAGGTTTTATTTTCATTAAATTTTATTTAGGATAATGCACCGTCATTTGAGGTTTACCTTCCTTGTATCCCATTTCTGTGAGCAAGGTTATCAATGCAGTAGCATTGGAAGCCGTCATGATGAGCTTGGGTGATTGAAGATCAAGGACAGGATAGACTTAATGAAACTGTGTTACCTTAACTATTTGGTTAATCCCCCTGACAACTGGTGGTGAAAACGAACATTTCAGAATATTTTGGAATGAATGAATGTTTTATTTAGTAGTATATGCACATTACAAAGTTCAATCAGGTTATACAGAAACATATAAAATCTATGCGAGGATAATATATTCAGTATATTGTATTATGGGCTAGGTGCATGCATATGTTTCAGAAAGACAACCAGTGCTGGAAATGAACAAAATTTACAGGTGTAGTTTTAAGCTCCCGCAAAATGAGAAACAAGAGTAAATTGCACCCGTAACACCAGAAACCTTAACCCTTTGAATGCAAGCGGCTGCTTTTCCAGCCAGGAACATGATACGTCATTAAATAGGATAGCTGTTCAGTAAATGT
This sequence comes from Pictodentalium vernedei, assembly GCA_031216915.1. NCBI lineage: Eukaryota > Metazoa > Mollusca > Scaphopoda > Dentaliida > Dentaliidae > Pictodentalium > Pictodentalium vernedei. The sequence goes on along the minus strand of CM062290.1, from coordinate 388,374,147 downwards.
GTGGGTTAGACCAATCAGTATTTTTAACGTGCAGCCCCGAGGCTGCACGTTGAAAATATTGATTAGTCTACCCAAATAATGAATATGGTCTCTTCTAATTGCTGTCATTGAACTGGCATGACAGATACCATACCACTAGTGTTCAAAGGGTTAAATATATAAGGAATTGCTGAATTATGACAGTAACTTGCCACTGGCCGCAGAGTGCTACTTTCTCAAATTGACACACATTTATATGCCCTCACAGTATATTAGAGCTCCACAATATTTTTCAACAAGTCCATTTTTTTAGCTCCTGTAAAATAGAAAACACTGGTGCTGACGGGAGCAAGTGCACTCACACCCGTCTCATTTCCAGGACTGTTGCAACATAGCCAAATTGGCTGTCTTCCTGAAGTCTCCCAAGTAGGCATATAATTATGTTTTCCTGTTGACTGCTACCATAAAACATGCTTGGGATTCTAACATCAAAACAGGGTTGGTCAGGCAAGTGAGAGAGTTAATGGAAAACCATTAAATAGCAATCTGACCTGGAAGTGGAGACAGCCCAATGTAAAAGACTTGTCATGGAGAGAATCATGAAGAACTGTAACTAAAATTGCTGAGTCAGGATCAGAGCGTAGAGGTCTTTGGATGACCTGCTTGATCAGGAGAAGCCAGTATTTGAGAAGTACCTGGATGGCGTATTTGGGGGTCACTACTGTTCAAGCTGAGGGCAAGGTTGCTGGAGCTAAGGGAGAAGTTGAGAAAGATGGTGTCAAGGAGTGCCAGATATGTAATTTCAGAGTAATAGAGACCCTAGATCACTTTCTCTTGATGTCCAAAAACCAGTCGGACAGAACAAGATTCTATGGGATTATAATAAGGAAATGGGATCAGAAAATGAAAGATAGGTGGTTATTGGGGGATACAAAGGAGAGGCATTAGTATGCCAATAAGTGAAATTGGGAAGAAAGAAGTATGGAATGGCATAAAACAGTTGGTTTCTGGATGTTGAAAGGAGAGAAGGGTTGGGTGGGGGAGGAGGAGGAGCATCAGAATTTGGGACAACAGGGGTGATCAAGACCTTTTGACATGAGAACTGCTACAAATCAGCAGCTGACCAATATTTGTTTATCTATGAAATACATTTTTTTTTGCTTCACTGAAAAAATAGAAAAAAGGTCAGTTGTCTTTTCCTGAACTGCATGGAACATTAACTCCTTGCATGCTCATGGCAGATATTCCTACCCATGGCATAAAATCTCTTCCACTGAAATAAGTATAATTTGGGCACATTTAGAAAAATATTCCCCTGTAAATAAAATGGACTTTTTAACTAATGATTTCTTGAGTTAAATTTAGATGAATTTTTCATCACTGTAGCCGGGGACGCGGTAGCCCAGTTGGTAGGCGTGCAGACTGCAAGCCGAGAGGTCCTCGGTTTGAATCCCACCTGCGGCAACCGCGTTGTGTCCTTGGGCAAGACGCTTCACCCCCATTGTCCATGTGGGGGCACACTGGCGTTGTGTACTAAGGCATACTGCACGTCGACGGTGCACCTGTCTTCAACCAATGCTAACCCTGCTTGTGTGGAGTCAGTATGTTGGGGAGCTGACAGTTGCTCGGTGGTTCTCTCTGGGTACTCCGGCTTCATGCACCCATAAAACTGTCACGATTAGCCATAGTGCAGAAATATGTGACCTTAAACACCAATAAATAAATACATCACTGCAGCCATGACCAGATTTTATAAAAAATATTTTGAAAATACTCGGCAGGTTAAGATTTAAGTAGTTTTTGGATGGAGCATCCTTTTGTGTAGGAGAGTCCAACTGGTCACCAAAAATAGGGTTTTAATTGTCCCATAGAGCATCATGTGGGTTAAAGATGCCCAAACAAGCCAGAACATAAGCAGACTGACATCTATAAAATGAGGTCCCCAGAGGGTGAATTTAGTGATGCTACCCTGCACAGCAGGGTAGCATCACTAAATTTACCCTCTGTGAACCTCAATCTGAATCAGGGTCTCAAAACTAAACAGAAGGAGGTACCCAGAGGATAAATTGGCCCACTGTATGGGATAGCATCATCAAATTTGCCCTCTGGGAACCTCATTCTGCAAATGTCAGGCTGCTTATTTTCAGGCCTCTGCCCAAACACCTCAAAGATTTATATCCAGCGAGTTGATTGTCACAGTGTAATTACACACTTATCATTGGAGAGGAGATGCAATTTTTGTTCAGTGCAAGATCTTTGGGCTATATGGGTTAAAGATGCCCAAACAAGCCAGAAAATAAGCAGACTGACATCTATAAAATGAGGTCCCCAGAGGGTGAATTTCGTGATGCTACCCTGCACAGCATGGTAGCATCACTAAATTTACCCTCTGTGAACCTCAATCTGAATCAGGTTCTCAAAACTAAACAGAAGGAGGTACCCAGAGGATAAATTGGCCCACTGTATGGGATAGCATCATCAAATTCACCCTCTGGGAACCTCATTCTGCAAATGTCAGGCTGCTTATTTTCAGGCCTGTGCCCAAACACCTCAAAGATTTATATCCGGCGAGTCGATTGTCACGTTGTAATTACACACTTATCATTGGAGAGGAGATGCAATTTTTGTTCAATGCAAGATCTTTGGGCTATATGTATACTTCCCCATGGGGTGATATAAATTACATGATGGTATCAAGCATGTTTTTCCTCCGAGCCCACATTAATCAAATAAAACATCACTGTTTAACTCCCTCATTAGGTTAATCTTTTCAAGATGTAGAAAGAAAAAATCAAACTTGGTAAACAGTCCCCTGCTCTGCATGATTTCCATTGGTTTTGAGATGTATTTAAAAGACCTTCCTTAATAGTTTTTGGTCAGATATGTGAGACATGTTATGGATGCAAATGAAATGACCGAAAATCACATACTTGATTAGGAGACAATCAAGCTGTTTCTCAGATGTTATTTGCTATTTTTTTAAATTGAGCTTTGTTGATGTGTGGGATTTCAGTTTCTGTGCACGAGTGTACGTCACAAGGCAGATATGTGTGAAACTCATTCAAGATGCACAAGAGTGGACCCAACGAATCTGCCATATCTGACTGCATAACTTACAAGCTCGTCCCAGTGAGGGGTCACAGTATATGGTTTTATTGATTTTTTTAAATTTGGAGAAAGAATATTTAAAATAATAAATTTTAATCCTTTACCTAACGAATCGCCCGCATCCGCCAGCGTAATTTGCTAATTGAGCAGTTGAAAAAACTACATTTTTCAAAATATTTCAACAAAACCATATCATGTGACCCCTCATTGGAATGAGCTTACCATGTTTGGTTGTCATGGTAACCCCTATGAGTGGCCATCTTGTGACCTGATCCTGCATGAGATCCTGCAACTGGGGGTGTCCGGGTACATGACATACTACTCAGATACCACAATTTGAAGATTTTATTTTCTGTGGATGTTCTTCATAACATCTGTGAAGTGAAATTATTTAGCCTGTAGGATTATTTAGCCTGGATTTGCCTTGTTGCAATTTTTGGGAGAGTGCCTGTAGGCACTCTTCCATAAATTGTTACAAGGCAAGAACACATGAACAAATTCTTCCAACCAAAAATAATTTAGAACTTAATCAGTTATGAAATCTAAAGAATTAAAGCCTCTCTCCCTCATGTATTTGTAAAATTAATTGCTTGAGAACCATACATGTATGTATTTGTTTATTTGGCATTACTTTTGGATTCTAGAGAGCTATTCTCTCATCTGTTTTGATGATAGATATTGAAGAATATTTCTTGTGCATATCTTGATTGACGCTTGGAAACAATTTCTGAAAAAGTTGCAAGAAGAACTAGCAAATAAACGCAGTTGTCTGTCAGCTGGAACTTTGTTGGTACTTCTTGAATTTTGGACTTCCAAACTTTCAATATTCATGGGTAGAAAATCCCTCCACTGGTGTTTTCGTCGCCCTCATGGTCCCCTAGGATGTGGGGCAATGTTTGTGGAATGTGATAAACAAGTTCTGTTTCACTGGTAAAATAGGACCCAATACCTAACGCCCAGGACGGAAATCCTCGATAGAGGGTAGCACAGGTACACATGATTGGCTACACTGGAAATTGTTCTGTGTCCTTCTGTTGTCATCATGATAAAGCCACAGATTGTGAAAATTATCTGAACACCAATAAAATAAGGTTTTAAAAGGAATTCACTCCCCCTAAATGGTGTTTTATTGATCTTCATGTTAAAAGTGATGTTTGGTGACTCTGGTACACTTTATCCTTTGACGTTTTTCTGATCATGCCAGTTTCTTCAGTTAACCCTTTACCAAATATGAAAAGCAGATGACACTTGCAAAAGAAATTCTTCAAAACTAATTTTTTGCCTCAAAAACATTGGTTATGACCCCTCATTGGAACGAGCTCAACGAGCTCGTTCCAAAGAGGGTTCATAACCTAGGTTTTTGAGACAAAAAAATGAAAAAATAATGAAAATTAATTGGCGATTTTTGTGAATAGCGCTGGCCTGTTTGGCCGTTATGTTGGGTAAAGGGTTAACCCTTTACCCAACGAATTGGCCGCATCCGCCCACGTAATATGCAAATTCAGTAGTTGAAAAAATATTATTTTTCAAAAAATGTCAACAAAACCATATCATGTGACCCCTCATTGGAACGAGCTTGTCGAGCTCGTTCCAACGAGGGTCACATGATATGGTTTTGTTGAAATTTTTTGAAAAAATGGTATTTAAAATAATAAATTTTGATATCGTTTGCATTAGGTAAAGGGTTAAAACTGCAGTTTGCTGGATTAATATTGTTTAGGCATGACCACAGACAGCCAGCAAGTATTTTGAAGGGCCACAATATTTTCTTTCTTCCAGTGTTATTTTGATAGCCCTTTTTTCTGTGATTAGTAGAATGCATCAGTGTTCAAACAAATAGAAAAAAAAAACCCAAATATTTTTAAACAAAACTTACTGTAAAGAAAACTCCATAAAAATATAAAAAAAAACATGCGTCGGAAAAAAACATGCATTACACCTCAGACAGTTCCAACTGAAACATTGAGGAAAAGCTCTGTGCTGGGAATGAAAGTCATTTGAATATTAATGTATTTTGAAAGATACAAAATTGTGAAATTTTTTTTTTAGCTTGTGGACTCTTTTTTTTCACAGGATCTGACCCTTTTTTCAAATCTTAAACTCATACTTTAAAAACCATAAAGCACAACCACTCAATATTTAAAAAATAGCCCCATGGTAAAATTATTGGTGTTGTTTTCTAATTGTCAGAGGTAAAATAATTGGAATGGATTGGATGCAAATATATTCATGAGTGTTTGTTTTTGTTATGATTGATGTTGTGTTGTGTTTGTTTTTTGAAAACAGCATAACTGTTCAATTTTCTGTTTACCGTTATTTTTGATTTCATGATTTTTGTATATGTTTGAATCTTGTACCCATCAGAGTCAAATACACCACATGTATATAACATGTACTGTCCTTCTAAAAGCTAGAAGACTGACTCTTCTCAACCTTTATTACATGCCCATGCAGTCTGTCTTATGCAATACGGCGTGCAATACGGCTGTGCAATATGGAATTCCGTATTGCACACCAACCTGTTCCAACCGGGACTTTTTTTATGCAATGCGACGGCATAAAGTGCATGGTGATTACCACCGTTGATAGAAAAGAAAATTAGGTCAGTAGGTGCTTTCCCCGTGGGAACCCCGGGAAGTAAGCAGCACTTGTTTACTGTGGTAAACCAGTTCCGCTTTACTAGTAAAATAGGACCCAGTCACCAATGCTTGGGGTGAAAGTCCTCTAAAATGGGCAACATGTTGATCAACGATTGACTAAACTTGACTTCATCTCCATGTTGTGTCACGATTAGCCATGGTGCATAAATATGTGACGTTAACCACCAACAAACAAACAGTAGGTGCTTGGGTCATGTAATAAATACAAAACCACATGTATGTTTCAATGAGTCGTTTTGTATTCAATTCGTCAGATGTGCGTAGAAAGAAAACGTCTCGACCTTTGGTCTCGACGTTTTCTTCCTATGCACATCTGACTCATTGAATACAAAACGACTCATTGAAACATACATGTAGTTTTATCTATGTACTGACTGGACGTTTTCGAAACCAATCCATGTGAGCTTACTGTGTAACTTATATGAACCTTTTCCAGTTCTGATTCTTCTTATTTACAACTTCCGTGTGGGACCTGTGGAAAGTGAAGCAGTGCTTGATTACTGTGGTAAACAGGCTCTGTTTCAAGCCTTTATCTTATGAATCGGCTGAACTCAACTGCGTAATTTACAAATTGAGTAGCTGAAAAAAAAAATTCAGCAAAAACATATCATGTGACCCCTTTGAATGAGGGATCATATGATATGGTTTTATTGAAATTTTTGAAAAATTTGAAAAACAACTAATTTAGATAATAAATTTTGATATAATATGCATTGTATTAACCCTTTATCTAACGTAGTGGCAAAAAACAAACCAGAAACTTAACCAGAATAGGCCTACCACAGCCTAAATTATCATGGAAGTTTCTCAATAAAACCATACAAATATGGATATCATTAGAACCAGCTCATCGAGCTGGTTCTAATGATATCCATATTTGTATGATATTATTGAAAAATTGTGAAATTTGTTTTCAAAATTTAATTTATTTTTTTAAAATACTGTGTTAGGTAAAGGTTTAAAAGTTTAAATTTCAATAAAACCATATCATGTGACCCCCTCTTTGGAATGAGCTGAGGGATCACATGATATGGTTTTGTTGAAATTCTTTGAAAAATTTAAAAAAATGATATTTAAAATAATAAATTTTGATATCGTCTGCATTGGGTAAAGGGTTAAGCAATCAATAATCTGTTTTAACCCATTGCACATGATACAAAATTTTATTATTTTAATTATTGTTTCTTTCAAATTTAAAAAAAATATTACAACAAAATCATATCATGTGACCCCCCCCCCCCCCCCATTGGAATGAACTCATTCTAATGAATAAACGGTGTCACATGATATGGTTTTGTTGAAATTTTTTGAAAAACATTTTTTCTTCTTTTCAGCTGCTTAATTTGTAAATTCTGCAGGCAGATGCGTCCAATTTGTTAGGTAAAGGGCTTACCCATGTGTCCTCTAAAATTGGCAGCATGGGTAAAAAGGAAGGATTGACTAAACTTTCCTTCATACTTGTGGCAGTCACAAAATGGCCATAGATGTTGAAACTGGCTTTAACGACCAATAAATAAAAAAATAATGTATAACTATTATGGTTTTACTTGTGAGGTGCTGTACAGATCATGCATGGTATGTGAAAATATGTGTTTTCTTTGATTCTCAAGTTTGTCTTCCAAAACATGCCCTCCAACACTCTCATTTGGAAGAGCTCAAGTTTAATTCTTACGATGGGTAGCTTTTTTGTAGGAGCCCCAGGTAGTGGAACAGTGCTTGATTTCTGTGGTAAATAATGCCCTGGTAACCAATGCCCGGAGTGGATCCAATTGTTTAAAAACTTCACTATATACAGTTAGTGATAATCTATATGTATTTGTCTACCGGGGAACCAGCTCACCAATGCCTGACATGGAAGTCCTCTAAAATGGGCAACATTGGAATAAACAATTAGCTGGACTTGACTTTATCTCCATGTTGCAGTCACAATTAGACATTGCGCAAATTTATGTGACCTTAAACACCAATAAATAAATAAATATATGACTGACAGTCAGAGTGATCTCCCCTTTCTTCATTGAGTTTTCAAAATGTTGACAGATTGTAACTGCATCTCGGTAAACAATTTTATCATTTAGAATTCATTGCACTTGCAAGTTCAGTATAGTGGAACTCTGTTTGCCAGTGAAAATTATTAAAGAAACAAGAGTATTCAATTAACTGGAATTTGATAGAGCTCTGTCAAGTGAGGTTTAATAGATTAAATGCCTGTATTGGTTGTTCTGTGGCCAAATAGGTTTATAAACAAGGGAAATTCAGTAATTGTCAAAGTAATTTTCTTAACATATCACAGTATTTTTCATTCAGTTAACAGGAGTTTACTCTGTAATATTTATTTATTTATTTATTTACTTGGATTTAACAACACTTTCGCCAGCCAGGCTCACCTCATGTCAGACAGTTTTACAGGTGCAGGGAGGCAGAATACCTTCAGAGAACCACTTAGCATCTGTAAGCAACTGTCAGACTTCCCAGCATAAAAACTCATCATCTACCGGGTTAGCTTTGGATGAAGGCAAGTGCACCATCGATTTGCAGTGCACCATAATACACAGCAGCACCATGATGCTCCCATGACTGCAATTGGGATTAAGTGTCTTGCCCAAGGACACAATGCAGCTACCCCTGGTCACGATCGAACCATGACCTCTAAGAGTGAAGTCCAATGCTCTAACTACTGAGCTGCGGTGCTCCCTCTGTGATCTGCAATTAACAGGTCAGATATGAACTTAAGATATGGCAAATGGTTTTTCAATTAATAGATATTCAAATAAGGGAGCTTCACTTTATCAACAAAAAGTAATCAGTTAGATATAAACATTACACATTTTTTTAGTGACCGAATATGGTATATTGGTGTCATTTAATTCCATATTGTGATCAAGCAGTGTACAATTAAACCATATTTGGTAACTAATAACTGTGTTACTAATAACATCACAAACCTGTCTCATAAATATGATTATATACAGTGAAGTACACTTAATTGGATGTCTCTTAACCCTTAAAGAGACATCCGATTAAGTGTACTCCACTAACAATTAAAGGTGTGAATTCATGACAACTGTACAGGTCCTTTAGAGTTAATTGAATAACTCTGTTAATTGAATATACTTTCCAAACACAAAACCATTTACCATACCTTCAGTACAAATTTGACCTGTTAATTGAATATAGGTTATAGAGTAAATTCCTGTTAATTGAATAAAAAATCTTATAAAATATTGATAAATTACAGTGACAGTCACTGAATTCCCCCTTGTTTGTAGACTAATTTTGCCTCAGTTTATCCAAGACAGGCATTTAATCTATTATATCTTGATTGACAGAGTTCCATGAGCTCTGTCAAACAAGATATAATAGAATAAATGCTTATGTTATCTCTAGAATACAGCCAAGTGACCAAATCCCTGTTAATTGAATAGATTTCATTGGTAAAGTGGCTATTCAATTAACATTGTTTCACTGTTCAACTTAAGACAAAATAGTGGATGGGTCAATTATGTAATAGATATATCACTATTTTGTGTACTATATGGGTAAATAATTGTACAGTGTGCAGGTGTCCGGAGATATTTTGGATGAGGCGAAGCCGAGTCCAAATATTGGAGGACACCTGCACAACTGTACAATTATTTACCCATATAGTACACAAAATAGTGATATATGTGATTTAATCCACAGCCCCTCAATGTTAAAAAAAGTAAAAAAAATTATATTTTAGAAAGTTTGACACGAGTAAAACCACATTTTAAAACACTGTTTGCTTGCTCTACCCCCGAAAAACAAAATGGGCATAACCCATTTTTTGCTTGCTAGAAAGTCTATTGAAGTTATGACACGCATCAGGAGTTCAGATATTGTGAACAGATCTGTGGCTTCGAAGTGAACTCACATGACTTAATTTATTCTCCTGCTAATATAATGTCTCAGCTCAAGGGCGGAACACTTACTCAATCCCTCATCGAAAGTGCAGCAGATAAATTTAATAATCGTTCATTTTTAAAGCATTTGGAAGAATAATTATTTTTTTATCTGAAGAAGAGGTTCGCTTTCCCTCAGGGGTGGCGGGTGGTGGTGCCTGATTGCTGTCTTAATATTTGAAAAAGGGCGTTTTTTTAGGTTATTTATTTACTGGTGTTTAAGGTCACTTTTCTGCAGCTATGGCTAATTGTGACCGCAAAAAAAGGTGTAAAGTCAAGTTTAGCCTATCGTTTGCACCCATGCTGCCCATTTTAGGGGACTTCTACCCCAGGCACTGGTGACCAGGTCCTATTTTACCAGTAAAACTGAACTTGTTTACCACAGCAAACAAGCATTGCTTCACTTCCGAGGTTTCCACAGGAGTCCTTTTTAGGTTACCAGGGCTGTTGGTTATTAAACGCAACAAAAAATAAAAAAGTACATTATAATTTGGACACGATGCACACTCAATTCAGTAGCTCTGTCGAGAAAAGCTTGTCGATAATTCATGTGTTAGAAAGTTTTTCACACCTCCTTTACAGCATCTTTACTTTTGAATGGTTATGATTACAGTACCGTGACAATCGTACAAATATCTTAGTTATTGGGACTGTTTCAAAACTGTCCCAATATCCAGATATTGGTACTGTTTTACTGAGCTGTTCTCATCCAAACCATACTTGGTGTGATTTTATAGGGCTTGTTTTCATGACAGAGAACAAAAGAAATATTGGGTAGCTGTGGATTAAAGTTTCATTTAACACTTTGAAAGGCTTGCAAGTTTTGTTAAAACATCCTGCAATGGGACCTCAGCTAAATGGTTTATATAATTATGTCCCTAACCAGTTAAGCTCTGACTTTTCAAATTCCATCATGTTGGTTATTTTTCAACACAAACTGTTGTTGATAATCAAGCACACCAAGTATGTGCCTTTCAAGCTTTGCAATCAATACATAAAATCTATTCTTAGATAAAATTCTAGAACCAGTCAGCTGGGTCAAATAGTTTCATTGGTTAATTAAAAGAAATAATGTATTAATTTTCAGTCACACTTTTTTAAAGAACATGTTATTGAAAATTCTGATACTAGTAATATACATCCTCATATTTGATTGGTTAATTGATAAACATTTATGACCATAAAATCTGTATAAATCTATCAGAAATTTTGAGTGGTTTATGACATTTGGAAAGAAAAATGCATTCCTTCACCAGTGGAAAAATCGCCATTCAAATTATGTCACTTTTTTCAATTTTTACCCCTAAAACAGAGCTTGTGACCCAATCAAGGTCATTACATTGAAAAGTCTTTTGGAGGCAAAAAATGAAAATATTCAGTTAATCTAAAAAGAAACTTGAGCAACTGTCGTCCTCTTGTTTTGTTCTGTGAAGGATTAGGTTCAGTAGCATGTATCAAAATATAGATCCCTGCAGGAAGTGAAGCAGTGTTTGTTTACTGTGGTAAACATCCTCTATTTTGGGATCCCCTGGAATTGAAGCCATGCTTGTATATTGTGGTAAACAAGCTCTGTGTTTCTTGAAAAATAGGGCACAGTAACCAATTCCTGCTGCGGAAGAACTCTAAAATGAGTAACATGGGTATAAACGATTTGGCTGGACTTGACTGTATATCCATGTTGCAGTCATGTTTAACCATTGGGCAGAAATATGTGACCTTAAACATCAATAAATAAATCAAAATATAGAAATTTGGCTGGTTTGTGATGGTGGAATGAAAATTTACAGTAGTTGCTGTAGGAAAACTGTTATTCCTATGGAGAATTCTGTGAAAAGAAGGCAAAAAAATTAAATTTAACCCTTTACATTAAATTTAACCTGTTACCCAATACGAAAGGCAGAGGACACTTGTAAACAAAATTCTTGAATAACTCATTTTTTTCCTTTTTTGCATCAAAAACATAGCTTATGACCCCTCATTAGAACAAGCCCAGTTAGCTCATTCCAATGAAGTGTCATATGCTTTGTTTCTGAGAAAAAAATAATGAAATTTGAATGATGATTTTTGTGAATGGTGCTGGTTGGTTTTGGCCGTTATGTTGAGTAAAGGGAAAATGCTCTCCTTATACAGCATATTAAATAACAGTGTACATCAGTAACATTTGAATTGGCAAATCTTTCTCAGTCATGGTGTCCAGTCTACTGGAGTTTGTTTTGTTGTGTTTGCCGAAGTCATTTTATTTGTTCATTTGTCTTTGACCCTCATGTTCTTTTTATAAGAGAATCTAATTTATTATCATTATTTATTATTATTTGTATTATTTATTGGTGTTTAAGGTCACATACTTATGCACGATGGCTAATTGTGACCATGACAGTTTTACGGGTGGAGGAAGCCGGAGTACCCGGAGAGAACCACCGAGCATCAACGAGCAACTGTCAGCTCCTCAACATTCTAACTCTGTTCAAGCTCCACTCAAGCAGGGTTACAGCAGTTGAAGACGTGCACCATCGACGTGCAGTACACCTTAGTACACGGCGTCATCGTGCCCCCACATAGGCAACCGGGATAAAGTGCCTTGCCCAAGGACACAACGCGAGTCATCTTGGACGGGGATCAAACTCAACGTGCACCATCGACATGCAGTACACCTTAGTACACGGCATCATCGTGCCCCCACGTAGTCAACCGGGATAAAGTGCCTTGCCCAAGGACACAACGCGGGTCGTCCCAGACGGGGATCAAACTCAATCTAATTTATAATATTGAAGGAAAATCATTTTGTAAGGATGAGATGGGTAGCTTTGTTCTAAAATGATCAGCATCCATACTATCTATATGTTTTATGTATTTTGCAGCCTAATGAATACCGTCAAATATTTTCAAAGCCCTAACAATCCCTTAGCTGCCCGCATTGGAACAAGCTCACTGAGCACATTCCATTGAGAACAAGCTATTAAGTGAAAATAGAATATGTTTTCATTTCTGGAATTCACCTAAAAAAAACCTTTCCACAATCCATTCCAATGAGGGGTCAAAAGCTGTGTTTGACCATTTACCCAATGTAACTTCCAAAACCAGCCAGCGCTATTCACAAAAATCTCCAATTAATTTTTCATTTTTTGTCTCAAAAATATAGGTTATGACCCATCTTTGGAATGAGCTCATTGAGCTTGTTCCAATGAGGGGTCATAACCTTTGTTTTTGAGACAAAAAATGAAAAAAATTAGTCAAGAATTTTGTTTGCAAGTGTCGTCTGCTTTTCATGTTAGGTACAGGATTAAATGTTTTTTGAGAATATTACTGGCCGGTTTTGGTCATTTCGTTGGATAAAGAGTACATGTAGATAAGATTTATAATAAGACTCTACATTGCACAGTGTTAGTTACTCAGTTAATAATGAATATTTTTTGTAGCCAGAAAGTGTGACTAACCCTGTGCAATGCACAGGGTTAGCCACATTTTCTGGTTATAAAAAATTGGTAACTGCCATATCACACACAAAATGAAAATGTACACTCACTAAGGCTGTGCCGTGACAGGGTTAGTCACATAGCAAGATAATCTTATTTATAACCAGAAGGAAAAGGGTGAATAACACAGGGCATTGTACAGAGTTAGTTGCTAGGCTAACATGCACTAACTGTGGCTTAGTTGGTAGAGGTGCAGGCTGCAAGCCGAGAGGTCCGCAGTTCGAATCCCACCTGCGGCAGCCGCATTGTGTCCTTGGGCAAGACACTTCATCTCCATTGCCCGCGTGGGGGCACGATGACGCCGTGTACTAAGGCGTACTGCACGTCGATGGTACGCATGTCTTCAACCAATCTAACCATGCCTGTGCTGCTGTGCGGAGTTACGATGTTGGGGAGCTGGCATCTGCTCGTCGTTGCTCGGTGGTTCTCTCCGGGTACTCTGGCTTCCTCCACCCGTAAAACTGTCACAGTCACGATTAGCCATTGTGCATAAATATGTGACCTTAAACATCAATAAATAAATAAATAAATAAATAAATAAATATGCACTAACTAACCAAAGGCATTGTACATGAGTAGTCAATAGGTTGCCATATCACTCACTACATGAAAATATACACCGACCAAGACTGTAAAAATGCACAGATTTAGTTGGTTACATGTTACATAGGGTGCTGGATTCAAGGAATTAATTGAAGAAAATACTTATACTGGAGTGTGGACATTTTTATTAATCCTTTACACAACACACAGGCTATCAAAATATATTGTTTTAATTATTGATTTTTAAAATTTAGAAAAAAAAAATCAGCAAAACCATGTAATGTGAAACCTCATTAGAATGAGCTCAGCAAGCTCGTTCCAATCAGGAGTCACAAGAAAATGTTTTGTTGAAATGTTTTGAAAAATCCAATTTTTTTCAACTGCTTAATTTGTAAATTACACTGACAGATGTATCCGATTTGTTATGTAAAGGGTTAAAGTGAATTCTCAAAACGAAAACAATACACATTATTTTTGTTTGAGGAATCAAAATCAACATTTTGGATACAGAAAAAAATGAAGATTTTTAACCCCCTTCACTCTGATGTCAAAATACTAAAATTTCAGGAAGCTGTTTTTTCCCATAATGCATCTAGAAATTTAACCAATGCAATCTTGTTTGACAGAGCTCAATGAGCTCTGTCAAACGAGATTGAATTGGTTAAATTTCTAGTTGCATTATGGGAAATTTTTTCTGCCTGAAATTTAGATATTTTGACATCAGTGTGCAGGGGGTTAACTCTCTCCACTCTGATGCCAAAATTTTCAGCAGCAAATATTTCCCATAATGCAGTTTGATATTTAACCAAATATACTGTGTTTGAAAGAGCTCAGTGAGCTCTGTCAAACAAGATATAACTGGTTAAATTCATGTCGTGTAACTAAAGAAAAACAGAGTGATTGGAGAAAATTCTTTTGCATCACCAGAGATCCAGGGGTTAATTTTTCAAGAGAATTTTTTTTGGCAAATACCCTCTGTAGTTGTGTTAGGTAAAGAGTTAAAGTGTTATTTGTTTTTTATTTATAGGCTGAGATTAATTTATCTGCATCTAATTTATCAGTGGGAAGTAGTGATACAGGCAGCATAGACAGCATTTCAAGGAAGAGAAAGAAAAGTGAGTTTTAAAATATCTTCATCTGCATTGGGAATGTGTTCAGCAGAGATCTCGAAAAGTAACCCTCCGCATGCTAATGTTGAAAAATCAAAATTTGAAGCTGCAATTTTTCCCATAAGGCTTAAAAAAGACAACAAAGTGTTTATATAGTTGAGCTGCATGGTCTCTTTTTATTACCAATTCAAACTTAAAAAACTAATTGGTTTATGTCAGATTAATTAATAAATAATACATTAATAAAATAGATACAATACATCAGTGCCCAGGTTATTCTGTAGATTAAAACATAAAACAAACCAAGTACAGTGGTGCCCACTTAATTGGATATCTCTTAATTGTATATCCCTGTTAACTGAATATAATTTTCAAACAGAAAGCCATTTACCATACCTTCAGTACAAATTTGATCTGTTAATTGCATATGGGTTGTAGAGTAAACCCCTGTTAATTGTATATAAATTTTTGTAATATGTCGAAAAAATTACTGTGACACGCACCAAATTCCCCTTATTTATCAACCTTTTTGGCCTCACTACATCCAATACAGGCATTTATTCTATTATATCTTGTTTGACAGAGCTCTATGAGCTCTGTCAAACAAGATATAATAGAATAAATGCTCAGTTTACTGCAGAACACAGGAAACTGACCAAATCCCTGTTAATTGTATACTCCTGTTAATTGAATAATTTTCACTTTCAAAATGGATATTCAGTTAAGAGGATTCTACTGTATATGAACCTCTGAGGTTAAATAAATAATAATTACAAAAATAAAATCTAAAAAAAAATAGCCTGAGAAACAGAAGAGCTACTTTGTGTTGTCTAATACAGCTAGAAATTAAACCAATTCAATCTTGTTTGACACAGCTCATTCAGCTATTCTATGTATTATAACTATTCTTAACCCTTTATCCAACGCAGACGATATCAAAATTTATTATTTTAATTACTATTTTTTTAAATTTTAAAAGAAATTTTAGCAAAACCATACCATGTGATCCCTCATTGGAATGAGCTCGATGTGCTCGTTCCAATGAAGGGTCACATGATA
Source organism: Pictodentalium vernedei (assembly GCA_031216915.1). NCBI lineage: Eukaryota > Metazoa > Mollusca > Scaphopoda > Dentaliida > Dentaliidae > Pictodentalium > Pictodentalium vernedei. Next base: position 388,358,293 of record CM062290.1, on the reverse strand, counting down.
TGGTTTTGTTGAAATATTATGAAAAATTTCTTTCTTTCAACTGCTGAATTTGCAAATTTCGCAGGCAGATGCGGGTGATTCATTAGGTAAAGGGTTAAAGAACAGAAAAAGCCAGGAACCTTTCATGGCCCTGTTGAATTACTATATATGTATGTATAAAAACATGGTACCAAAATGGGGCTGTGACTTATACAAAGGTAACTAGTGATACTACAGTGATTTGACAACTGTTGACAATCCACACTATTGCAGGTACAGTACATGGAGAGTATATTATCACTAAATCACCTGCAGGGTGGAGATTCCATCCAAGCAATAATTGCAAATTAGTTGCAAAGAATAACCAGTACAAGCAAAGTTTCAGCCAATGGACCTCCGGGTTTAACCATTGATTGTGTTTTTTGTCAATATGCACAAAATTTGAAAGTTATAGCTTGGGTGATAACTCCACTCTGTGGGTGATTTAGTTACAATCCACTCTCCACATACTGTATCATATGCTTTGATTGTTATTATTTGGCATCAGAATGAAAGGATTCCATCACTCTTAACACCTTTACCTAACGATTTGGCCACATCCACCCACGTAATATACAAACTCAGCAGTTGAAAAGGAAAAAATTTCATGTTGAAATGTAGGGTAACCTGATGTGGTTTTGTTGAAATTTTTGTAAAAAAATTTTTTTTAGTTTAATAATAAATTTTTATATTGACTGCATTGGGTAAAGGATTAAATAAATATAAATAGTGTCTTCTGGTGCTCAAGCAGTTAATTTTTAGCTTAACTTGACAAAGTCAAGATAAGCTATTGCCATCACGCATGCGGAAGTCTCTTAGTCTGTTAGTCTGTGAGTCTGTTCACATTTTCCTTGAGCACAGGCTACACCCTGTAGTTCTTGTCCGATCATCACGAAATTTCATATGCATGTTCGAGGTCATGTCTAGATGAGAACGTCCCCTTTTGGTCATGATCAGTCAACCGTGATGCCTATGTGAGCTGAAAACCTTTATCACAGTCTACAGGTTCTATTTATGAACGGATTTTCATTGTAACTTGATAGAATGACTCTGCATAATGTCTAGATGAGAACATCCCATTTTGGTCACGATCGGTCAACCATGATAGGTATGCAAGCCTGAAAACTTGTAGCACAGTGTACAGGTCATATTTACAGAGGGATTTCATTGTAATTTGGTAAGATGAATCAGTATAAAGTCTAGATGAGAACATCCACTTTTGGTTGCGGTCAGTCAGCCATGATGGCCGCACAGGCTCATGACCAAGATTTGTTTAGTTCAGTCTACAGTTCATATTCATGAAGCAATTTCATTGTAACTTAGAAGTATAATTTGGTATGATGTCTAGATGAGACTATCCTATTTTGGTCAGGATCAGTAAGCCGTTACCACCACCTGGCCATGTGACCTAGATTTCTTTAGCACTGTCTACAGATTGTTTTTATGAAGGGATTTCATTGTAACATGGTAGGATAACGTGGTATGATATCTAGATGAGACTCTCCTATTTTGGTCTTGATCAGTCAACCATGACTGCCGAACCATCACGTGACCTAGCAAAGTCTACAAGTTATATTCATGAAGGGATCTCATTGTAACTTGGTAGGATGACTCGTTTTGGAATGATTTTACTGAAACTTGGTAACTTTGGTTGACATACATTAACTGTGAGGCTCCCACAGGAACTCCGGGAAGTTAAGCAGTGCTTGTTGACTGTGGTAAACAGGTTCTGTTTCACTGGTAAAATAGAACCCAGTCACTAATGCTTGGGGTACGAGTCCTCTAAAATAGGCAACAAGGGTTATAAACGATTGACTGACCTTGATTTTATCTCCATGTTGTGGTCAAGATTAGCCATTGTGAAGAAGTATGTGACCTTAAACACCAATAAACAAATATTAACTGTGAGGGCCACATTAAGCCAGGCCTCAGTTCTTTAGCGCAGTCTACACCTCAAATTATTCTTATTGAAAACATGGCATATAGGTAACAGAAATTAACATATTCTCAATTATCACAATTCTTGTTTATTTCATAATCCTTTCATAAACATTAAACATTATCCTTTTCATCAACCACTACACACAGTCAAGTTAAGCTACAGTGTCACTGACACTTTAATTTTTTTTACTGTTTTATATTACAGTGTCAACATTTACTGGTAATAGGGTCATAAGGATGGGATCATTTGCTCACAGAGCAACCCAGTTTTTTGAATCACTTGGTAAGAAGGCAAATGTTAAAAGATTATTGTCAAGTGGTAGTGATTCACAAGACTATGATCTGAGACCTCCCAGACCTATTTCATGTACTTCTTCCAATCCAGAAATTTCGAGTAAATCTCCAGACATTCCAGAACTTAATGAGAGTCCACTTGGAGAAATTACAATCAATATTAAACACAAAGGTAAGCATACACTTTTGTATAGTGTAATTAATTTCTGTGTATATTGAAGAGAACATCCTTGTTCGGATATGTTCACACTCACAATTCGGGGTTACAGTACAGTTGCTGTGGACTGGTCGTAATCCACACCTGGGTAGCGATGTCCACACATGCATTTACCAGGTTATAAAAATCATCATCAGCAAAATTTTAATTAACCCTCTGCACACTGATGTCGAAATTTTTCCCATAATGGAACACGCAATTTAAACAATTCAGTTTTGTTTGACAGAGCTCAATGAGCTCTGTCAAACAAAACTGAATTGGTTAAATTCCTGGTTGCATTATGGGATGATTTTGCTGCTTGAAATTTTCATACTTTGACATCAGAGTGCAGAGGGTTAATGAAACACCAGGTTTTACCAAGTCATTAATTAAATTTTTAATTATGATTCCTATAATTAGTGTTTGGAATCTTAATATTATTACATCTGTGGAAATATTGCTCACCTGTGGAAGGTGACCAGTCCATGACATCCACCATACTGTACAATACAGTCGCCGTGGATTGGTTGTAATCCACACGTGAGCAGTTATGTCCACGCATCTGTTTACCAGGTAGTAAAAATCATCATTAGCAAAATTCTAATTAATGAAGCACCGGGTTGTACACGGTGCTTCATTAATTAAACTTTTGATGATTATTCCTGTAATTAGTGTTTGGAATCTGATATTATTGCGTCCGTGGAAATATTGCCCACGCGTGGAAAGTGACCAGTCCACGACGGCCATACTGTATGTGCCTAGACATCACAGCACTGTTATGTGACTTTTCTGATTTATGGGACTAGCCTCATAAATTTGAACTAACAAATCAGGGGTGTTCATTTGTCCATCTGTAGACACAGTTCGTTTCCACTCACTAATTGGTTCTGCTTAGTCAGTCAAAATCAAACTTGACATGTGGGTTGGATATGATGTGATGAAGAACTCTACGTATTTTGGGGTCATTGTGCCAAAGGTCAAGGTCACAGTGACGTCAAACTTACAAATTTTCCTTGTTTCCACTTTCTAATTAAAGTTTCGCTAGCTGGAAACCAAACACGACATATGGTATCAAGTTATACTGTCCATGCATTCCACTTGTGAGTTATGCACCATTTTTTTCCATTGAGAAACAGACATTTTTTGTCCGTATGAGTTCATAACTCAGCTGATAGTGGTCCGATCTTGATGAAATCAAACATGAATGTACATTATGACATGAACTTAGATGAAAGCAAACATGAATGTGATTTTATGCAAAAATATTACCTCTTTGGGTAGGTGTGTGGGTTCTATTGGGTTCAAGTTAATATTCATTTTTATTAATGTCCATTCAGACACAGCTCTATCCTTGACTTGACACCTATAGAGATATACCAGTACCTCTAGTGCAATCTCCTATTTATTTATAAATAATCTAATTCTAGAGTATCATCTGATATGCTGAAAACTTCCATACTACTGTGGAAATCTGTTAATTGATTAGTCACTTGGGCAGTGAAAAATATTCTATTAGCAGGATTATTCAGTTAACAGGAATTTGGGTCATTTTCCCATTGTCTAAAAATAAACTGAATATTTATTCTGTTATATCTTGTTTGACAAAGCTAATGGAGCTTTGTCAAACAAGATATATTCAGATTAAAATAAATACCTGCATTCCAAGTAATGAGGCCAAATAGGACTGTACACAATTGCAAGAGGAATTCAGTGATAATGAGTGCAATTTCATGACCGGATACATTATTTTCTTATTGAAATAACAGCAGTTTTCTCTCGAACCTATATGTATTTCACATGTAAAATCTATACTGAAGGTATGGTAAATGGTTTGGAGTTTGGAAGTTATATGCAATTAATAGAACTATTCAATGAATTCGGATTCACTGTCCTAAATGATATTTAGTTTTATTGAGCTTTCCATTAAAAAGCTAAATATTTTCAATTTGTCACTCCAGGAGTTATTGTCCGGTTTTGACTTTGAACTGGCAGTAGACTTGTTTACATTGCTGTAATGACCCAGAAACTCTGGGGCATTCAATGTTGTTCCTGGCGTCCTGAAAAACGATCTGATTGGGCAAAAAATCCTGGAAAATACACCGCGTATAAGTCTATTTGGGTAAAACTTCAGTAGTATTTTGATCCAATGCTTGCGAATAGAATACAGTTTAACCCTTAAGGGGGGGTGGGGGGGGGGGGTGGCACAGTGGTGTTGCGGTAACCGGTTCTCGTCAGATCACTGAAGTTAAACAACGTCAAGCCCGGTTAATCCTTGGATCGATGACCATCTGAGCAACTGATTCAGACTCCCACAATGTGTCCCTGGGCAAGGCACTTATCCCTATTGTCCACATTGTGGCAGGATGACGCCATGTACCAAGGTGTACAGCATGGTGATGGTCTTTAACCAGTCTAACCCTGCCTGTGCTGCAGTGCAGAGTTACGATGTTGGGGAGTGGCATCTGCTCGTCATTGCTCAGTGGTTCTCTCTGGATACTCCGGCTTCCTCCACCCGTAAAACTGTCACCGGAACAATATGACCTTGCCTGTTAAAGTGTCCTTAAACCTTAATAAATAAATAACCCTTAAGGGATTGGACAGTTGTCCTGAATTCACACCTGACCACAGCCTGTACATGTCCAGTGGCTCAACAGTGATTTCTAGTCAAGTCTTGGCTGCCTTAACAGGCAGCCAAGACTTGACTAAAAACCACTGCCTATGTAGTTTGTTTATTTTCATCAGGTTCTATTCATGATGGCATGTTAAGGGCACCTGTTCTGTGGTTGTAAAAGTCAGAAATAAGCCTTTAAGAGTTAAATAAACAACTAGACAGGGCACAGAACCAGCTGAAATAAGTAACAGCATAACTTTAAAATGAACAAAATTTCCACATTTTGGTTTAGGAATACATTATGAGCAATATGAACAGTTTTATGGTATCTTCTGTGGGGAGAAGACTTCTCTTTGAGGATGTTTCAGTGATAGTCCACTGGTTGCATGAAGAATTTTCCTTCGCACAAACCTTTCCCTGAAATCCATGACATTTTCCTGAAAATCAACCTGAATTTCCTTGAAAACTGTTTTTTGAGGCTTACATTTTGACTGGCAGTTACACATTGCTATCAGATCTGTTAACTCTCCTGGTTTCACCATGAGTCTCTCAGTTTGAGGCACCAACTCACGTTCTCATGGTCACATCCTATTTTCTCCCGATTTGACACTTTTCAAAATAGTTGTCCTGAAATCCATCACATTTTACTGTTTACAAATTTCTGAAATCTCGGACACGTGAGATTACAAACATTTGTGTGAATGTGTTCAATGATGTCAGATTTGGCTGTGATCGACTTGGTTTCTATTTTGAAAATTAAACAAGTTGTCAAGTTGGCCACAATATGTAAATTTATGACGCAAAATTCTTGTTGGAAACGATAATTTATCAAAGATACACATTTACTTGACACAATAACAATAAGTTGGTAAAACAGAATGCCAGTTCTGCACGATTGAAGTGTGAAGTAAATACCGCAAACATTTGATTTTCAGTCGGTTTTAAAAAATTTTAAATATCATTTGCCGATGAAATATTGAATGAAATATATCATGGTAATTGTGAATAAATTGGAAAAAAATATAGATTTGTGATTTTATAAGGTAAGTTGAGTTTTGAATCGTATTCTTTGTGAAATAAATCACTGAAGTTGTAATTTACATGAATAAATGGCATGAACGAAGAAGGAATGCTTGTGTTGGTTCTTGAATGTTTTGGTCCTGGGACGTTTCAGCCCAAGATGTTTCAGCCTCCATGTATTGAAGCACCGGGATGGGCTTGCATGAGCAAGGAAAAATGGCCGAACTGAGGGGGGGAGGGGGTTGGGGGTTGGTACAGGCAAAGGCTAGATAGGCATCCACTCACAGTTGTGTGTGTGTTGGGGGAGGGGGGGAGCATTGTCCCTGGGGGGGGGGGGGGGTGGCTTGGACCAGTGATATCCATATTTGTATGCTTTTACTGACAAATACCATTAAAAGTGTTAAAATAAATTATTAAAATGAAATATAATGCATTCGGGTTGGGGGGGGGGTACCCGGGTGGGACCGTGGGAGGCATAACAAGGAAAATATTGATGTATTGGCCACGCGAAAAAATCTCACTGACAAGCATCCAAATCGCACTGAGAGCTCATCAAAATCTCACTGACAGTCACCTTCAGAGGTTAACAGGTCTGATTGCTATCAGGATCATTGTTTATGCAATTGTCTGGAACAATAAACAAAACAAAATTTTATGTATTTCAGGGTATCTTAATATATATAGCAGTTTTAATAAGAGGAAATGGGGACAGAGATGGTGCCTTATACGAGAGAACATGTTTCAGTGTTACAAAAATGAGAAGAGTAGCATTTGTGAACTTGACTTTTTACTGCGTCAGTGTATTCTCCAAAGAGCAGTAGAAGAGACTAAGAGTGAATTAGGCCTAATGATCTTGGAAGGTGGGATAGAAAAGTTAACAATTGAGGTATGTTATATTACACATAGATATACACAACATAAACTTCTGAACATACAGTACGGCTGCCATGGACTGGTCACTTTCCATGGGTAGTCAATATTTTCACAGACACAATAATATTAGATTCCAAACACTAATTATAGAAATAATTCTCAAAAATTTATTTAACCCTTTACCCAACGCAAACGATATCAAAATTTATTATTTTAAGTATCATTTTTTGAAATTTTAAAAAAAATTTCAACAAAACCATATCATGTGACCCCCTCGTTGGAACGAGCTCGACAAGCTCGTTCCAACAAGGGGTCACCTGATATGGTTTTGTTGAAATTTTTTTAAAAATAAAATTTTTTCAATTGCTGAATTTGCATATTACGAGGGCGGATGCGGCCGATTCGTTGGGTAAAGAGTGAATTAAGCACCACTAATGCTGATTTTTTTACCTGGTAAAAACATGTATGGACATCACTGCCCATGCGTGGGTTACGACCAGTCCACGGCTACTATACTGTAAGACAGAACTTGGGGCAAAAAGGACAGCAGGGTTTCTGTTAAAAAAGAAATGTTGAGGCTGAAACAAAATCTTCTTTGCATAGCACACACTATGGTGTGTGCCATCCAAAGACAATTTTTTGTTTTTATCAATCTGAAATGGGAGCGCGGTGGCTCAGTAGTTAGAGGTGCAGGCTGCAAGCCGAGAGGTCCTCGGTTCGAATCCCACCTGCGCAACCTCGTTGTGTCCTTGGGCAAGACACTTCATCTCCATTGCCCGCGTGGGGGCACGATGACACCGTGTACTAAGGCGTACTGCACGTCGATGGTGCGCATATCTTCAACCAATCTAACCCTGCCTGTGCTGCTGTGCGGAGTTACGATGTTGGGGAGCTGGCAGCTGCTCGTCGTTGCTCGGTGGTTCTCTCTGGGTACTCCGGCTTCCTCCACCCGTAAAACTGTCGCGGTCATGATTAGCCATTGTGCATAAATATGTGACCTTAACACACCAATAAATAAATAAATAAATGATCAATCTGAAACACCATATCCTAGCACCTGGGACAACAAAATTTTACTTTTTCATAGACTGTTGGAAAATGTGATCATAGAATCCCATATTTGGACTTTACTCTGAAATGCAGGTACCAGAACTCAAAGACTTCTGTGAATGTAGGCCTGAAAATAACCAATCTGTCATTTGCAAAATGAGGGCCCCAGAGGGTGAATTTGCAGATGCTATCCCATACAGTGTGCCAATGTATCCTCTCGGTACCTATTGCCATTTAGGCTTGAGACCTTGATTCAGAATGAGGTTCACAGAGGGTAAATTTAGTGATGTTACCCTGCTGTGCAGGGTAGCATCACCAAATTCACCCTCTGGGGTCCTCATTCTGCAGATGACAGTCTTCTTATTTTTAGACTTGTGTGAATGTGCTTCAAATTTTCTTTGGAGTGGAATTATTGAGTCTCTGTGGATTTGCCTTGATACAATACACAGGAGAGTACCTCTTGGCACCTCTTATATATTTTAATATGTTTCACAGGGTAGCATGTCAAGAACAATTACAAAACGACTCACTTTCTCAAAGTCCACACTTTATTATTTTATTTCCTCAAGCTACATGCCTGGCTGGTCAGCTGTTCTAATTAAGGCAGGTAATAACCTGACAGTTTATGGACCAGTTGTATTGCAGGCAGTGTGAACCTATTTTGTGCCCTTTGTTCCCATTCCAGATAGCGTCTTTGTTTCACTATAGGCCTGGTACTATGTTAGGGAATATTAGAAGGAGAATGTTCATCAATATATGTCCTGAGGGGTGAAGTTGTACCAGATTTTTCCTTGTACAATGGTGTGGTAACATTTTGAGGGACAGATCAATTTTCAGGCTTATTATTTTAAACTCGTAATGTGTCATCCATACTATCGAATGTGTCTTCGTGTTTATGTTCAAAATTAAAAATTTGACACTCCGGACACTTACCCACTTTTCTTGGAATTGGCATGCATACTACCATTGATGAAATGTGATGTCTTTTTACTTATTAAGATATATATATATTTTTTCGTGCTCTAGTTATAGATATGCCAATGAATAAGTATTTAATTTACCTTGAAAATATCAAGATATTAACACAATTTATGGAACTATGTGGCATTATTATAAAACTACATCTGTGGTGAATCTTCATTCAAAATATCTAGTAAACAGATGTTTCTGATAGTAATGGTAATGTCATCCCAACTTCAGTGAAATCACGTCTCAGTTGAGAAACATTTCATGTGTTCACAAAAAATAAATGTTTATGGCATCTTAAGATTCAATCAGATGGAATACAGTATGACCGCCATGGAATGGTCACTTTACACAGGCGAGCAATATTTTCATGGATGTAATAATATTAGATTCCAAACACTAATTATAGGAATAATCATCAAAAATTTAATTAATGAAGCACCGGGTTCAAACTGGTGCTTCATTAATTAAAATTTTGCTGATGGTGATGTTTATTATCCAGTAAACGCATGCATTGACATCACTGCCCACTTGTGGATTATGACCAATCCCAATGTAAGGTTCACTTTTCTGAATAACTGGAGTATTGTAATGGTTCTGTTGTATTGGTGTTACTGTTAGTTACATCATGATTGAGGAAAAGTGGGCAAGGGGAATGGAACCATTGGGGGCATCACCTGCTTCCCTGGTGGAGATTCTGCAGTCAAGCCTCAATTTTTAAGTTTTTCAATCATGATATATACACAGAGGATAGGAAATGAGTGTTCATATCAATTGATATTTATAAAGTTTTATAAATATCAGTGGAGGGGAACACAAACTTCATATTATTCTTGCTTAATACACAGTCTGGAAAGACTTACTCACCCTCTGAAGGATTTCTTTTTCTTTCGAGATGGTGGCTTGGAAGGTGAGCGAATAAGGGGGATTGCTGTAGAACATGTGGATCTCACAACTGGTAGAGTGCTAAATTATTTTTGGTCATCAGATTTTGTTCATGTGTCTTCACCTTGTTACAATTTACAGGAGAGTGCCTAAAGGCACTCTCCCATAAATTGTAACTAGAGAAATCCCTAAAGAAGAAACAAATTCACTTAAAGGAAATATATAAAACAGCCACAGAATATGATGCCTTTAAGCTGAAGCACCTGCACTTCAGAATAAAACCCAAACATGGGCTTCCAGCACTCTACCAATTAAGGTTGTGTTCCTGCAGTACAGGTAGGTACCCCCTCCCAAGGTGCTTCTTTCTCTTGAGGTACTATCACCTCATTACTCTCTCAGGAAAATCCTGATCAGCTTTTTCCCCGCATATGTATTTTCATTTTTGTTTTCAGCCTTTAACCCGAGAAGAAATGAGACCATGGTTGAGAGTATTAATACATGAGACCGCAACAGAAAAAGTTCCTGATGGCTTGATGGAGTACTATGTTGAAAAGGATTTTAGTGATGTACCTTTGAAACTTAATACTTCTGATTTATCTGCTTTAATAGAAAATACCTTCTTGAATTTTTGCATGGCAAGTGTTGTAATTAGCTTATATTTAGTTAATTAATTTGCAGTAGCTTTTACTTACGATGTGTATTTTTGGTTGCAGTTAAATATTTGTTTTATTAACACAGCTGTTGTATTTTTGGTTGCAGTTAACCCTCTGCAGACTGATGTAAAAATATTAGAATTTGAATACACAAATTTTTCCCACAATCCAATTGGGAATTTAACCAATTCATGACAGAGCTTATGAGCTCTGTCAAACAAAATTGAATAGGTTAATTCCTAGTTACATTATGGCAAAAATGTGCTGCTTGAAATTTTGGTATGTTGATATCAGTGTGCAGATAGCCCAATTTTGTTTTATTAACACGGGTAGAAAAAGATGCTGTCTTTCTTTTTGTAACTTCATATATGGTGTAACCTATATATGCCACCTCACTTTGCTAATTTGTTCATTTATTTATTGGGGCTTAATTACATTTTGACAGCCAGGGTCACCTCGTATCGGACAGTTTTATGAGGGGTGGGGGTGGGGGGGGGGGGGGGGGGGTGGGAAGAGGCCAGAGTACCCAGAGAGAACCACTGAGCATCGGCAAGCAACTGTTAGACACCCCAATGTACTAACTCCACACAAGCAGGGTCAGCATTGGTTGAAGACAAGTGCACCATCGACCTGCAGTACACCTTAGTACACAGCGTCAACGTGCCCCCACATGGGCAATTGGGAACCCTGGCGGGGATCAAATCATAGACCTTTCAGCTTGAAGTCCAGTGCCATAACCACTGAGCAGTGCCGCCGAGAGAAAATACAATTAGATGGTACCACCTGGGCCCCCTTGTTTCAAACCCAACTTACCAAGGACCCATGAAAATATTCACCCTTCCCCTGACCGATATCTATTATGACTCAATTGCCTCTCAAAGACTAGTTTGGGTTACAGTAAATTATGTATGTCCAGTTCTCAGAACTGACCAGGAATATCGAAGCGGGACATCTGTATAACCGAATTACAGAACAGCATATTGTGGGCAGATCAACCCACGATATATATCTAATAACTTAGACAGTTCTTGAAAGGAATATATGCTTACTAGTGAATTTGGGGGCCTGCGGCCCACCTGTCGATTCACACACACTGGGCATTGAAAAAAGCTCGCAAACTAGCTGTCTCGGTGGCGTGGTTTCAGCCTCGTGGGCCCCCCTGGACCACCAGGCCCTAGGGTTACTACCCCGGCTCTTCCCCCTCCCTCTCGACGGCCCTGCCACTGGATCCATAACTCTTGAAGACCTAGTTCCAACTTTTGTGAGTTTCTTGTCTTGTAACAACATGCAGAGCACATGTTCCAAACAACAGGCTTTTGGTGGTCTTGCTGATGGATTTTACAGTATCTTGACAGTGGTATCTATTGAAGTTTTGGTTGCCTCTAAAGACTTCACTAGACATTGCTGCTAAGTCAGTGTGTTACCTTATTATTAGGGAGCAAAAAAATAAGTATAATTCTCCAGCCCTTTAAGGACACATTTATTTATTTATTGGTGTTTTTAGGTCACATATTTCTGCACAATGGCTAATCATGACCATGACAGTTTTACGGGTGGAGGAAGCCAGAGTACCCGGAGAGAACCACTGAGCAATGGCGAGCAACTGTCAGCTCCCCAACATACTAACTCCACACAAGCAGGGTTAGCATTGGTTGAAGACAAGTGCACCATCGACGTGCAGTACGCCTTAGTACACAACGCCACCATGCCCCCACGTGGTCAATGGGGGTGAAGTGTCTTGCCCAAGGACACAACGCGGTTGCCACAGGTGGGATTCGAACTGAGGACCTCTCAGCTTGCAGCCTGCACCTCTACCTACTGAGCCACTTAAGGACACATTAGAATCTGTGATGAGAAGCAAATGCACATTTTATGAGAATCAAAGTTGATTCTTATTGACTTCCTTGCAAGACTAGTTTGCAAGAAGCGATTCTGATTCTTACATGAATTTTAAGCCTGGTTTTAACCATACTGCTGAATTATAAACAGTACTTTCCATTCAGCAATCTTAAACAATGGAATAATGTTTTTTTTTATTCAGTTTGGAAGAAAAGATATTCTTTATTGGTATAATACCTAGTTACCACTTAAAATAGGTAACATGATTATAAATGATTGGCAAAACTTGATTCCAGACCCGTGTTGTCGCAATTTTGCAGTTGATACTGTAAGTGTGGTTACAGAATTGGACTTCAAACCAAAATGTCTACGGTTCAATCCCTGCTAGGGGTAACTGTGTTGTGTCCTTGGGCAAGGCACCTCATCCCAATTGCCCACATGTGGGCACAGTGGCACTGTGTACTAAGACATACTGTTCTTAACTGGTAGAGTGCTGGAAGCCCATATTTGGGCTTTACTTTGAGGTGAAGGTTCTGCAACTTGAAGGCTTCATACTCAGTGGATGTGCTTTGTATTATCATTGAAGTGATATTATTTAGTCTGTGAGGACTTGTCTTGTTATAATTTATGGGAGAGTGCCTGTACGCACTCTCCCATAAATTGTAACAAGGCAAAGATGTGTGAACAAATTTTGATGGCCAAAAATAATTTAGCACTCTACCAGTTAAATGGTTCACTTGTCTTCAACCAATGCTAACCCTGCTTGTGTGGAATTAGTACTTTGGGGAGTCTGGCAGTTGCTCACCACTGCAGCTTCTTCCACCTGTAAAACTGTCTGACATGAGGTGATCCTGGCTGTTGAAAGTGTCATAAAACCGAATTAAATTTTTTTTTTTAAATAAATAAATAAATAAATAAATAGATGCTGAAAATGACTTTGAACCATAATAAACAAACAATCAGTATTTAAATATCTCAGTGGCAGATGACAAATTCCCCGTACTTCCATTAAAGAAAATCACCAGCCATTGTTGTTGAGTGTTATATTTTGTGCCCTTTTGATCAACAGAAGTTTGTATGTTTCTTCACATAATTAACAGGTTGAGTTCTGGAAGCTGCTATGATAGCTTTGTTGTAAGTGCTGAAAGTCGCTTTAATGGCTCTACACTGTATTCAGTAGCTTGCTGTTTGTTGAGAAAAAAAAATGTTCAGGCTCCACGAAGTAGATATTCTGTTTCTCCGGCCATTTTTTGTAACAACTTTATGTGAGCTGGCAGTTTTTATTTTATTTTTTTATTTTTGTAATTATTTCTTTGCCATCAAAAGTTCATGTTCTTGGTTTGTTTTATGTTTTAGGCCTCATAATCTACAGAATAGCATGGGTGTTGGTGTATTTTGTCCATTGAGTGCAAGAAGGCTTTGCAATGCTAAAGCATTGCAAAGCCTTCTTGCACTCAAGGGACATATTTATCAGTTTTGTTAACTTGGGTAAAATATTTTTATTTTTTTAATATTGCACTGGTTATAAAATGAGAGCATGCGGCAGCCAAAGGGACCATGTGGGAGGGCCTTAGAAACAGATTTTTTAACTTTTTAGGCCATATATTTTGATATAATTTGTCAGCTGGCACTCACCAATAACTTGCATAAAACAACTTTTTATGAACAAAACAAAATTTTGCTAAGCGTAGGCTGCCCTTTCTCATATTACATATTACTCTTGCAAAAAATAAATTGTACCAAATAAATTTTACATAAATAATTTTTTTTATACTGCTCAGTAAACAATAACTTGATGCATACAGGTTTAACTCTTTACCCACTGAGAATTTTCTAAATATTTTTCATCAAATCCAGTCATGTTCAACAGCCATGTCTAGATTTAAAAAAAAAATTACCTCACAGCTACGAAGTCACATACATGCAGACTACAAGTACAACACTTTAGCCCTTTATCATGTGGTAAATAAACAACTTTCTTTTACTTCTGTGAGCATTTTATTTTTTGTAAAACATTTCTTGATACAATTTTAGTGGAAGCGGCGCAGTGGGTCAGTAGGTAGAGGTGCAGACTGCAAGCCAAGAGGTCCTCAGTTCAAATCCAACCTGTGACAACTGCGTTGTGTCCTTGGGCAAGACACTTCACCTCCATTGCCTACGTGGGGGCATGCTGACACTGTGTACTAAGGCGTACTGCACATTGATGGTGCACCTGTCTTCAACCAGTGGTAAACCCTGTTAGTGTGGAGTTAGTTGGGGAGCAGACAGTAGATCGCTGTTGCCTGGTGGTTCTCTCCGGGTACTCCAGTTTCCTCCTGTAAAACTGCCGTAGTCATGATTAGCCATTGTGCAGAAATATGTGACCTTAAACACCATTAAATAAATAAATACATACAATTTTAGTTGTTATTCAAGAACTTATAGACCCTGAACTATTTGATCTTGTACAACAAAACACTGCACATAACAAAATGGCATTCATTTCTTGACCATTCAAAAGAATGTTGTCGATGGTCAGGTGCATATTTGATTTCAGTTAATGACTTCAGTGATAATCAAAATCATATGAAGGCAAGTTGACTTGGGAAACAGGGCTGACCTACATGTGCCAAGCAAGCTGAGCAGCAAACTGGACTGGCTCGGGATCATATAAAACAAGCTATTAATTGAAAATAGAATATGTTTTCGTTTTTGGAATTCACTTTAAAAAAAATTTCCACAATCTATTCCAATGAGGAGCCATAAGCTAATTTACATACTTCTTGAGAATATTACTGACTGGTTTTGGCCATTACATTGGGTAAAGAGTTGCTGTAAATGAGATTTACACTAAGGCTGAATGGTGCACAAGGTTAGTTACTCAGTAAATAATGAATGGGTTTTTTTTATAACCAGAAAGTGCTCCACTAACCCGGTGCATTGCTCAGGGTTAGTCACACTTTCTAGTTATAAAAAATTGGCAACTGCCATATCACACACTACATGAAAATGTATACTCACTTAGACATTGCATGCAGAGGGTTAGTCACATAAGAGGGATGACCCTACTTATAATCAGAAAGAAAAGTGTGATATAACCTTCTGCATTGCACAGAGTTTGTTAGTAAGCTAACATATACTAGCTGACAATAGACATTCAACAGGATTAATTTATAGGCTGCCATATCAAACAGCACATGAAAATATACACTAATTCTGTAAAAATGCACTGGGTTAGTTGCTTTCATGTTAGATAGGGTGCAGGATTCAAGAAACTAAAGGAAATACTTATACTGATTGAAATTTGTTTTAAAGTTAATTCCAGAACTGAAAACATTTTCTACTTTTAATTAATATACTCTCCCAAAAAAGAAAGTGTACATGCTAAAAAATAACACTAAAAAAACATATATATCATTTTCATTCATGGAAATTTTATTCAATCACAGATGAATCAATTTGTGATCAACACGAGAAATTTCATTACGCTACGATGAATACTCTTGGTGCCATGGAGAGTCAAAGACACTAAGGGTCAAACACAAAAGTCACACACTCAATATCTGGTATGACCTCCGTCTGCATCGACTACTGCTGTGCATCTACGCCTCATGGAAGCGAACAAGTTAGCATGGAAGTGTTGTGGGATGTTGTTCCATATTCTGATAAGCTGTCTTTGGAGTTCCACAAGCATTGACGGTGCATGGGGAAGCCGGCGTAGCTGACGTTTCATTTCGTCCCATACATGCTCAATGGGTGAGATATCGGGCGAATTTGCAGGCCAGGGAAGAACATCCACTTGTTGTTGCTGCAGATACTGTTGAACAACACAAGCTGCGTGGGGTCGGGCGTTGTCCTGCTGTAGAATGATGCCGGGGCTGTGACGTAACGTCAAAATCGGACGAATTGCAGGTCTTCGAGGACGTAAGCCGTATTCTCTCAGCCAGTTGATTACTGTTTGAGGATGTATCCGTCTCAGGTTAGGGATGTTCCTGGCTGTCGTCGTTGCCATTTGTTGCCGGTTCCGGAGATGGACGACACGGATATATCGATCTTGTGCAGGGGTGGTAACTCGGGGTCTCACGGAGCGGGGTCGGTCTCGAACGTCATCATGTTGTGCATGCCGATGGACTAGCCTGTCTACAGTGTTACGGTGGCGGTTCAAATGCTGGGCAACCTCTCTGTGTGTTCTGCCAGCTCTAATCATACCCAGGGCAAGGAGACGTTGATTCATTGTCAATCTTGGCATGCTAATGTGGAGTCGTTTTAACCGCAGCGCAAGTTTGAATGTGAACGATAGGAAGGCCTTACTTTAGTGTTTAAATACCCAAGGATTCACACTGCTGCATGAATTTCCAGACTCTCCACGTGCAAAACATGCCTTTTCACAAACGTGCAGCACGTCATTTAACGTTAATGCAATTTTAACGGCGAAAGCTGTTTTTGTGTTCAATATAACTTATTCATGAACAGGTTAACACTCTTTACACCTACAAAATTATTTTTTTGGAGTTTGATCAATTTCTGCAATGCACACTTTCTTTTTTGGGCGAGTATAGCTTGTTACAACTGGAATTATTATTTCACATTCGAACAGTGTACTAAGGTAGAGCCATACCAGGACGGATCAGTTATAGTCATAAAATGTCCCCTGGATTTTGTTTTCGTTTTATTTTTTTGTTTTGTTTGGTGTTTGTGTATGCAGCAGATATTTAATTTAATTTATTTATGCAAAACAATTGTTTTTGATTCTCAGGTGATCCCACACTGAAATTGAATGCCCGCATCAGATGTTTTTATTACAGTGGAGCCCACTTAATTGGATATCTCTTAATTGAATATAATTTCTCAACACAAAACCATTTCCCATACCTCCAGTACAAATTTGACCTGTTAATTGAATATAGGTTATAGAGTAAACTCCTGTTAACTGAATAAAACATCTTGTAACCTGTTGAGAAATTACCCTGACTCACCCCAGTTTTCCTTTGTTTATAGACCTGTTTGGCCTCAATTCATCCAATACAGGCATTTAATCTATTATATCCTGTTTGAAATAGCTCATGGAGCTCTTTCAAACAAGATATAATAGAATAAATGCTAAGTTTATCTCAAGAATACAGGAAAGTGACAATCTCTGTTAATTGAATTCTCCTGTTAATTGAATAATTTTCATTGGCAAAGTGGTTATTCAATTAACAGGGTTCCCCTGTACCTTGCAGTGTCTTCCAATTTTACTACACAGTTGGGAGACTCAAAACTCTTTACATTTTTTGATTGATGTATGTTACAGAATTGTGAAGAGCATACAGTTAAAACTAGAAGTCCTGTCATGAAATGCGCACAAATAGCACGTTGAGATGCGCGTTAATCTATGCGTTATGGCCCAAGTAAAGCTATCAAATTCTGTACATATGGCCTGTGCACAAGCAATGTTTCTGCCAATGGACCTCCGGGTAACCCGGAGGTCCATTGGCAGAAACATTGCATGTGTTTGCTATGAGTAACCAGGAGAACCTGCCATGCTTTGGATGCCATTCGATATGGCAATTGCGCACAATTCCAACGCACAATTAAGCCTAGATAAGCGCACTATTCATGACAGGACTTCTAGTTTTAACTGTAAGTAAAGATGCAGCACAGTTTTATTTTTAAAATTAAAGGAGTTAATTTATATAATTATGCACATTTTATATATTCTTTGTCTGAAAAGATATTGGAAAGCCTCTCAATCCATGCTTACTATACGCAGGAAAAAAAAAAAAATAAAACACACCTGTCCTCATTGCTTTGAAAATAAATTGCCTGAAAATCAATTAATTTAGTTTGTGTGGCCCTAGTTTGTGTTCTATATAACCTAGTTCAAAGATTTATAATCATATACAAGCCAGAAAATAAGCAGACTGACATCTGAAAAATGAGGTTTCCAGAGGGTGAATTTAGTGACGCTACCATGCAGAGCAGGGTAGCATCTCTAAATTTACCCTCTGTGAACCTCAATCTGAATCAGAGTTTCAAAACTAGACAGAAAGAGGTACCCAGAGGATAAATTGGCCCACTGTATGGGATAGCATCATCAAATTCACCCTCTGGGGACCTCATTCTGCAAATGTCAGACTGCTAATTTTCAGGCCTGACCATATATATGTATTTTATGTTGATTAAAACTTGAAGGCCTGGCTTATAACCATATACATGTGTTTTATGTTGATGAAACCTTGAAGGCCTGGCTTATAACCAAATACATGTATTTTATGTTGATGAACCCTTGAAGGCCTGGCTTATAACCATATACATGTGTTTTATGTTGATGAAACCTTGAAGGCCTGGCTTAAAACCATATACATGTGTTTTATGTTGATGAAACCTTGAAGGCCTGGCTTATAACCAAATACATGTATTTTATGTTGATGAACCCTTGAAGGCCTGGCTTATAACCATATACATGTATTTTATGTTGATGAAACCTTGAAGGCCTGGCTTATAACCATATACATGTGTTTTATGTTGATGAAACCTTGAAGGCCTGGCTTATAACCATATACATGTAGTTTATGTTGACAAACCCTTGAAGGCCTGGCTTTTTACCATATACATGTATTTTATGTTGATGAGACCTTGAAGGTCTGGTTAAAAACCATATACATGTATTTTATGTTGATGAAACCCTGAAGGCCTGGCTTATAACCATATACATGTATTTTATGTTGATGAAACCTTGAAGGCCTGGCTTATAACCATATACATGTATTTTATGTTTATTAAACCAACCTTGAAGGCCTGGTTTACTTTCCATTAAATTCCACTACTCCACAACTTGTAAGTATAGTGACTTGTCACTGATTTCTGGTCACATCTTGGCTGCCTATACAAACAGCCAGACTTGACTAGAAACCATGGCTTGAGTAATGTGACTATCATATGGAAAATGTCTACATAAATGGATGTTGGGGCACTTGTTTGAGACAACAAGAGTTTGGAAAGTTGGATCAAACCTTCAAGGGCTAATAATGCTTTTTGCTTTATTTAATAATAGTTGCATTTATTTGAGCTTCGATGCCAGATTTATATTATGGGATTAGTTTGTTAACATTTTAGAAGCTGTCATTATGACAAAAATTAAAATATTACTTTCAATCACTATATTTAACATGAGTTGTTATAACAAACTGATGTGCCAATAAAAGCTCTTCACATTACAAATCAGCCGCATCTGTACTAGATGTATTACCAGAGGTATATACATTGTTTATTGTAAAATTAATTTTATAAACTATTCTTAATTCCATACATAACCAGGAGATGAGTACCTCTCTTGTGAAATGTGGGGGTGGAGGTGGCTCATTGGGTAGAGGTGCAGGCTGTAAGCCGTGAGGTCCTCAGTTTGAATCCCACCTACGGCAACTGCGTTGTGTCCTTGGGCAAGATACTTCACTCCCATTGCCCACATGAGGGTACAGTGGCATTGTGTACTAAAGCGTACTGCACATTGATGGTGCACCTGTCTTCAACCAATGCTAACCCTGCTTGTGTGGAGTTAATATATTGGGGAGCTGACAGTTGCTCGATGGTTGTCTCCAGCTTCCTCTACGCATAAAACTGTCATGGTCATGATTAGCCATTGTACAGAAATATGTGACCTTAAACACCAATAAATAAATAAATATTGTGAAAAGTGAGATGAAAACCCCTTATCATGGTCATGCTTGGCTCCCCATCATGGTCACCACAGAAGCCATCATAGATTTCTTCCACACATGCTATAAGTCTGGAAATTTGGCAAAGTGAATTAGTGTGATGAGTAGATAATCATTACGTGTACATTCCATATAAAAAAATTATTCCAATATCGACTGAGTGCGTTATGTATGATTATATAACAGCAGGTATTTACTCATTAATCAGTGTTGATTTGGAAAACACCTCGCAATTTACATAATAAGTTTTCTTCACTAAATCCTTTTTCTGTGCCTGAAATATTTTTGGAGAGAATTTTCTGGATCAAAAGAATCCTTTAAATGTGAAAATCAGTCCAATAATTCACGTTTTGTGTTCTAATAAATCTTTTAAAAAATGTGAATTTTGACGATCCAGTGAAGCAGTGTGGCTCTTCCATCTATTGGATTTACATGATATAAAATAGTCTGAACTCGCTTAATCGAGGTCATTGTTGTTGAAAAAAACATTCTGATTCTCAACCGAAATGGACGAGTACAGATAACTACACATTTTTCGTTTTGAACATACTGGCAATTTATCTGCTTTTCGCCCGGGATATAACATGATAATTCGCCCAAATGTTAAATTAAAACACATTTTTTATTCTATCTGACAGCCGCTATGGAACCCCAGACACGGGGAGATTATCTTCAAAACACGGATCAGATCCAATTTGGGTAAACCCGATCTGTGCTTCTCTCATCTTTTTCCTGGAGCTACTTCAAAACACGGTATCATAATTCAACTCGGGACCATTCCGATCGATGAAGTGTGTCCCCACGGGAACGAAATGACGCCACCCAGGAATACATTACTTGAGTTTATGGTCATGAGAACAACGTCGTGACATCTTATTCAACCCGGGGAATCGGTCATATCAGCGGTGACTGATATTGGTGATAAAACGAGTTTTGGCTCCCATTCTTTCTTTTCTTTTTTTTGGAGGGGGAGGGGGCTGATTTTGAAAAGATTAGAGCCAAAACGCATGCTCTATTCAATTCGGCGAAACTCAAACCGTTCTCACCCTAACTCGGTGGTAGTGTTGCGGCATCATACTATGATGTGGATAATGAAACAGTCCACCAATATTAGCAACAAATAATAAAAAAATAAATAAAGCTTGATGAGACGCGTGTTCATAGCTAATATTATTGGACTACTTGATCAAGACATCGTGTTAAGCACCAAATATCCAAAGTTTCAACTAATGAAATCTCTTATTTGTAGCTAATATCATTGGACTCGAGACCGCACAAGCATTAAATTTCAGGAGATTTTAAAAATGTTTCCTGTGAATATTTTTATATTTGGGGGATGTGATATGATGAAACATAGCAAGTGTTTCGTTTCTTTTAACATTTTCTTGGGGATTAACAACAAACAAAGGATTTAATTTAACACGCCACTGAACAGAAGTAACTAATTGAGCATAATTGTATACTGGTATGTCATATGTTCAACACCTTTTCTAAGGCTAATTTACTTATTAATCTGTCAAAGGGCCGAAACATTTGAAGCATCTATTGAAAAGAAACCCATGCTAGCTGGGGAGAATTATTATTACCAAAACACCAACATACAGACGACAGCGTCTGGCCAAAATGTTATCAGTCTACCCAGTTTCCAGCCACGAAATTAAACACACTATTTCCAAGAAAAAACGTACCAAATGCTAGGAAGATAAATCCGGTGATCCAATAGTCTCAACCCGCCTACAGGACCAGGTGGAACTTGCAAGATAAATTCTTTAATAACAACTAAAAATTTGAATTTTTTTGTCTCAAAACAGAGCTTGGGACCCATCAATGGAAAGACTCAAAATCCACTAGCTCGTTCCAATGAAGGGTCATAAGCTATGTTTTTGAAACAAAAACGTAAACATAATAAAATTTGAATGCAGATTTTTGTATAGCCTGAATGTTGGCCAAATTCGGCCATTGGCGTTGTGAATTTAGTGAATTTCCATATTTTGTTTCAGTCACATAGTTTATGGTCCCTCATTGGAATGCTCCCCTCCCCCGTTAATGAGGACCACAAGCTGTAAAAAAAAAGGAAAATATATAAAAATTTTAAGGAAGAATTTTTCCAGGCGCGGCGGATCAAATTTAAAAGTGGAGAGATTATACTGTCGATCGTTGACTCACGGAAGGCATGAATATGCCATGGTTACAGGGGGGGGGGGGGGGGGGGTGGGGGGGGGGGGCAGAGACAGAGAGAGTTTGTGTGTGTGTGTGTGTTATGGACGTGGGAAGCAAATGTGGGCAAAATCTACGTTTAAGGGGCAAATACCTACCCCTCCCCCGGCCCCCAGTGACGCCACCAATTTTTCATGCCTTTTTCAGATATTGGAAGTTGACAAGAAAATCCCATTGTGGGTGCCCTCCACTTCCTAAACTGCACTATAAATTTGTTTACCGTAGGCCATGATTCGTATGTCTCTTGCTTCTAAAATTTCATGATTCCGAAGACTGAACTTAATTTGAAAAATCCACCCGAGTTGTTACGAAAATGACCGGAAGGAGTAGATGGATTTATTTATTAATTCTGTTTCATTCTCAATTTAGTTCGTCCAAAATAATTACTGAGGTAAACGTGAAGCAGCTTATCTGCAATGATATTAAATCATATGCCGAGTTAGTAATGATCCCGAGTCTGAAAAATAGGGGCCGCACTTCGTAAAGACAGGATGTATCGCCGAGACTGTCACATTATTGTTCTAAAAAACATAGCAACGCACAGAATTTGTTTTATTTTAAAATACTTCCTCTATTTGGTAATTTTATTTAAAAATGTCTCGATGAAATGTTTCGAGAATGAAGGTGGACAAGATCATATTCGATGGCGATAAACTTACCTTTAATTATACAGGGGGGAATCCAAATGACATATCGGCAAAACATTTTATTTTAATACGGAAACAAGTTAAATATCTCGAAAAATATTGGGCGAATTGTTTAAATGCGGTCATTATTCCGGGGTACAATGATCTGGAAAAGACAGATATAACATTTTTATGTCATTATTTTATGAAATACAGGTTTTAGAAATTCACTGACTGAAGACCAATATTGCTAATCAGGTTCAGACTCTGGAAGAAATTTCTCGTCCAGCACTAATTGATTATGTAATGCTTCTCTCCTAACCGCACTTGGGTACCCCACTTTTCTACACAAAAAGTGGGGTACGCGAAGTGCGGTTTTATATGGAGTGTACACGTAATGTGGTTTGTTGCCCTTAATCACCTGCATGGCAGCCATTTTGGATTTCTTCATAACAATGCCCACAATATTCTTCAGCACAGGCTTCTTCCAGGAGTTCTTTTCCAATCATCACCAAATTTCATACGCATGTTCAGGTTCATGGGTAGATGGGAACATCCTATTATAGTTATGGCCAGCCACCCACAATGACCATCAATATACCCATCTTGAATTTCTTCAGAACTGGCTGCCAGTTACATTTATGAATCAGGTTTTTTTTTTAAATTTGAAAGGGTGACTTATTATGATAAGTAGATGAGAATGTCCTATTTTGGTAATGGCTATCCTGACAACCATCTTTGATTTATTCAAAATGCCCTGCAATTATTTATGTCTACATTTTCTTGAAATTCTGCCTGATGACTTGGTACATCTGCCTGATGACTTAGTACATTGAGTTGATGAGAACATCCTATGTTGGTCACGGTTACCTGCAGCTCTTGGATTGCTTCAGAACACTGTCCACAATTCGTTCAGCGTGGGCAACAGTCTGAAGTTCTCCAATCAACACCAAATTTCATATGCATGTTCAGATTCATGGATAGACGAGATTCATTAACCCTTTACCCAACGAATTGCCCGCATCCGCCGTGTAATATGCAAATTGACCAATTGGAAAAAATTAAAATTTTCAAAATATTTCAACAAAACCCTATCATGTGACCCCTCATTGGAACGAGCTCATTGTGCTCGTTCCAATGAGCGGTCACATGATATGGTTTTGTTGAAATTTTTTGAAAAATTTTAAAAAAATTATATTAAAATAATAAATTTTGATATCGTTTGCGTTGGGTAAAGGGTTAAACACAGATTATAGGTAGCATTTTAGTACCAAGTTTCAGGAAATTTGGTTGGGTGACTTAGTTTGGTGAGTAGTTGAGAATATTATATTTTGGTAATGGTTGGCTTCCTATAATGGCTGCCATCTTGAATTTTCTTTAGAACAGGTTGCATGTGTGCATCATTATGCCCCTGGTATGGCCCGACCCACTCGGGGGCATTATGTTTTCACCATGTCCGCCCATCTGTCCATCCGTCCGTCCAGTAACTTTTGGTTTCTGTCCAATAACTAAAGAACCGCTTATTTGATCAAATTATAATTTTAGGGGTTACTTGTGGATGACTAGACAATGGTTCCTTTTGATTTTGGTCCATTCAATATGGCCACTATGACATTATGACACCGTCAGGGGCATATGCCATGCTTTGCGTTGCTCTTGTCTTTCTTGAAAAGGAGGAAAAACTAATATTTCATCCTTCAAAAACACATTTTGGCATCAAAAGTCAAGAAATAAGTGTTCAGTATATAACATCTTATTTGACAGAAATGATGAATTGGAATCACCATTTAGTTTATCATAAAAAATTAGTAAATAAAAAAACGTAAATATTTCTTGCTTCTAAATTGTCTTTTTAAGTTTACAGGATTCCTGTATAAATGTTATTTGTATCCTGTGTACATTGCTTATTTTGTTATAACACCAATCCATTTTCAGTAAATCTTTTACTTGTTAACCCTTTACCCAATGTAACGGCCAAAACTGGCCAGCGCTATTCTAAAAAATCGCCAATTAATTTTCATTATTTTTTGTCTCAAAAACATAGGTTATGACCTCTCGTTGGAACAAGCTCGTCGAGCTTGTTCCAATGAGGGGTCATAACCTATGTTTTTGAGACAAGAAATGAAAAAAATTAGTCATTCAAGAATGTTTTTTGTAAGTGTCTCCTGCTTTTCATGTTAGGTAAAGGGTTAACCCTTTACCCAATGCATAGGATATCAAAATTTATTATTTTAATTAGTGTTTTTTTCATAAAATTCAACAAAACCATAACATATGACCCCTCATTGGAATAAGCTCCACAAACTCATTCCAATGAGAGGTCAAATGATATGTTTTGTTGAAAAAATTTTAATAGTATATTTTTTTCAACTTCTTAAATTGTACATTACGCAGGCAGGTGATGCCATTTCATTAGGTAAAGGGTTAATTGTGTGTTAATTGTGTATTTGTTAAAAAAATAACCCTGGTAACTGAATATAATATTTTGTACCGTCGAATAATTGTTGAAGAAACTTTGAAATTTTTGGGTATTTCACACTTAGTCTGCCGAGTATTTTCTTGAATTTTTCATAAAACCAAGTCATGGCTGCTGCAAAACAGCCATAACTTGATTAGACAAAAAAATAAACACAGTTTGCCATGAAAAAATCTTTGTTACAGTAAACTACTTAGGTAAGAGAGTATTTTTGCCTTTTTGACCGTGTAAAACTTGTACGCTGTTTGGAACATAAAGGCTGAGCTTATTAGCTTGTGAGTATGAAGATATTCTCAGAATCAACTACCCTGTTTTGTCACTTTCATATCTAATGAGGATATATATGTAAACTTTATCATAATTACTTCACAAACATATTCTTCACAAATGTGTAATAATAATTGAGAACATTTGCACTGTTTAAGTGCATCTCTTTACAAAATGCCTGAAGAGCTGCATTAACCCTTAAAAGCTGGGAGATGTTCAAACATTTTTGCTGCACTCTGACATTCTACATCCTGTTACCCTGATGTGAAGGCAGCCAAGACTTGCCTAGAAAAAACTGCCAAAGTACATACAACATTGAGAGTGCAAGCAGAAAAATTACGCTTTTATCTACACAATATTCCTGTGTTTGCTTTTAAGTCTTTCTGTTTACACCTGCACAATGGTGGTGCTTCAGCAAGAGAATGTCGTTTCCCTACCTTTGTCTGAGTGGGCCAGTGTTCCCCTGCAGTTTTAAGACCTGGAATGGTTTGATCTTTATGAACATCCAACACAGCAAGCACTTGTTCATCTTGCAAGCAACACTGAACTCATTTTATTTGTAACTCATGCAGCCGCATCCAGACAACAATGCCCACTTCTTTTGTCACTTCTTTTGAAGAGTTTTGGATACTAAATTTAAAAACTTTCCTGGAGGTGGAACCCCAACCTTGACTGCAAGACAGGGACACAAACCTTCGGGCTCCACCCAATGATGTGTCCTGCAACAGCCATCGCTGCACACTGAGAACCTGTTCATAACTGGTGCTCAATGTGCAGCTATGGCCAATGCATAACATGAGTCATTACCTCATTTCTTATTTTCCGAAAGCATCACTACTGCTTAAGGACTTGTCAAAGTTTCTTTTTATCATTATAACAATATATATTTATGTTCCAATAAGAGTAAATTCCTTGCCCTCTGATTGGATGAGAGCTGGCATAATTTCTTTTATGTTTACGACTCCAGTAGCACCATCTGATGTCACCATGCAAAATATTTGAAATGGCGTCGCCGTTTTGTAATTGCTTCATCAGTGGAGTGACTAGCTGCTTCATTTTTCTGGATTTTTCAAACATGCAGGAGATGGTGTTCTGGATAAAGTGTTGTTTAAATTACAAACTGATTTACGATTTGAACTAAGATGGAATGAGTTTATCTGGTTTATTGATTATTTATCCAGTGCCGTCGTGGGTACACAAGAGGTTTATTTACTAAACCTGTGATCATTAAAAGTTGCCTTGCAGAATGCAATTTTTAATGATCACAAGTTTAGTAAATAAACCTCTCATGTTTCACAAAGTAGGTCTTGGGCTATGGGTAGTGTCTTATTGGAACATGTACGTCATTATGATGAGTTGACAGGGAACATGGTCTGAGGTTTGTGGCTTGGTGCATATAACTGCAAACCTCGGACCATGTTACAGTCAATTCATCACAATAATTTATAAGATAGCTTTCTACTAGGTAACTAATATCCATTGAATGGGAGATTACTGTGTAACAATAACTGTAAAAACATTCTTACTTTCTTTACAGGATACAGATTTCAACTTTAATGACTCAAGGGATGATACCAGCCAAATGGATACTTCATTTGAAGATAAAACTACCGAAGAACATGAGTACATAATACCTGGGCAGGAGGAGAATGATAATGACTTGAAATCCAGTAAGGAGAATGCTCAAGCCCAGAGTGGATCAAATCCATGTTCTGCAGATACAACCCTCATAGATTCATTGGCTGTTTCGAAGGACAGTGTTGATGAGGTTGTGTTTATAGATACTTCAGGACAGTCTCATGAGAATGCTATTAAAAGAACTCCTTCTTGCTCAGGGGATCTTTACACAGAAGTTACAAAAAAGAGTACCTCCAGTGTTTCCTCAAGAAAAACATCCATAAATTCTATTGCTGAAGAAAATGAAAATTCCACTAGTAAAAGTGGACCTAAAAAAGGCAAAAATAAAGGAAGGAAGAAGCGGTCAAAAAATAAAGATAAGAAAAAAGAAAACAAACAATGTTCTGTAGCAGTGACAGAAGACTTTGCATCTGTAAATAAAACAGATAACAATTTAGGTGCTCATATCTGTGAAGAAATGTCTCAAAAGCACAACTTATCAGACATGCATTTAAAGAATTCTTGCCATAGTAGTTCAAAGCCTGGTACTTTTCCTGTATCACTTAACTTAACAAACATTCCTTCCAGTAATACAGGATCTAGTGCAAACTTGAATGATTCAGTTACAGATATGTGTTCATTAACGTCTGGATCGGGTGATTATGATCTAGTACATAACTCAACATGTACATGTCATTCCCATATTTTATCATCATCTCATATTTACCATGATGTTAATTCAAATCTGTCACTTTCATTCAACTCAGATGTTTCTCATTCATCAAAATTGTATGATCATGTTGATTGTGATCTGTTAGTTTCGCCACATGTGAGGACATCAAGTCAGCAACTTCCATCAAACCCCACACATTCATCACCATTACACCCAGAAGTTAGAGATTTTTCAGCCGACAGAAATGAGCATCCATCTTCAAGTATCAGTTCAAAACATAATTCAACTCATCTTAGTGCGATACTTGAAAGCTGTCAACAGACTGTCAATGTTCAGTTTTGTCTTCCTTTGAAATCCATCAGTCAGAGTTGCGATACACCTTCATCTCCTTCACCATCAAGGACAGAACTCACCATCGATAGATTTGATGATGATGCAAGGCCAGATAGTGGTATTATAATGGATGGTGAAGACAGTAGTAAGGGAGATAATTCTGAAGAAGCATTGGATTCAATATCTCGGGGAACAGATGCTAGTGATGAAATTTATGACAGGAATTCAACATCTGAGAGTGAGTTTAGTTGAAAAAGATAGTCAACAAAGGTTGCTCATTGTATCCACATTTGAATAGAGTGGCATGCTATTTAAATTTCAATAGAAGTTCCACCCAAATGAATAGCAACAACTAAGGCCTAAAAAAAGTTAAAATCTGTTTCACAGGCCCTCCCACATGGTCATTTTGGCTGCTACATGCTCTCTTTTTATAACCGATGCAAACTTAAAAAAATAATAATTAAATGGTATATGTCTGATATTTTACCTTATTTAAAAAAATTGATCAATTTTTTCCTTGAGTGCAACAAGGCTTTGCAATGCCTTAGCATTGTAAAGCCTTCTTGCACTCAAAGGATGAAATACACCACCACCCGTGCTATTCTGTAGATTATCAGGCCTAAAAACATAAAATAAACCAAGAATATGAACTTTCAATGGCAAAGAAACAATTACAAAAATAAAAAATAAAATAAAAAAATGCCTGCCCGCATGCAATCTTAGAAAAAATGGCCAGAGAAACAAAAGATCTACGTGTGGCCAAATGCACAATCTTGCCAAGGTGAGATCGAGCATTTGTTGTTGCTATTCATTTTGGCAGAAATTCTGTTAAAACATAAACAGCATGGCTGACATTGTAAAAACAGAGAAGACAGGAAGACATCACAACTCTTTTTTTCCTGTAGGTTACCAGCATATTACAGTACGGCCACCGTAGACTGGTCACTTTCCACAGGATGGGCAGCATTTCCATGGATGCAATAATATTAGATTGCAAAAGCTAATTATAGGAATAATCATCAAAAATTTAATTAATGAAGCACCGGATACAACCCATTGTTTCATTAATTAAAATTTTGCTGCAGTAGATTTTTATTACCTGGTAAATGCATGCGTGGACATCACTCCCCATGCGTGGATTATGGCCAGTCCACGGTGACTGTACTGTATATAACCTGCTAATGTTATGATGTAAGCTCTTTATTTCCAGGTCTGTTTTTACCCTCTCCCTAATATATTTGCCAAATCTGATCAGTCCTGTACCCAGATTTATTACATGCTTATTTTTCTCTAGTTCCATATTTACAAATATTTTGGTTGACGGACTATTTTTCCACCTGATGTCATGAATCCATCAAAAAAACTAAACTGCATCCATTTTTGTAATCGGCCATTCAAAATGTCGCACTCTAACCCAGATCAATTTGGAAGCTGTAGTGACAGCCGATAAATCAAATGTTAATTGGAAAATGATTTTTGTTCATATCAACCAAAATAAATGAAATTAAACTTATTCTGTAAATGAGGAGTGATTTTATAACACTCAAGTGCTGACTTTCAAGTGAATAACTCTCAGAAAACCACAGCTAATATCTTAAAAATGTTAATAAAATAACCTATTTGGACACAATTTTCATTTATATTTTTCTGTTTACATATCGATCTGTCACACGTGTTGAGTTTTTGTTTTTTGTTTTATTTCAAGCAGACAATAAATACAAAGTTTTAAATTTTTAAATTTTCTGCGTGTGATGTTTAAATTTTTAATTTAATAGATTCTATGTCATAGAGGCATGTAATAAACACAGAATGCCACATTGTGTGAAAACATTCGTCAATACGGCACTCTTACCATCACAGAAGGATAGAACGAGAGGCCAAGCCTCTCATTCTATCTTTATGTGCTGCCACTTGTACCGTATTGATGAATGCATTCTCTCATCACGGCATTGAATGTCAAACCGAGAGGTCTTCGGTTCGATCCCCACCAGGGGTTACTGAATTGTGTTCTTGGGAAAGGTATTTAATCCTGACTGCCCACTTGGAGGCACGGTGGCGCAGTGTACTATGGCATACTACACTTGATGGTGTGCCTGACTTCAACCAATGCTAACCCAGCTTGTGTGGCGTTAGTTCATTTGTGGAGTCTGACAGTTGCTCTTTGTTGCTCAGTGGTTCTCTCCGGGTACTCTGGCTTCCTCCACCCATAAAACCGTCTGATACAAGGTGACCCTGGCCGTCGAAGTGTCATTAAACTCCAGTAAATAAACAAATTTCTTCATCATCGTGATGCTCTGTGTATATAGTCATTCAGTGTTTTCATTTTTTTTTTCTGTCAAAACATAGCTTATAACTGTTTAACCATTTTTCTCAGATGACTGGAAGATAAATGTACATAGCACGGATCCACAAATATACAGAATTGTTGCTTGCTTAACCCTTGACCTAACCTAGCAGTCATAACCCAGCCATCATTATTCTGTATATCGTCTTTGAAATTTTATTATTTTTTAAATTTTGCGTAAAAACCTAGGTTATGACTCTCTTTTGGAACAAGCTGTTCCTTTGATGCGTCAGAAGCTATGTTTTTAAGGCAAAGAATAAATATGTTTAGTTCAAGAATATTTTGCATGAGTCATCTGCTATTCCTGTTACATAAAGAGTTTACCCTTTAACCAACATAACAGACAAAAACAAAAATCATCATTCAATTTTCATTATTTTTAGCTCAACTTTGACGAAGTAAAATTTGAGCTATTGTCATGGCCCGTCGTCCGTCTGTCCGTCTGTCTGTCTGTCCGTACGTCAACAATTGGCTAAGGCTCGGGCTAGAGGTCGTATTTATGAACCGATCTTTACGAAACTTCTTGTGTACCTTTGTTATGACCCTGGGATGGGAACGAGTGTTTTTAGGTGTGGTCCAAAATTCAAGATGGCTGCCAGCGGCCATTTTGTACCGATGATGCAAAAATCAGTTTTTTGTACAGAACTTCTGTATGAAAGTTCTGATTTGAATAAAGTTTTGTATAAATGTTTAGTACCATGGGATACATCACATATAATACGGGTTTTTTTCTCGTGCGTAAATTATGCAAATTAGACTGACTGATTTATTTAGTGTTACTTTCAGAGCTGTAAGTGCCAAGCTGCTATGGCTCGGGCTAGAGGCCGTATTTATGAACCAATCTTTACAAAACTTCTTGGGTACCTTTGTTATGACTGTGGGACGAGAACGAGTGTTTTTGGGTGCGGTCCGAAATTCAAGATGGCTGCCAGCTGCCATTTTGTACCGACGATGCAGAAATCTGTTTTTTGTACAGAACTTCCATATGAAAGCTCTGATTTGAATAATTTTTTGTATGAATGTTTAGTACCATGGGATATATCACATATAATACAGGTTTTTTTCTCATGTGTAAATTATGCAAATTACTCTAACTTTGATGTTCTTTGGTGTTACTTTCAGCACTGTAAGTGCAAATGCCAATACGGCTCGGGCTAGAGGCCGTATTTATGAACCGATCTTTACGAAACTTCATGGGTTCCTTTGTTATCACCGTGGGACGAGAACGAGTGTTTTGGGGTCCAGTCTGAAATTCAAGATGGCCGATGGCAGCCATTTTGTACGAAATTTGGTGCAATCAGATTTTTGCACAGAACTTCCATATGAAAGCGCTGATTTGAATAATTTTTTGTGTGAATGTTTAGTACCATGGGATACATCACATATAATACGTTTTTTTTTCTCGTGCAGAAATTATGCAAATTAGATGAACTTTGATTTTTTCAGTGCTGCTTACACACAGTAAGTACACATGTCAATACGGCTCGGGCTAGAGTCTGTATTTATGAACCGATCTTCACGAAACGTCTTGGGTACCTTTGTTATCACCTTGGGATGAGAACGAGTGTTTCTGGGTGCGGTCCAAAATTCAAGATGGCTGCCAGTGGCCATTTTGTATCGAAATTAGGTCTAATCAGTTTTTTGTACACAACTTCTATACGGCTCAGGCTAGATGCCGTATTTATGAACCGATCTTTACAAAACTTCTTGGGTACCTTTGTTATTACCGTGGGATGAGAACGAGTGTTTTTGGGTGTGGTCCGAATTTCAAGATGGCCACCAGCAGCCATTTTGTTCCAAAATTAGTGCAATCAGTCTTTTGTACAGAACTTCTGTATGAAAGTTCTGATTTGAATAAATTTTTGTATGAATGTTTAGTAACATGGAATACATCACATATAGTACGGGTTTTTTTCTCGTGCAGAAATTATGCAAATTAGATGAACTTTGATTTATTCAGTGCTACTTATACTCTGTAAGTGCACATGTCAATACGGCTCGGGCTAGAGGCTATATTTATGAACCGATCTTCACAAAACTTCTTGGGTACCTTTGTTATCACCTTGGGACAAGAACGAGTGTTTCTGGGCACGGCCCAAAATTCAAGATGGCTGCCAGTGGCCATTTTGTACCGAAATTAGGTCCAATCAGTTTTTTGTCACAACTTCTACACAGCTCATATTTGTGAACTGATCTTCACGAAACTTCTTGGGTGCCTTTGTTTTCACCTTGGGACAGGAATGAGTGTGTTTTGGGGTGCCTTTGTTATCACTGTGCTATGAGAACAAATATTTTGGGGTTCTGTCAGACCCACTGTGGGACTCAAAGATTTTTTCTAGTTTAGCATCTGACTGTCACCCACCTTTACAATACTTTACCTATACATTTGTTACAGGCAACGCTCAGTATTTATGTACAGACCGTTACAATACTTTATATGTACCTTTGTTATCAGGTCATTACCTAGATGTTTGTCATTGCTGTGTCACATACTATACATGTACATGTCTTTGTCTTGACAAGTTGAGCTACAGTGTCATTGACACTTTCATTTTCATTTCTTGTCTCAAAAACAAAGCTTATGACCGCTCATTGGAATGAGCACATTCCAATGAGGGGTCATAAGCTATGTTTTTGTCGCAAAAAATGAAAAAAATTAGTTATTCAATAATTTTATTCACACGTGTTGTCTGCCTTTTGTGTTAGGTAAAGGGTTAACATGAAGCGGTTGGGAGCACGGTGGCTCAGTGGTAGACTGTTGGACTTCTATGCTAGAGGTCGTGAGTTCAATCCCCATCTGGGACGAACCACGTTGTGTCCTTGGGCAAGGCACTTTATCCTGGTTGACTACATGGGGGCACGATGACACCGTGTACCAAAGAGTACTGCACATCAGTGGTGCACATGTCTTGAATTCCAGCACCATATATTCTCCACTTGAAAAGTATTTTTTTTATTTTTCATAACAGAACAAAAAACACTTGCAAACTTTCATCACATGGACCACCTGATGCAATCCGGTGGTCCATGTAATGAAAGTTTGCAGGTGGTTCTTGTAGTTTGTCCTCAGAAATTGTAAATAATTGCCAAATGAAAAATCTATCCCACAGCGATTTGGTAGTAATCCACTCGCCACATACTGTAGAGTCTATTTTTTTCTGTTTGGTCAGTTTGGTTCATGGTTTCACAACTGACCTCGCTTATATTGCATTATATTTTTCATTGCACAGAAAAAATGTTCCTGTGTATTTCAGACTACTTCATTCTTCTGCAGTAAGGAGTGCATTAACTAACAAGCATGTTCTGCACTAATTGTGACAGGGCTTTTAGTATCAACTGTAGGAGGTAAGATGTATACCAATACCTTTACTACTTAGTTCAAGAAATCTGACAAGCAGACTTGCAGCTCATGGATCACCAAGTAGACTGCCCCTTGGCTCCTAAACTTGCTTTTGTTTTTCAAGTTTCTACCAGTCTATTGTTAGCTAGAAAGGATAAAGGTAGATGCCCAAATTACACTAAGTTTATTGTTTGACCTGTAAAATAACATAAGACAGATTGATTTTATTTTCATTCATCTGTTATTTGTTTGACGGTACTGCACCTGGAGCCTAAGGCTTACACGGTCATTTACTTGTGACAGGTAACATGAATCCCTGCATCTTATTTATCTCCTGTTTTTTCTGTGTTGAGTATTTCATGTAAAAGCCATTACATCTTGTTTGTTTGTTATTTTTCAAGGTTTGTTAGTGGATGTAGATAAATACACAGATAATGAACAACTAGTCAGAAGAATTGATATGCTACGCAGGGATCTAGTAGATATTAAAAAAAAGAGGTAATTACTGGTAGACGTTACACACTCCTTACAAAATTCTCTTGATTAATCCCAATAAAAGTCTGCTCTTAACATATGATAGTTTTCTTCTACCAGATCAACCACCCTGCAAATAACTTGATAAAACATGTCGAACAGACTTTACCAACCCAAATTTACAATTTGGATATAAGTTCTGCCTGGAGTGAAAACTTAGATTTCAATGCAGCTACTCATGACATAATTCTGATACCAACTTAAAAATAATATGTATTATTTTTATTATATGCTCTGCAATGTTTTAATTGCAATTAACTGGTTGAGAGCTACATTTTTTTTTTTTGGTGGGCTGAATTTGTTCATCAAAATTTGTTTTATTACAAATTATTGAAGAGTGCCCACAGGCACTCTTCAATAATTTGCGATAAAACAAATTTATATATAAACAAAATATTATTTTAGTTTGACTGAATATGAAACAAGAGCAAGGAAAATGTTTGTGCTTTTGCTCTGGTAGTCTCATTTTTTGAAAGCCCTGATAGTGGCTTCTAGTGCTCAACCAGTATTATTAT
The DNA here is from genome assembly GCA_031216915.1 of Pictodentalium vernedei. Taxonomy (NCBI): domain Eukaryota; kingdom Metazoa; phylum Mollusca; class Scaphopoda; order Dentaliida; family Dentaliidae; genus Pictodentalium; species Pictodentalium vernedei. Next base: position 388,323,329 of record CM062290.1, on the reverse strand, counting down.
TATTATTTATTGCTGTTTAAGGTCACATACTTATGCACAGTGGCTAATCGTGACCGTGACAGCTTTACGGGTGGAGGAAGCCAGAGTACCCGGAGAGAACCACCGAGCATCGATGAGCAACTGTCAGCTCCTCAACATACTACTCTGTTCAAGCTCCGCTCAGGCAGGGTTACAGCGGTTGAAGACATGTGCACCATCGACGTGCAGTATGCCTTAGTACATGGCATCATCGTGCCCCCATGTAGGCAACCGGGATAAAGCGCCTTGCCCAAGGACACAACGCGGGTCGTCCCGGACGGGGATCGAACTCGGGACCTCTAGCATAGAAGTCCAACAGTCTACCAGTGAGCCACCGTGCTCCCAATACTCAACCAGTTAAACATTTTTAATTGTAATTTAATCCCCCCACCCCATTATCAAAAACATGATGATATTGATCTAAATTTATGATCAGCCCACAAGAGGATAAAATCATACTTGAATCCAAGCAGTGAGCTTTTGTATTCTATTTTCTCCTTATTTGTTTTCCCAAAACAACCCTTAATAATGGATTCTGTGGTTGTTTTCAAAACATATCAAGTGGGAATATTATTTGTTTGGGGGGAAGAAAAACGAATGAAAATAAAGTAATTGAATATTATTAACTGGTTAAGTGGTTAGTCAATTAACCCTTTGAACACGAGTGGCCTCTTTTCCGGCCCAGAAGCATGATACGTCATAATTTCATTAAGTAGGATGGCTGCGGAGTGAATGTATGAGGCAGACCAAGTAATATTTTCAACGTGCAGCGCTTGGCTGCTCGTTGAAAATATTAATTGGTCTACCCCAACTAATGAATATGGACTCTTCCAATTCCTACCATTGGACTGACATGGAAGATACCACCAGGGTTCAAAGGGTTAAGAGGACTCCCCTGTACATCCTACAAATCCTTCAACATTATACATTAACATGGAGAGGTATCACATTTACAGTACGTGGAGATTAGATTGTAACTAAATCACTCGTGGAGTGGAGTTATCACCCAAACTATAACTTTCAAATTTTGTACATATGGACAAAAAACACAAGAAATGTTTCAGCCAATGGACCTCCTGGTTTAACCCGGAGGTCCATTGGTTGAAACTTTGCCTCTTCTTGTTTCAGCCAATGGACCTCCTGGTTTAACCCGGAGGTCCATTGGTTGAAACTTTGCCTCTTCTTGTTATGCTTTACAAGAAATTTGAAATTATTGCTTGGGTGGAATCTCCATTCTGCAGGTGATTTAGTGGTACAGTAAAACCTGTCTTGAGAGACCACTGTCTTGAGAGACCACCTGTCTTGAGAGACCACATCTGCCATGCACCGATTGGTTTTACTCTATAATGGACCTGCTATGGGAGACCACCTGTCTTGAGAGACCACCTGTCTTGAGAGACCACTGTGACCTAGTACCAACTTGTATTTTCATGCCATAATGGACCTGTCTTGAGAGACCGCCCCTTTGAAGACTGAAACCATGATACAAAAGCTTTTTACCTGTTCTGGAATTGGAAAATCCATTGTGGTTATACTAACATAATTAAAAGTATTAAAAGCTCTTAATTGGGTTTCTATTGCTAACTCATTAAAGATTGAGATGTTCTTATAAGACACCTGTGAAAAGATTAGGATTATTGAATAAACAATTTCATACATACCTGAAATGTGACAGATAGGAATAAAAATACATTTGTGTTGAAAATCTTTTTGTAACAAATTGAAATGGACTGTTATAAAAATTATAAAAATAAATTAGTGTTGAAAATCTTCAATGAAGATTTTCAACACTAATTTATTTTTATAATTTTTATAACAGTCCATTTCAATTTTTTACAAAAACTTCATAAAAAAGAACAACTACAAAGTAATTACAAAAGTCCATTCTTCTCCATTTTTTAATTTTGTTGTTGGTTATTAACTGACTTGAGAAAACCTGAAACCCGTTATGAGAGACCACCTGTCTTGAGAGACCACTTTTGTGTGGCCCAAAGGGTGGTCTCTCAAGACAGGTTCTACTGTAATACACCCTCCATGTACTGTAAGTCCTGACATGGATGGTGTGACCATAATAGAATTTATCACATAATCACCATCAAATAGCTCATTACAGAAAAGATCATTTACAACACGTCTAATACTAGAATGATTTCAGAAGTTCACATCATAAGGGTTGTGAGTTGGTTTCAGAAGTGCAATGGAGCCCACTTAATTGGATATCTCTTAACTAAATAACCCTGTTAATTGAATATAATTTCCCAACTCAGAACCATTTACCATACTTCAAATTTGACCAGTTAATTGAATATAGGTTATAGAGTAAACTCCTGTTAATTGAATAAAAAATCTTGTAACCTGTCGAAACGTTACCCTGACTCTCCCCAGTTTTCCTTTGTTTATAGACCTATTTGGCCTCAGTACATCCATTACAGGCATTTAATCTATTATATCTTATTTGACAGAGCTCATGGAGCTCTGTCAAACAAGATATAATAGAATAAATGGTAAGTGTATCTCCAGAATACAGGAAAGTGACACAATCCCTGTTAATTGAATACTCCAATTAACTGAATAATTTTCATTGGCAAAGTGGCTTTTCAATTAACAGGGCTCCAGTGTAATTGAATTAATCTTCTCTTATTTTTCATTAATTGCCTGCCTTATACAAATAGCGGATGACATTTGCAGAAAAAAGTTACCGAATAACTAAATATTTTCATTTTTCTGTCTCAAAAACATAGCTTATAACCCCTTATTGAAATGAGATCACAGGCTCGTTCCAGTGGGGGTCATAAGCTATGTTTTTTATACAAATATTGAAGAAAATTTTTTTTTGTGAACAGCGCTTGCCAGCCTTAGTTGTTACATTAGCTAAAAGGTTAAATTACATATTATGTGATAAAATGAATCTTGATATCTGGTAATGATGGTAAAGCCATATATTACCCAAAAATTAAATCCATGTTTGGACTTAGTTAATCCTTAAGTCCTCAGGTAAATTTTATGTCAATAACAACCATATATACAGTACATGGAGAGTGTATTACCACTAAATCACCCGCAGAGTGGAGATTCCACCCGAGCAATAATTGCAAATTTGTTGCAAAGCACAACCAGCAGCAGCAAAGTTTCAGCCAATGGATCTCCGGGTTAAACCCAGAGGTCCATTGGCTGAAACATTGCTTGTGTTGTTTGTCGATATGTAAAAAATTTGAAAGTTATAACTTGGGTGATAACTCCACTCTGCAGGTGATTTAGTTACAATCCACTCTCCACATACTGTAGACGGAACCGCACAAGCATTTGAATGGGTTAATGTTTATTGCACGAGTTTGGTTGGGCACAAGAATACCACGAGAGGCGAAGCCTCGAGTGGTATTCTGTGCCAAACCAAACGAGTGCAATAAACATTAACCCATTCAAATGCTTGTGCGGTTCTGTGTTAATTTATTACACACCTTCGCAGATTTCTAAAACAGGCCCCTTTATGGTAATACTAACTAAGAATTAACTTATCCTTCTGAGACGTAAAGGAAATAAAATGAGACAAAAATCCAAATTTATCTTCACAAGCAGGAGACCAGACTTATTGCTATTTCGTATGCTGATTGAACTTTCATTCATAGTTTCAACTTGCAAATTGTATTGCATCACTACTTCGATCAATGAAACACTGTTCATCTGATATACAGTTTACCGTCTTTTCATGCCTCAATTTTACTGCACGAATTGTGAATAGTTGATGTGATCCCCACCAAAAAGTTACCATACTTTCATAACAAACAATAGATGTAAATTCGGAAAATCCATCAATGAGAAATTATAAAAAAAACTCACATGCCTATCAGACTTCCAAGTTCCATGTGGCTGTTGTTACTTGACTGATTGACAGGTTAAGATTTTAGTCAAGATTACAGTACTCATTGTTAATTCCCTCATAAATTAAATTTATATCCTTATTGTCCAAGAGAAATGATTGTATTGTTCACAATTCCTGCTCAAAATTTATTAAAGTTTGTGTTATAGCCTTTAACAGGGGTACAGAATCCATATGAATTCCGGTGAATATCGACAGTCAATTTGTTTTGTATTGCGATTCTGGTGACCTAGAAACTTGCTCGTGCAATGGCATTCAATCGAAATGACATTACTCATAGACGCTTTCATTTTATGTCTACATTGTTCGTTAGTTTGAACTGCTTGTCAGTTGTGGCTATGTCATACTTTAACCCGCCAGGTTATTTAATCAGTAGTCAGTATTGTTCACGGTAAGAAAATAAATTAGAAAGTTTCTTTTGATGGTCGGTCAGTGTATAGGATAATCAGATAAGTTTCTACGGAAACAATCGAAACTCAAATACTTTTGACGCCTAACATGCACTTTACAACATCAAAATAAATGACCTATTGCATCGAAAAGGGCCCATGTATCCCCAGAAATATAACTGGTTCCATTCTTACATTAAAAAAGTGCAAAAATCTGTATCCCACATGTGTGCGATAAAAGTTTATTTTTATCACACATCGTAGAATGTCATGAACAAACCTTAATTTTAAATGGATGTGTGATAAATACATGTACACAGCTGCAGATAACTTAATTAATGTTTCTACAGGCTGCCAACAATGATGTAAAAACACTGTCAAGATAAATGCATCCTACCAGTAGAGTTCTCAAGGAACAATACACTTGGGACAAGTTTTTCAGAGCAATATAAAAGGAGCACTTTGTGGCTGTATGGGGACACTTTGTGGCTCCCCAACGTACTAACTCCTCACAAGCAGGGTTAGCATTGGTTTAAGACAAGTGCACTATTAAATGCAGTACACCTTAGTACACAGTGCCACCATGCCCACATGTGAGCAATCAGATTGACCCTTTGAAATGAAGTGCAATGCCGCAACTACTGAGCCAACGTGCTCCCTAGAATTACTGTTAATTACTTGATTCATCATGGGAACCCTAGACATTGGGAAAGTGGTTGTCAACTGTGGTAAATAAGTTCTGTATTACTGGTAAAATCATTTATTTATTGGTGTTTAAGGTCACATATTTATGCACAATGGCTAATCATGACCACAACAGTTTTACGGTTGGAGGAAGCCGGAGTACCCAGAGAGAACCACCGAGCAACAGGGAGCAACTGTCATCTCCCTAGCATACTAGCTCCACACAAGCAGGGTTAGCATTGGTTGAAGACAGGTGCACCATTGACATGCAGTACGCCTTAGTTCACAATGCCACTGTGCCCCAAGTGGGCAATGGGGGTGAAGTGTCTTGCCCAAGGACACAACCCAGTTGCCATATTAATTTTATGATAATTACTAATTGCATGGCTGTCTAAAACTTAACAGTGTTTCTGTATCCTTGTTGGCTGCCTGCACAGGCAGCCAACAGTGATATAGAAACACTGGCATGATAAATGTACTCTACGTGTTGAATTCTCAAGGAAGAATACATTTGGGGGCATCCCTGTCTGGGACAACCCGCATTGTGTCCTTGGGCAAGGCACTTTATCCCAGTTGCCTACATGAGGGCATGATGATGCCATGTACTAAGGTGTACTGAATGTCGATGGTGCATATGTCTTCAACCACTGAAACCTTGCTTGAGCGGAGCTTGAACAGAGTTAGATTGTTGGGGAGCTGATAGTTGCTCGTCGATGCTTGGTGGTTCTCTCTGGGTACTCCAGCTTCATCCACCTGTAAAACTGTCATGGTCACGATTAGCCATTGTGCATAAGTATGTGACCTTAAACACCAATAAATAAATAAATAAATTTGGGGACAACTTTTCCAAAGCAATATAAAATGGCGTTTGGGATCTGTATGAAAACCAAAGGGTTAAACAAGAATTTTATTCTGTTTCTATTTTCTCTTATTTTCATACTTTCAGAATTGAAGTGCGAGACAAAAGATTGACAGCATCCAGTGATGAGAGGCAATCATATGAAGAAAGATTTCACACTCTATCACATGAATGTAGAACGGTCACAGAAGAGATTGACTTACTCTGCAAACTTCAGAAGAAGATGGAGGAGAAAAGAATCCATGGTCTCCCTTCTTAACACAGCTTTTGCTTCTTATGCCATTTCATCTTCAGCGTGAAAAGTAACATCACCATCACCACTATCACCATCTATTTTCAAAATAATCAACTGCAATAACATCAACCTGCTAATATCATTCTTTATGTTCAACTGTCGTAAATGATTGTGGTATCCACTGACCAAAACAAGGGTTCACTATTCTTAGCTTTTCACCCCCAAACAACTAGCAGACTAGCAGACTAGCAAAATACACCTGCCAACAAAAATTCTTAAATAACAAAAAGTTTCACTTGCCTGCAAAACATGGCTTATGCCCTCAATGGAACTGGCTCAGTGAGCTCGCTTCATTGAGGGATCAAAAGGTATGTTTTGAAGCCAAAAATTGGAGAAAAAAAATAAAATTTGAATGGCCATTTTTGTGAGAAGTGCTGAACAAATTATGACCAATACATTAGGAAAAAGGACAAGCCCCCAAATTAGTCCAATCTGAAATCTGGCCTCGAAGATCAGTGGGTTGAAAAAAATACTGCAACATCAAGACAGAGCACGAAAACAAATTAAAAAAAACATCCTAGAGTCATTTTTTTGGTACTTTTTTCTGACACGTGAGATTCCACAGTGCTGTGCCAAGAAAAGCAGAAAGATAATTTCAAGTGGATCGCGATCCCCGTCATGATCCAATTGAAATTTCCTGTTGGCTTTTGTGATCACAGTACTGTTTATTAGCTTGCCTGACTTTCAGTCAGTGGAGCTATAGTGATCACTCACCGTCCGTCGTCCGTGAACATGGTGTTTGCATCTTCTCCTCCAAAACCGCTGAACCAATCCAAAACCGCTGAACCAACTCTGATAGCACAGTATGAATTATAGAAAAATTATTAAAAAATCTTTTTCTCCAGAACCAGTGGGCAGAATCTTTTGATACTTGGTATGCAGCTTGAAATTTGAGATAATAGTTTGTTATGACATCGCATTTTGATTTTGTGTAAATCAAGTTGCCTAGGGGAGTGCGGTGGCTCAGTAGGTAGAGGTGCAGGCTGCAAGCCGAGAGGTCCTTGGTTTGAATCCCACCTGCGGCAACCTCGTTGTGTCCTTGGGCAAGACACTTCACCACCATTGCCCATGTGGGGGCACGGTGATGTTGTGCACTAAGGCGTACTTCACGTCGATGGTGCACCTGTCTTCAACCAATGCTAACCCTGCTTGTGTGGAGTTAGTATGCTGGGGAGCTGACATTTGCTCGCCATTGCTCGGTGGTTCTCTCCGGGTACTCCGGCTTCCTCCACCCATAAAACTGTTGTGGTCATGATTAACCATTGTGCAGAAATATGTGACCTTAAACACCAGTAAATTAAAAAATCAAGTTGCCTCGTCCTTCGGTAGGGCCACACCCAAAAAGTGTGCTTAAATCTTAAAAAATCTTCTTATCATGAACCAGCAGTAGCAGAGACTTGATATTTGGTGTGCAGCTTCCTTTTGAGGTGTAGACTCAAATTTGTTGAAGAGAAGTTTGAGGAGCTATATTTGCCTTCGTTATGGGATGGGCAAGAATTTTCACCCCGCCCAAAATTTCTATTTTCCAAACCGAGAGGCTGATTTGAACCAAATTTGATATGAGGGCTTATTGGGTCATAAGTACTTAATTTATGCCAAAACAGGACCAACAGAATTGAATGGTCAAAAAAATTGCTGTCGGTTTTATCATGGGGTACTTTTTGGGGACATTGAAAAAGAGCCGAGTCAGCATTTTTTTTACACTGTGGGTAATGGGAAAAACATTTGAGACTACTTTTCTCCCAAACCACTGCTCCAAAAGCTTTCAAATTTCACATATAACATCTTTGGAAGATTGTTTCACATGTTTATTGAAATCAAAACCCTGGGTCCATATTTGGGCTCTCAATGGGAGCCCAAATGTTTAAATTAGTGCAGTATGAGGAATATTCTTTAAAAATCTTCTTCTTCAGATCTACCAATCAGAATCTTTTGATATTTGGTATGCAGCATGCTTAGGGGGGTTTGTTCAAGCCAAGTCCCTGGGTTCATATTTGGGCTCACTGTAGGAGCCTGAATTATAACTTAGTTCAAAATGAGGAATTTTCTTTAAAAATCTTCTTTTTCAGATCCAGCAGTCGGAATGTTTTGATATTTGGTATGCAGCATCCTTGGGGTGGGTGGGTGGGGGGGGGGGGGGGGGTCTAGTTTGTTGAAGCCAAGTCCCTGAGTTCATATTTGGGCTCCCTGTGGTAGCCCGAATTATAACTTTGTTCAATATGAGAAATATTTCTTTAAAAATCTTCTTCAGATTCAGCAGTCAGAATGTTTTGATATTTGGCATGCAGCATCCTTAGGGGGGTGAGATTCAAGTTTGTTCAAGACAAGTCCCTGTGGGAGCCCGAATTATTACTTGGTTCATTATGAGAAATATTCTTTAAAAATCCTTTTTTTTTTTAGATCCACTGGTCAGAATCTTTGGATATTTGGTAAAAGCATTTCTTTGGAGGGGCAGATGCAACTTGTTGAAATCAATTCCCTGGGTTGATATTTAGGCTACCATGTCAGGTGAGCACCCTCTTGTCCATGTTTTGGTCATGGTATAGTGTTTAATGCAGAAAGTGACTTTAAACACCAAATAACATAATTAAAAATTAGAATTTGTTTTTAGTTTTTTAACCATCTACAAAGTAACATGTTATAAAAAATTTTAAATTAAGTTTTCAAGTCTATGCTTTTAACTGACAAACATGTTTATTGAAACAGGGTTTATATTTCATATAAATTTGGAAGAATCCATTTGGATTCTCGTGAAAATGGTTGTGAGAATCCATAGCAGCTATGAGTGTCCCAGGATCCCATGAGGCTACCATGGTTGAATCCCTGTTGTATACTGATAACACATGTTAACTCTTTACCCAACACAGCTTTTTAATTTTAAAAATATAAACTGAATTTGATAATACTTTAAAAAATAACAATACAGTAGAATCCTCTTAATTGAATATCCATTTTGCCAGTGAAAATTATTCAATTAACAGGAGTATACAATTAACAGGGATTTGGTCAGTTTCCTGTGTACTGGAGGTAAACTGAGCATTTATTCTATTATATCTTGTTTGACAGAGCTCATAGAGCTCTGTCAAACAAGATATAATAGAATAAATGCCTGCATTGAATGTACTAAGGCCAAAAAGGTTGATAAATAAGGGGAATTTGGAGCGTGTCACAGTAACTTTTTCGACATATTACAAAAATTTATATACAATTAACAGGAGTTTACTCTACAACCCATATGCAATTAACAGATCAAATTTGTACTGAAGGTATGGTAAATGGTTTTGTGTTTGAAAATTATATTCACTTAACAGGGATATACAATTAAGAGATATCCAATTAAGTGGGCTCCACTGTACTTACCAATAAAACCTTACAGGTATGGATGTTATTTGAGCCGGTTCCATTTGACCGCCATATTTGTATAATTATATTGACAAAAAGTGTCGGCATATTTCAGGTCATCTTAGCCTTGTATTGGTTAATTTGCTTCCGATACGTTAGGAAACAGTTAAATTGACTCAATTCTTTTCATGTGAATCCTAGCAGAGGTACAGCAAGAATCTACATGGATTCTCACTGGTTTTGTTCTGCGGATATTTGCATGAATTGATTCTCGGATTCTTGTCGAAATATAAGCCCTGTGATAACACTTTTTATGAAAGTCTTCTTTTTTATTTGAATATAGTACAGTTAAAACTAGAAGTCCTGTCATGAAATGCACTCAAATAGCACGTTGATATGTGCGTTAATGTACGCGTTATGGCCCGAGTGAAGCTATCAAATTCTGTACATATGGCCTGTACACAAGCAATGTTTCAGCCAATGGACCTCCGGGTAACCCGGAGGTCCATTAGCAGAAACATTGCATGTGTTTGCTATGAGTAACCAGGAGAACCTGCCGTGCTTTGGATGCCATTCGATATGGCAATTGCGCGCAATTCCAACGCACAATTAAGCCTAGATAAGTGCACTATTCGTGACAGGACTTCTAGTTATAACTGTACGTACTGAACAACAGTGAAAACAATTAATAATAATTTTATAAAATGATTTGAAAAACATTTACCTTCCAAACTTAAATTTCTGTTTTGTTATATAATTTTTGTTTTACTTCAGTACCCATCCTATCTGTTATTTATATAGAAGTGCTGTCCAATCTTAAAATATATTTTTAACAAAGATTTGTTTTGTAACAATTTATAGGAAAGTGCAGGCACTCTCCCATAAAGATCACAAAACCATTGATGCACACATAATATCACATTAGGTAACTTTTGCCAAAATGTCTGTCCAGACATAAATATTAGACCACAATGTCCTACACCAATACATCCTTGACCACAATGTCATGGGCTGAATGATATGTCCATTCTCTCCTTTGAGAATGTGTCAACTCGTATTGGAAAAAACAAAAAAGTTTCACAAATGAGGGGAAGTTGAGGACAGATAATTTGTTTTGAATAGTAGAGTGCTGAGTTATTTTTGGTTATCAAAATTTAGTAATATGTCATTGCCCTGGGCAAATTCTAATAGATAGAATGCCTGCGGTGTATCCTTGAGCAAGACACTTCACCCCCATTGTCCATGTGGGGGCACGGTGGTGCTGTGTACTAAGGCGTACTACACGGCAATGGTGCACTTGTCTTCAACCAATGCTAACCCTGCTTGTGTGGAGTTAGTATGTTGGGGAGCTGACAGTTGCTTGCTGTTGCTCAGTGGTTCTCTCCGGGTACTGTTTCCTTTACTCGTAAAACTGTCGTGATCATGCAGAAATATGTGACCTTAAACACCAATAAATAAATAGTAGATAAAATAATTTCACTTTGATGATAAAGGGCATCCACAGATTTTGAAGCTAAATGTTTTTTGGTAATCAAAGTTTGTTCACATGTCTTTGTCTTGTTGCAGGCAAGCTCCGATAAATTGTAACAAGGCAAATCCTAACAGACTATATAATTTCCCTTAAAAGAGAATATGAAACACATCCACTGAGTATAAGGCCTTAAAGTTCTAGTACCTGTACTTAGAATAAAGCCCAAATATGGGCTTCCTTCACTCTACCAGTTAAGTTGTGGGGCCTGTTGTTAAAAAATGAAGCCCAAATATGTACTTCCAGCATTCTACAGGTTAACTCTTTACCTAATGAATTGGCAGCATCCGCCTGTATAATATACAAGCTGAGCTGTTGAAAAAAAATTCCCAAAAGAATTTAACAAAACCATATGTGACACCTCATTGGAATGAGCTCATGTTAGTGGGGGAGGAGCACATATGTTTGTTTTTTTTATTCTGTGGAAATTGTGGAAAAAAAATTAAAATAACAAATTTTGATATGTTTGGGCAAAGGGTTAAACCACAGAGAAATTGAATATTTTGAAGGAAATCAGCTCACACTGAATGGTGAAAAGGTAAAAACTTTGCAGCTTTTTGCTATTTTTTTTTATTTTGAAATCAAGCATTGTTGAAAGGTAGAAAGTTAGAGAGCTTTTCTCTTTATTGACAGAATGTTAATAAAAAATTTGAAATTTGTTCCTCTTGCCAAATGTTCTTCCAATAAATGGTAAGTGAGAAAGTGAAACCATTCAAGCCAAATAAAATGTCCTATATATTTATAGTGGTGCTAAACAGACACCTGTCGGTCAATGTCAATAAGCTTTTACCTTTTCATCTTCTCAAAGAGTTTCACAAGGTTCAATCTATTATATATCAGGTTTAACCCTTTACCCAATGACTCGATGGCATCCGCCCACGTAATATGCAAATTCAGCAGTTGAAATTTTTTTATTTTTCCAAAAATTTCAACAAAACCATATCATGTGACCCCTGTTGGTACGAGCTCAACGGGCATGTTCCAATGAGGGGTCACATGATATGGTTTTGTTGAAATGTTTTGAAAAATTTGAAAAAAATGATATTTAAAATAATAAATTTTGACATCTGCGTTGGGTAAAGGTTAAAGCCAGGCCTGAAAATAAGCAGTCTGACATTTGCAGAATGAGGTCCCCAGAGGCTGAATCTGATGATGCTATCCTATACAGTGGGCCAATTTATCCTCTGGGTACCTCTTTCTGTTTAGTTATGAGACCCTGATGCAGATTGAGGTTCACAGAGAGTAAATGTAGTGATCCTAACCTGCTGTACAGGGTGGCTTCACAAAATTCACCCTCTTGGGGACCTCATTTTGCAGATGTCAGTCTGCTTATTTTCTGGCTTGGTTAAAGCTAGGCAGAAAATGTTGAGTTTTTTTTTTTTAACTTTAATCCTAACTGACTAATATTCCAAGTATATCATCAAGACATGCCTTTGATGAAGACATGCCTTGATGGTGTAATCGGATTATTTCATCAGCCCGGAATGGATCCATTACTGTCAGGTCAAATCAGATTTACACCCACAGTTCATCCTCGCGATGCTGCTTGTCTCAAAATCAGTGAAGTTATGACAACTGTATTATTGTCATTGTGTTTTGTATTTTTTTTTCTTTTCTAATGAAGTCTCAGTGCATTGGGTCTCATTTAATTACCAACTAGAGAACAGAAAAACACTGTTAATTATATAGAATATAATTCTCGGACAACAAATTATATCTTTGACATAAATTTGACATGTGATTTGCATATTAACACTGTACCAATACCAGGGTAAATCACAATATACTGATATGGAACCGGAAATGTTAATACTGACCAGTTTATATCCCAACAGAGTAGAAAAACTCAAGCACATTATAGATTCAGCTAATGGACCTCTGAGTTACACACATATCATCGCATGAGTGCTAGAATGTTCTATGTCTCCTATGGGACATAGAACATTCTAGTACTCAGGTGACGTTATATCCACTGACTCAAACTTATTATTAACCGTAGGTAACAGAGAAAATTATTTTATACTGCTGAAAACTGTAATTTATCCATGTAATAAGAATCCACTGACATGTTCAGAAGACTCACTTTTTGCCAAATTTGATTCTGACTTGAGCTTAGAATTTGTCTTGGTATGGATACACATGTAGAATTATGAAAACTACACAGGAGGTCAAATGAAATGGATGCTACTATTAATATACAACCTGGTGCGGCGATAAACCCTCCAGTTTATGTATTTCCTTTCTCAAGTCTCAAATGTCCGAAAATTATTTTTTATTTTCTTTGACCCTTTTCCCAATATAAAGGCCAAAGCTGGCCAGTGTTATTCACAAATCACCATTCAGTTTTAATTTTTTAACCCTTTACCTAACATGAAAAGCAGACGACGCTTGCAAAAAAAATTCTTGAATAACTAATTTTTTTCATTTTTGTCTCAAAAACATAGGTTATGACCCTTTCATTGGAATGAGCTTGACGAACTCGTTGCAATGAGGGGTCATAACCTATGTTTTTGAGACAAAAAATGAAAAAATAATGAAAATTAATTGGCGATTTTTTAGAATAGCGCTGGCAGGTTTTGGCCTTTACCCTTGGGTAAAGGGTTAAACAATTTTTTGTCTTTCTCAAAAACATAGCTTATGACCCCTCAATGAAAAGAGTTTGTTGAGCTCAATCCAATGAGGGTCATAAGCTATGTTTTTGATGCAAAAAAATGAAAAAATGACTTACACCAGACTTTTGTTTGCAAGTGTTGCCTACCTTGCATGTTAGGTAAAGGGTTAAAATCCTAACATCAGAAGAGTTCAGTTTAGCCAAGCACTTTCTGGACTCACTGTACAGTTATTTGCCACATTTTATCTGCTTTATGGTATCTCGCATGTCTTACCCCACACAGAAGAAGCTTGTAATTAGAACACCAGCTTTGCCAGTGAAAAATAATACACTAAACAGCATTATCACATGGTATATCAAATAAACTATATAAACAGCATTATATAGTTCATTTGATATACCATGGTGATAAATTGAATATTTCATCCCTTATATATTTATATAAATCTATATAATCTATAGATCCTACAAAATAAGACATAATGGCATAAATACTTAATTTATGAGATGAGTATAAGGAATAAACTGAATTCTGATGAATTGAATATAACTTTGAATGGAATATTTTTTTTTGGTCTTGTTGATAATATTCAGTTATTATGGTTCCACTGTAATATTAATGTTATTGATTTATCATGCACATTAAACCTTTACATCAGGTAAAGACCACATCTCAGCTAGCACTATTCACAAAAATTGTCAATCAAATTGTCTCATCTTTTAACTGGCAGAGTGCTAAGTTATTTTTGGTCATCAAAATTTGTTCAGTGTCTTTGCCTTGTTACAATTTATGGGAGAGTGCCAAGGGGCACTCTCCCATAAATTGTAACAAGACAAGCTCATACAGACTAAGTAATTTCACTTCTAAGATAATATGAAATATATCCACAGAATATGGCACCAATAGGCTGGGGTCACCGCTTTTCATATTAAAGCCCCGATTAGTGGCTTCTAGCATTCTACCAGTTAAATTTTGACCTACAGAACATAGCTTTTGACTCCCTCATAGAAATTTTGGCATATAGAACATAGCTTACGACTCCCTTATTGAAACAAGCTCAATGAGCTTGATCCATTGACAGGTTCATAATATATGTTTTGGAGGAAAAATATAAAACATTTAAGCCAAGGCTTTCTGTGGTGCCTTGCATTCAAGGAAAGGCCTTGAATTTGACGAATGTTCACTGGCCTTGAAATCCAGGCAAACTGGCTGGGAGGTCTTGAAAATCCTTCATTATTCATGAGATAAACATTCTGATGAAGCAAGTTCATAACTATATAGTTTTATATGCCACAGTTTGTGACAGTGTAAGCCTAGCTAGGACCCACTGTTCATTACCCCATCCTCCCACTTCCCTTAAAGGGAAGTGGGTGGATAGGGTAATAACCAGAGAGTCCCAGTCACAACCAGTGTAGTCGGGAGATTGTAGGGTCTTGTAAAATGTCAAGAAACGGTTTTGAATAACCTTGCATTTCATCTGTCCTTGCCTGCGGGAACTCCAAGTTATTCAAGAAAATTTTAACGAAAATTGTCTGCTAGTACAGTTTAGGGACAGATTAAAAATGAACACTCTTCCAGTTCATATCTTGAATTGATAGGTTTGATATCATTCTGTAAAATTGCGTAAAACTGATACATATGTATAAATATTTGCCGAATGTGTGTTGATGAACTTGTGAATTGTTGAGGGTGATTTTTATTTCCGATGAGTCGGATGTGCTATTAATTGTATATAATCATTATCTGAGACATTCCTATATTATACAATGTAGATTGCTGTGATGTACATATAAATATAGATTATTTTATTGTATTATTTGTCTTATATCTAAATACATTATACAAGCTTTATTATCTCCACATAATAAAACCATCAAAAAACACTGTATTGTTCTTTTAGAAGCCAAAAGTAAACGCTTGAAAACATAAAAGGTATAGCAGCCTTTTAGGTATAACTGTACTAAATATTTGAATTAGAGTTACCTGCCTTGAAAAGTCGCACTCGGAAACAATGCAATCTCTGCAACTAAGCAGCCTTGGGAAAATGTATTGGGTCACTAAACGTTGAAGCATTCTGCATTATTGTTGAGTATTCCAGATAAATAAAGAGGGTGATTTGATGACTTTTTGGACCTTAAAAATAGAATTGACTTGGTGTGTTTTTGTGGAGAATTCCCAGAAAAATATTGCTCGTGACTGTCATTACTTGACAAAGATCTTGAATGCCAACATTAAAGTGATGCGATCATATATTTTTTTCGCCTGAATGTGAAATGGTCACCTGTGGGAAAATATTTAGTACTGTGATACCTTTAGAATAACAGGCGAATCCTGTTTGCTTACTAAGGTTTATTGAAACTTTCAACAGCCGGGACCAAACCCCAGTAGTAGTAGTGTTTAATTGGGAAATCTCTCAAACTTGGGAGCCCATCACCAGTAGACTTAATATTGGTTGCAGGCAGGTTTTATTACGGCCCTGCGAATCACATATTTTCAATTTGAATCGAATCTCAAATCAAATCGAGTCTACTATTCAAAATCAAATCAAAACTTGAATCGAATACAGGCTTCCTGTAGTCCCGACTGATAAAATATTCCAACTGCATCATCAAGGCAGGCCTTCATTGAAAGGCATGCCTTCGATGAAGGCTTGCCTTGATGATGTAGTTGAAGGCATGCCTTGATGATGTAGTTGGAATATTACCCAGTAAGGATTTTTGATCAAAAACAGAAATGGGTGCGAGAATTCTGTACTTGTCACTGCATGGGGCTAGCCGTTCGCAACCGTGGGCTCATCGTTGATATTGGTTGGGAACTTTAAATTTGCTTTCAACAGTGGTAGTGACTAGTGAAACTGGAATTATCATGGACGGTGGCATGGGTGCAGATCCTTTTTATGTTAATATAGCGGAAATTACACTCATTATTTATTTTCAACATTATTTATGTACAATTTCTATCTCAGCTATACGTTTTGTGAGATGACTAAGATGACTGATACCAAGCGCAATTCCGGTCAAAAGATTCGAAGGAAAAACAAAAGGGACAGCCGATTTCGGATCGAATCAAATACCAATTTAAGATTCGAAAACGAATCAAATCTCAAAGCTTAGCAGAGCCCTAGGTTTTACCCATGAACATCATGCATGTTCGTATTGAACCTGAATGTGTGACCTTCCAGTTTGAAGTCCAGTATATTAACCAATAAACTACCATACTTCCCTTTTCAGCAGGAAAACCTGTCCAATATTGATATTCTCTTTTATTACATAGTCACCGCCAACTAGCTCATTATGGAAAATATCGTTTACAGCACATCTAATATGGGAATGACATCAGAAGTCAACGTCATAACATTGTGAGTTGGTTTCGGAAGTAGAACTGAATTGATCTTTTCTTATACAGTGGAACCCTGTTAATTGAATAGCCACTTTGCCAATGAAAATTATTCAATTAACATGAGTATTCAATTAACAGGGATTGTGTCACTTTCCTGTATTCTAGAGATAAACTTCACATTTATTCTATTATATCTTGTTTGACAGAGCTCCACGAGCTCTGTCACACAAGATATAAAAGATTAAATGCCTGTATTGGATGTACTGAGGCCAAATAGATCTACAATCAAAGGAAAACTGTGGAAAGTCCGGGTTATTTCTCGACAGGTTACAAGATTTGTTATTCAATTAACAGGAGTTTACGCTATAACCCATATTCAATTAACAGGTCAAAATTGTACTGGAGGTATGCTAAATGGTTTTGTGTTGGGAAATTATATTCAATTAACAGGGTTATTCAGTTAAGAGATATCCAATTGAGTGGGCTCCACTGTATTCATCAACTATCTACCAAATACAAAAAACAGATGACATATGCAGAAAACTGAATAATAAAATATTTTCATTTTTGTTTTGAAAACATAGCTTATGATCCCTCACTGGGATGAACTCATTCCATTTAGGGCATTCTTAAGCTTTATTTTCAAGGTGAAAATTGAATAAATATAATAAAATTTCGCTGGCGATTTTTGTGAACATGCAGTGCTTGCCAGCTTTAGTTATTACGTTGCATTAGCTAAAGGGTTAAATTACACATTATGTGGTAAAAAGAATCTCAAATTTGTCATGATTTGACAAGACATTTCTGAACCTTGTTCACTAAAATCGATCTGAGCCTTGATAAACCTTGTCTCAGGTTTATCTTAGTGAAATTGGTGTAGAAGTTTTGTATGAAATAGCGACTCAGAGAACCTCTATTTCTAAAATTTGTTGATTTTTATAACAAGTAGCGAGTGTATTCAGGGGTTAAATCTTGGAGGTGAAGGAGGTTTCAAAACTCTTTCTCTAGTCAAACAGAGTACCCAAATCCAAACAACAAGCTTATCTTATTTCGACTGGATCTACACTACTGATGTTTATTCAACTGAATTGCTGGAATGCCAGCACTCAACATTGCAGGTCAATCTGCCCCCCTCAAATGGCATCAAGTCAACATGGTAACTCTTATCTATGATGTTTATTGACATGCATGTTGTTATGCTGTGCTACAGTCACACCTTAACTGGTTGAGTGCAAATTTATTTTTCTGAGGTGATTTGAAACATGTATTTATTTTTTAATGATACCTTGCTACTAGCAAGAGTAGTGATGAACTGATAATCGGAATCGGCAATTGGAACCAGCCGGTTAAGGGGCATCGGCTGATTATGACAACTGGCAGTTTCCGGTTCTTCTATATTTAACACTGACTTTTAAAAATCCCTTTGATATCTGGCCATTTCAATAAAGTTTCCCCATTAAAAACGTGTGTGGTGCATAGTAGAAAATTTAGGGATTTGCAGAGCAGAGATATTAGGGAATTTACCAACTGCAATCGGTACGAGATCGCTATTTCCCGAAGATTGTAGAGTTCATGTAAACATTAGAGAAACACGTCAAGGGAGGTAACATGTTAAAAAAAGAACACTGAATAATACATGCTGACAAACGTGTAACCCATGCGTCATACGACTTCACAACACACATTAACATTAAAATTATTATTCATTTAAGACACAAAGTATGTGTGCTCAGTATATTCCAAGTTAATACAGCCAAGTGTATTATATCCTTACACAAAACCGTATCGTATTAACACTATTTACTGAAATAAAACACAATCTTCATGAGAACAATATCGTGTGATTGTATCGTTAATAATGATCTTTTTCCCACACCCAACCAAAATGCAAATGTTATTTTGGCTAATATTGCCCAGCACTAAATATGCATACTCTGAAAACTTATGTGGTATTAAGCTTTCATAATTCATGATTTATCAATGAAATTCTGTAGTATAACAGGCACCAACAGATTTTCTTCAGTGTTCTACTTCAACCATCGGAATCGGCATCGGAATCGGCATCGGAATCCACATGATTGGCAGAGAAATAACCGGTAATCGGTTGATAGCAAGTTTTGATAATCGGTTCATCACCGAGCAAGAGTAGTCTTAGTTAAGCAAGATTTATACATAAATAACAGTTTTGTTACAATTGCAATAGGCACTCTCCAATAATTTGTTACCAAAAGATTTTATATATAAAAATTTTCTTCTACTGCTGAGCAAGCATCAAGCTAATGCATTCAGTCTAAAACCACTAAAGTGGCTTCCATCACTTTTCAATATAGCCATGATAGTGGCTTCTAGCACTCAGCCAGTTAACAGCATTCACATCAAATGAAAGCCTAGCATGAAAGCTGGAAACACAGTTTCAACTTCAAAATCTCAGCTCTTGTTTATTGTCGCTAAAAACTGAAAGATGTAAACATTAAATTTACATTACCATGACAAATGTGCACATTATCAACATATTCACTTTTCGCAGACATCAATTTATCTCCTCTAAAAAGCCATTGGCAATTGTGAGGCATTTGAACTTTCGCAAATTTTTGTTTTTGTTGACAAATATTTACCCCCCACCCCCCAAGATGGTAGCAGGTGAGACACTCTTCAATATATTACCATGAAGCAGTCCAGCTGTATAGAGATTAGAGATCTACAGACCAAAGTTAGAACATGTGGTTCTAGATAGCCACATGGTAAGCCTAGCAGCACAGGGTATTAAAAGCGCATGGCAGCTTGGCTTGTCTAATCCATTAACCCTTTACTCAATACTGACAAGATTAAAATTTATTATTTTATTTTAAATAATATTTTTTCAAATTTAAAAGAAAATTCAACAAAATCATATTATGTGTGACCCCTCAATGAAATGACCTTAACAAGCTCATTCTAATAAGAGGGGGGGGGGGGGGGAGGGGGGGGGGGGGTGGAGACAGAAAATGATAAAAATTAAATGGTGATTTTTGTGAATAGTGCTGGCTGTTTTTGGCCATTACGTTGGTTAAAGGGTTAAGGGCTCAAATCCAACCTTGATTACTTTTGATTGTAACAGGACAGCTTCCCCAATATGCTATCTCTAGGGAAACTTACATTCCATGTGGCTGGGCAGTTTTTTTTAGGTAAATTGAGGCTGCCTACAAAATGTGGACTGCTGAAGTGGAGAAAAAAATGTGTTAGAACTCTCCACCCTCCCTTAGGCATAACACTGGAACAGGTATTTGGAAGTTTGATGTGTCGGATCAGCCCCCTTCAAATTCGCTGTGGCAGTTGGCAGTGTTATGGTGAAATGCTGTAGCAATCTGCTATAAATGTTATCACAACATTGTTGAGAGCATCCCTAATTTTAGTTATTGTGGACTTCTTCTGGAATAGCTCTTAAAAAAAGCATATGTATGAATACATAACAGTCGAGCAACTTCATGTTGTAGTCGAGTAAACATGGGTCCCCAATATCTGAAGACAGTTATGTTGAGCTTGTTCCAGTGAGGGGTCACATGATATAGTTTTGTTCAAATTTGGTGAAAAATTAGGAAAGGCAAACTTTATGGAAAAAACACTAAAGAATGGATTTGTACAAACTTGAACCTAACCCCCCCCCCCCACCCCCACCCCATAGAGAGCCCAAATATTAACCCAGGGACTCAAATTGAACAAACTTGAATCTGATGCCCCTAGAGATGATTTTACCAAATATGAAAGAATTCTGATGGGTGGATCTGAAGACGATTTTTAAAGAAATCTCCTTATATTGCACTTTGGGCTCCAATAGAAGGCTCAGATATTACCCCAGGGACCCAATTTGAACAAACATGATTCTGCCCCCCCCCCCCCCCCCCCCCCCAAGATGTTGAACACCAAATATGAAAGGATTCTGACTGGTGGATCCAAAAAAGAAGATTTTTAAAGAAATTTCCTCATATTGCACTAAGACTTTGGGCTCCAATATACAGTCCAAATATTAACTCAGGGACCCTATTTGGATAAACTTGAATCTGCCATCCACACCCCAACCCCACCATCACCCTAGAGATACTATATATCAAAATATACTGAGCCAAAAAAGAAAGTATAATAGAAAGAAATGTGAAAAAATAGAATAAAGGATGAAATTTAATAGTTCTAATGTTGCATATTTGTGGACAAGAAGTCGTGCAAAGAGTTTATTGACATGTTGTTGTCCACCCAACCATATACAATTTTGCTATGGGTTTCAAAATAGCATGTGCTACTCGAGAGTGTCAAATTGAATGGGTGACCGACAATTTTCTTTGTGTTATGTTGTGCTAGATAGCCTGGGTTATTGAGAAAACACTTTAGTTTTTAGTCTTCCGACATTTTAAAAAAATGCCAAGGTTAACCAAAAATCGGAGGTTGTGTGCCATTGGTATGCATGAGGCTGGGATACCTCCAGATGAGCTCGCTGCTGAGTTCGGAGTCACTGTGGCCACAATTTACCACCTCATTGGAAGGTATAGAACCACTGGATCTACTGCCAACCGACCGCGTTCAGGTCAACCAAGAGTTATGACCCCTGCACAAGACCAACACATTAGGACGTCTCACTTGCAGGATCGCTTCTGTCTGGCGACGAGGACAGCAGCAATTACTCCTGGTAGAACTAACAATAGAATCAGTGCACAAACTGTCCACAACAGATTCACTGAACACGGCATCCGAAGTACGGGGACATTTTTTGCCAGTAAAAAAGGACAGTACCCAGTAAAAAGGATGGTAAGTGTGTAATAAACAGCTGCGCCATGAGCGCATGATACGCCCATTATTAATTACAAGAGGGAAGCACCCAACATGTGAAAAATTACCTATATTTTGACGAATAAAGTCCCATAACTCTGGAATGACAAATTGCACAGCGACACAAATCGAAAGGGAGCTTCCTTCCATCAACATATACTTTCCACCAAAAAATCACAAAAATGGCTCGAAGCATTTTCGAGTTATTGTACGATGTGTGGATGGATGGACGGATGGACAGACAGATGTACAGCGGTATACCATAATACAACAATTTTTTCAAAGCGGGCGTATAAAAATGATATAATGGCCTGTAGCACTAAGTTTGGACAGCTGAGCATGTTGGTGCCTTGAATACTTCAGTATTTCAGGACAAAAATGAAAAATCGTGGGACAAATGGAGGAAATGATATATGCATTATATTGAGAACAATGTGCTGTGGTATCAATAGCCTGTATGTAGTATCTCTGAACTCATTACAGACTTATGGCACAGAGCATCAAAATTTGGGTTCATACTCAGTACCTATAAAACACTGGTGGAGTGTATCTTCCACCAAGATAATAGTCCATATACTGTGATAAAATATAAATGGAGGTAATAGTTGGTGGAGTATGTACGAAACATTCATAACATCACGAGAAAGAAGGTTAAATTGCACTTCTCATAATAGAAACAAATAAGGCCTAAAAAAGTTTAAAATCTGTTTCTCAGGCCCTACCACATGATCCTTTTGGCTGCCGCATGCTCTCTTTTTATAACCAATGCAAATTTAAAAAACTAAAAATTAAATGGTTTATGTCTGATATTTTACCCAAGTTAATAAAACTGATAAACTTGTCTCTTGAGTTCAAAAAGGCTTTCCAATGCTTTAGCATTGCAAAGCCTTCTAGCACTCAAGGGGTAAAATACACCACCACCTATGCTATTCTGTAGGTTATGAGGCCTAAAGCGCAAAACAAACCAAGAACATGAACTTTTGACAGCAAAGAAATAATTACAATAATAAAGTCCCATAACTCTGGAATGACTAATCGAACGGCGACACTAAGAAAGAGAGCTTCCTTCCATCAACATACACCACCTATTAAAAAATCACGAAAACCTCTCAAAGCGTTCTCGAGTTTTCGTACGACGTGTAAAAAATCAACGATCTTTCTAAGTAATAAAGTCCCATAACTCTGGATTGAATGGTGAAACTAACCGAAAGGGAGCTTCCTTCCATTAACATACACCACCTACCAAAAAATCACAAAAATCTCTCAAAGCGTTCTCGAGTTATCGTACGACGTGTAAAAAATCAAAGATTTTCTAAGTAATAAAGTCCCATAACTCTGGAATGACTAATAGAACGGCGACACTAACCGAAAGGGAGCTTCCCTCCATCGATATATACACCACCTACCCAAAAATCACGAAAATCTCTCAAAGCGTTCTTGAGTTATCGTACGACGTGTGACCGGATGGACGGACAGACGGACAGCTGTATACCATAATACGACCCGTTTTTTTCAAAACGGGCGTATAAAAACTGTGCTTTAAAGTACTAAATGTACCTCTGAATGTGTGAAAAGTGACACTTTAATGAAGCGTACGCAATAATAAATATATATAACGAAGATTAAATTTTTTCAGGGGTATGTAGTCAAGGTTTCCATCCGTCCATCCGTACGAACATTTTGTATTATAACTCGACAACTCAGTTGTCAGATTTTAATTTTCTTTGGTATGCTGATAGGGCAGCTTGGGGGAATGGATGCCCTCATATCTATCGTTTTGTCCATTCATGTTTGGTAGAGTTATGGCCCGTTTGTTTTTGGTCTCTGTTTCGGACAAAGGTAAATTGTATCATAGCCTATAGGGCAAAGTGCTGCTCAATTTTTTTTTAGTTCATTATTTTTCTGCAGCCCAGTGCCTGCAGGGAAGGTTGCATGACATTTTAACCTCTACATATCAATATATCCATATAAATATAGATGACACAAAAATTATAGTGATTTTGGTTCCAGACCATTTAAAATTGTATCACCGCACCAATCGATTTCAAATTTTATTTGCTTATTTCTAATGTCAAAATACAGGTCAAGTTCGATTTGGAGGTTCACTCCAACCATTCTTGCAAGAGTTATGCCTCTTTTTGAATTAAAAAATCACAAATTTCCCAATTTCAGCTTTATTCTTACTGTCCTGTGCCTATAGGGGAAGTGCTGCCCAATTTTTTTTTAGTCCACTATTTCTGTACTGCCCAGTGCTTGCAGGGGAGGTTGCATGTCATTTTAAACAACATATCAATATAACCATACAAATATGGATGCCAACTTCAGCTTTATTCTTACTGGCCAGTGCCTATGGGGGGAAGTGCTGCCCAATTTTTTTTAGTCCACTATTTCTGTGCTGCCCAGTGCTTGGTGGGGAGGTTGCTTGTCATTTTAACCCACTACATATCAATATAACCACATAAATATGGATGCCAATTTCAGCTTTATTCATACTGGCCAGTGTCTTATAAGGGAAGTGCTGCCCAATTTTTTTTTTTAGTCCACTATCCCAATTTTGTCTAGTCCACTATTTCTGTACTGCCCAGTGTTTGCTGGGCAGGTTTGCATGTCATTTTAACCTACTACATATCGATATATTCATATAAATATGGATGGCACAAGAATCATAGTGTTTTTTTTAATTCCGTTCATTCAAAGTTGTTTGGATGAACCAATTCTCTTCAAACATTCAGAAGTTATTTATTTACATGCAAGTCCGACTTTGCTACCTTCGGGGGCATCAGCACACATGTTAGCATTGCTCTTGTTTGTTTTATTGTAGACTATTTTCAAATTATAAATGGTTTCTCTCCAAAATACTTTCTGTTAAATTCCCTCGTAGTGAACAGAAATATGTCTGTTTTCAGCTCACCTGGCCCAAAAGGCCATGTGAGCTTTTGCCATCCCTTGGCATTCGTCATCATCTGTTGTCCGTAAACTTTTCACATTTTCATCTTCTTCTCTGGAACTACTGAGCTGGTGTGAACCAAACTTGGCAGGATTGGTTTATGGTCCTCTACAAACGATCCTCATTTAATGTTGATCAGTTTACAAACATAGCCACAATTGCGACTTATAGTTACTGTAGGAAACCCTGTGGGAAATCATATTTTCATTTTCTTCTCTGGGACTACTGAGCCGATATGAATCAAACTTGGCAGGAATTGCCTATGGGAGGTACTTTACGAACGATGCTCATTTTGTTTGTGTCGGATGGAACACATGGCCACCAAAGGCCTTCTTTGATTCTGATTGGTGGATTTTGAAAAATCTTCTCTGAAACCATGAGGCCAAATGTTTTGAAACTTCACGATTGATTACTGGGACACCCTCTACCAATGATCCTCATTTAATGTTGATTGGGTTGCAAACATGGCTGCAATTGCATCTTATAGTTACTATAGAAACCCAATGGAAAATCACATTTTCATCTTCTCTGGAACTACTGAGGTGATGTCAACCAACCATGGCAGGAATAGTCTATGGGAGGTTCTCTACAACAGTTTCTCATTTTGTTCCTGTTGGATGAAAAACATGGCTGCCAAAGGCATTCTTGATTCTGATTGGTCAATTTTGAAAAATCTTCTCTGAAACTGCAAGGCCAAATGTTCTGAAACTTCACATACTTGATGGCTGGGACACCCTCTACCAACGATCATTATGCAATGTTTATCGGGTTGCAAACATGGCCACAATTGCAGCTTATAGTTACCAAAGAAATGCTATCGGAAATCACATTTTCATCTTCTGTTTTGCCAGGTGAGCGATTACAGGCTCTTTGAAGCCTCTTGTTGGCTCCTGGGGTTCCCACGGGGACACAGGAAGTTTTGGGGGGCATAAATCAAGTACTGATGATGCAATAATACCACATACCAAATTTATTGCAAATTGGCTCATTGGTTCAGAAAATATAAATTTTGGGTGGGGCAAAAAATATTTTCCCTCTCATTACAAAGGCAAATATGAACTTAATTTGAACAAAGTTGATTCTACACCTCAAAAGGAAGCTCTGTACCAAATATGAAGTCAGTGTACTCACTGGTTCATGAGAAGATTTAAATTTTAAAAAAAAATTGGAGTATTTTCCCTCACCTCCCTCCTTATGGGGAAAAAAGGGAAAAAATCATCAGTTTTATTAACTTGGGTAAAATATCAAACATAAACCATTTAATTTTTAATTTTTCAAGTTTGCATTGGTTATAAAAAGAGAGCATGCGGCAGCCAAAAGGACGATGCAGGAGAGCCTGAGAAACAGATTTTTAACTTTTTTTTAGGCCTTTATAATCTGTTATTCTTACATCCAAGTCAAAAGTTTGATAGACGAATAGACAGAAGGATAAATCCTCAAACAAATATATGGGTTAACCCTTTAACTAAGGAATCACCCACATCTGACCATGTAATTGACAAATAAAGTAGTTGAAAATTTTTTTTTTTTTTCAAAACATTTCAACAAAACCATATCATATGACCCTGACTGGATTAAGCTCATCTAGCTCATTCCAATGAGGGGGTCACATAATATG
The DNA here is from genome assembly GCA_031216915.1 of Pictodentalium vernedei. Taxonomy (NCBI): domain Eukaryota; kingdom Metazoa; phylum Mollusca; class Scaphopoda; order Dentaliida; family Dentaliidae; genus Pictodentalium; species Pictodentalium vernedei. Next base: position 388,297,024 of record CM062290.1, on the reverse strand, counting down.
AATTTTTTTTTTAATTTAAGGAGTCGTCCAACGTAACTTTGGGCATTTTTTTGTAAATTTTCACAATGCCCTAAATACGAATTAAAGCAGTGAATAACGACATATTATATTCCAAAATGATGACAAAAGTATACAAACCCGAATTTATCCACTTTTGGAAAATTAAAAAAAATTTGTTTGCCTTTGATGATAAAGAAATTGCCACCCGCATAAGTAACCGTCAGGATTAACAAGGAATAGATCGGTAATTTGAATGTCTGAGTTGTGAATAAAAGACTCCACACTCCATAATCGGAGAAAGCATATTTATCATTTCATCACCAACATGGTGACAATGCTCAGGGGAAAATGGATGACCATAAACACTTCATTCTGTTTGTCCGACACATTTGTTGTGATCACGTGGGTTTTGGGCAAAGTTGTGAAATCATTTCATTCCCACGATCTGAAATCTTCAAACATTTCACTGCTGTTTTTTAATCTAGCAGGCGAAGTAATGTACAACTCACGACACATTCATCTCACAATGTGATAAATGCGAGATACAGTCCATAGCAGTGCTGTTGAATTCTAAAACTGCACAATGTGACGCAAGTGTCAGCAAGGGATTAATATGTCACCAATTCGAACTACTATTATTTGGTTGGTGACGATGATCAGAACATAAAAGTGAAAAATTATATTTGAAAACAAAAATATATTCACATCAACATACATTACAGTCGTCACAATTGTATAGTTACGAAAAAATAATTTTACTGTCGCCGAACTGTATTAGTGAAGTAAAGAAGTCTTGATGAAGTCTGCTACAAAAAAAGAAGACCAATGTCAAGGAGAATTATCAGAAAGGTTTCTTCCTGTTCACCAAATATAGAGAAATGTCGTACCATTGTAAATTTAAATATCTCACTTGCATGACCGCATTGTGTATAAAAAGGATCTATGTTGATTTTAAGCGCTGTTAGCAAGAGAAGGTTACGAAAATCTTTGTGTGTTGACATTCTGTGGACAGAAATAGAAAAATTCCATTGGGCGGACAAAAATGCACACGAATTACCGAAATGAGACGTGTCATAAGTGTTTTGATAAATGAATTTAATAACCAACACAATTCCGATATTGTTCAGGCCAGTAACCCTCCGCCTATAAAATTAGTATTGGTAAGCAGATCAGTTATTAATGTTTTTAAATCTCATGAGAAAACAACAGTCAAGCCTCCCCAAACAGCAACTATGGAAGGCCGATAGTTCCAAAACAAATGAAGCATACCAGATCATGTACATAAATGAATTGGAAGCCAGGATGTCTGAATGTAGCCGATTGGTGAAAGTATTCAGCACGCAGGACAGGTCATTTTTTGTTGTTTTGGCCACGCTTGAACATTCAAATGACACTCTTGGCAGCTGTCACTGCTCATGCAACCACAGCAATGGACACATATAACACTGAATGAGGAAGTTTGGAAGTTCACCCTTTTTTGGTGTATCAATCGCATCGTATTTTACCAATTTGATACTGCAAAATGGAACAGGATTGTGGGGGGTATGGTCATAGCAGACTCACAAAAGCCACAATGGACATTCTTCATCTTTCATTGATACACTCTCTCATGACTATATATATTCTTCTGAACTGTGTGGATTTGACCCTTGGTGAACTTCATAAAAGGTTAACAAACAAGAAAAATGGCAGCCCTTTTGAAATGGAGGCATCCTAAATTACAATTTGTCTTGTGGTCTGTTCCTTGCAAGAATGATAAAAAAGATTTCTCCGAGTCTGTTCTAGAAGGATTGCAGAATTTAACTATTCAACAAATTTAAGGTATTTTATTGTCTAAAATCTTGTCGGTTACTTATGCCATAGCAGACTTTCAGGCAGTGCTATCTACCACATGGCAGCAGTTCCATGGCAAATTTCAGTTTCCACATGTTCTATGCTTCATTCCAAACATTTTGGTATATAATATATTGGGGTTATTCATTACGTGTCCACACCATATAAAAAAATTATCCCAATATCGACTGAGTGTGTTATGTATGATTATATAACAGCAGGTATTTACTCACTGATCAGTGTTGATTGGAAAACACTTCGCAATTTCCTTTTTCTGTGCCTGAAATATATTTTTTTTTTGGGGGGGGGGGGGGGGTGGGGGAGGGGAATTTTCTGTATAAAAAAAATCCTTTATATGTGAAAATCAGTACAATAATTCACGTTTTGTGTTCTAATAAATCTTGAAAAAAAATGTGAATTTTGACGATCCCATGAAGAAGTGTGACTCTTCCATCTATTTGATTTACATGACATAAAATAGTCTGAACTTGCTTAATTGAGGTCATTGTTGTTGAAAAAAACATTCCGATTTTCAACCGAAACAGCCGGTACAGACAACTACAAACAGAGAGGGAGTGTGTGTGTGTGTGTGTGTGGGTTTGTCTTACCAACTTGACGAGGTAACTAGACAAAAGAGTTTGCGTGTTTCACCTTACCGAGGTACAAAAGACAAAAGAAACCCTTTACCTCGGTTGTTTTCCCAGAACTGTACCGGCAAAACGAGGTAGAAACCGTTAGTCCACACAAAGGACAAACAATGGGGTACCTCGGTATGTAGGGTAGACAAGACTGTGTGTGTGTGTGTGTGTGTGTGTGGGTTTGTCTTACCAACTTGACGAGGTAACTAGACAAAAGAGTTTGCGTGTTTTGCCTTACCGAGGTACAAAAGACAAAAGAAACCCTTTACCTCGGTTGTTTTCCCAGAACTGTACTGGCAAAACGAGGTAGAAACCGTTAGTCCACACAAAGGACAAACAATGGGGTACCTCGGTATGTAGGGTAGACAAGACTGTGTGTGTGTGTGTGTGTGTGTGTGGTGTGTGTGTGTGTGTGTGTGTGTGTGCATGTGTGTGTGTGTGTTATGGACGTGGGAAGCAAATGTGGGCAAAATCTACGTTTAAGAGGCAAATGCCTTCTGCCTCCCCCCCCCCCCCCAGGCCCCCAGTGACGCCACCACCTTTTTTCAGATATTGGAAGCTGACAAGAAAATCCCATTGTGGGTGTCTTAGTATTAATTCACTTCCTATACTGCACTATAAATTTGTTTACCGTACGCCATAATTCGTCCGTCCCTTGCTTCTAAAATTTCATGATTCCGAAGACTGAACTTAATTTGAAAAATCCACCCGAGTTGTTACGAAAATCGCCGGAAGGTGTAGATGGATTTATTTATTAATTCTGTTCCATTCTCAATTTAGTTCGTCAAAAATAATTACTGAGGTAAATGAGAAGCAGCTTATCTGCAATGATATTAAATCATATGCTGGGTTCGTAATGATCCCGAGTCTGAAAAACAGGGGCCACACTTCGAAAAGCCAGGATGTATCGCCGAGACTGTCACATTATTGTTCTAAAAACATAATGCACAGAATATGTTTTATTTTAAAATACTTCCTCTATTTGGTAATTTTACTTAAAAATGTCTTGACGAACTGTTTCAAGAATGAAGGTGGACAAGATCATGTTCGATGGCGACAAACTTACCTTTAATTATACAGGGGGGGAATCCAAATGACATACTGGCAAAATATTTTATTTTAATACGGAAACAAGTTCAATATCTCGAAAAATACTGGGCGAATTGTTTAAAATCGGACATTATTCTGGGGTACAATGATCTGGAAAAGACAGATATGGTATTTTTATGTCATTATTTTATGAAATGCAGGTTTTAGAAATTCGCTGACTGAAGACTAATATTGCTAATCAGGTTCAGACTCTGGAAGAAATTTCTCATCGAGCACTAATTGATTATGTAATGCTTCTCTCCTAACCGCACTTGGGTACCCCACTTTTCTACACTCAAATTGGGGTACGCGAAGTGCAGCTGTATATGGAGTGTACACGTAATGTTCATTTTGGGCCTTTAGGTAGACTTGGAAGAAAATTACCTGAAATTTGACCAAAGTTAAGTTGGACGTCCCCTTAAAAACAAATAATAAATTTTGATATCCTGTGCATTGGGTAAATGATTAAGAGCTTTGAGAATGAAAACATATAGAATATGCCCATAGTAGCTTAGTGTACCAAATGTTCACCACGAGTGGTGAAGTGGTGTTAACTGTGAGCCTTCGGCATGTGGTTAACACCACTTCACCATGAGTGGTGAACATTTGGTACACCAAGCTACTTTGGGTATATTTTATTGATACCATGATCGTCAGATTATTGAGTCGCTATTATTTTTTCTCGATTTTACTGAGCGGCAGACGTACATGTACACAAGTGCGAATCTGTGATGTTTACATGAGCATCGGTGGGCGATACTTCTGTCAATTATATCATCGAAATGAAGCAGAATAAGAAACGGGGCCTTTTCCATTTTAGTAACATAATAACATACTATTTTGAGTTATGGACACTTCATTAACATGAGACAATGCATGTTTGTTAATTTTTGGTGCTTTATGGGGTAAACTCATTTAAAAACGTAATAAATAATTGCCACTTTCATTTCACTCTTCGTGAGGCGACGTGCTGTAAATTTAGACAAGTTTGCATTCAAAACGATGTCACCAAAGGTCAAGGATGTAGTTCCACTGTAGGTGTAAATTTTAACTATTGAAATCCCATTTTTGGCATGTTCACCACAGCTGGTGTATAAAGCTAAAATTGATGTCATAGGCTTTTCATATATAGTAGAATAGGTAATCATGGTATAAAAACTAATAAACATAATGTCTAAATCATGATCATTTATTGACACTGACAATATATTAATAAAACATTTTTCTAGATAGAAAATACCTTAATAAATATACAGAAATATAAACCTCACTATTTTTACTTCACAATACAATGATCCCTAAAATCAAGCAAAAATAAAGAACAACACAAAACAAGAAGACCTGAGGGGCCTGAAATGCTCTCCAGACAAAAGCCCATTGATTCTTAACAAAGTGATTTAAAAAATTTCTTAACAATAATTCATCACTTATTATTTAATTAATTACTTTTATTTTTTTTTCCATTGACTGGGACTGTGGTTTAACCCCTTACCCAACGCAGACAATATCAAAATTAATTATTTTAAAAATAATTTTTTTAAATTTTCAAAATATTTCAACAAAACCATATCATGTGACCCCTCATTGGAACGAGCTCGACAAACTCGTTCCAACGAGGGGTCACATGATATGGTTTTATTGAAATTTTTTGAAAAATAATATTTTTTCAACTGCTGAATTTGCATATTACGCGGGCGGATTCGTTAGGTAAAGGGTTAAGGTGCTGTGTAAGTAATGGAAAATTTAGCTTGAAAATGGGTGACACGCCATTTTCGATGCCATCAAACATCTAAAAATTGTTATAATTTTTCATTTTTTGGTGCTCCAAAATGTGAAGAATTGGTAATAAATACAGATGGAAAAGTTATTATTATTCTGTTCAGATTTTTAATGACATCAAAAGTAACCGGTCATATAATTTCAAGCCAACTTTCCGTTACTTATGTAGCACCTTAAGAGAACAAGTACTGCCAAACATCTTAAGAGTTCCCTCAAGGAAATTGCATTATTACAAATACTTCATGGAAGCAAAAATTACCAGTTTCCACAAAATACTGAGTAATAAGGTTGAAAGGGTTAAATGACAAAAGGCCTGATAAGTGAGAACTTGATTAGAACAAACTTGAAGCTGACCTCACAGGAGAAATATTGTTTGAAAATCTTTTTCAGAAAAAAATGATTGATATTTATTTTACAGCATTCTTAGGGAGGACATATCCAAGTTTGTTCAAATTAAGTACCTGGGTAAATATTGGAGTTACACTCGAAGTGCCATGGCAGTTGTTTCTAAGCAAGTCTTGGCTGCCTACATAGGCAGCCAAGACTTGCCAAGAAACAACTGCAAAGTCAACAGATTCTGACTTAAGGATATGAATAAGCAGAATTTTGAAGAATTACACTCATATTACACTCCATTGGGAGCCCAAATATGAACTCAGGGACTTGAATTGAAAAAAAAATTAATCTCACCCTGATAAAGATGCTGTATACCAAATATCAAAGGATTCTAACTGGCAGATTGGAATCAGATTTTTAAAGAATTTTCCTCATTTTGTCCAAAGTTCAACATTAGGCTCCCACAGGAAGCCCAAGCCCAAATATAAACCCAGGAACGTGATGTGATTAAATCTGAATCAGACCCCCATAAGGATGCTGTATTCTAAATATCAAAAGATTCTGACTGGATCTAAAGAAGGGGATTTAAAAAAAAATATTTCTCCCATTGCTCATAGAGAGCCCAAATATAAACCCTGGGACTTGCTTTAAACAAATTTAAATCGGGCACCTCTAAGGATGCTGCATAACAAATATCAAAAGGTTTTGACTGCTAGATCTGAACACAGAGATTTTTGAAGAATTTTCCTCATATTGCACAAAGTTAAAATTTGGGCTCTGATAAGGAACCCTAATATGAACCCACAGACTTGATTTGAACTTGAATCTGATCCCCCATAATGATGCTGTATACCAAACATGATGCGTTCATGACTGGTGGATCAGAAAGACAAAAAAATTTTGAAGAGTATTTCTCAGATTGCACAAAGTTAAAATACAGGCTCCCTTAGGGAGCCAAATATGAACCAGGGGACTTGATTTGAACAAACATGAATCCGACCTCCCCAAGGATGCTGTGTAATGAAATTCTGACTGCTGGATTTGAAAGAGATTTTCAAACAATATTCCTCATATAACACTACGATGAAATTCAGGCTTCCATGGGGAGCCCAAATAAGAATTCAGGGACTTGATTTGAACAAACTTGAATCTGCCCCCCATAAGGATGATGAATACAAACCATCAAAAGATTCTCGCAGTGAATCAGAAGATTTTCAAAGAATTTTCCTCATATTGCACAAAGTTAAAATTGGGGCTCTGATGAGCCCAAATAGGAACCTAGGGACTTGATTTGAACAAGCTAGGATCTGACACCCATAAAGATGCTGTCTGTATCCCAAAAATCAAAAGATTCTAACAGGTGGATCGGAAGAAGATTTTAAAACAATATTCCTCACATTGCATTACGTTAAAATTTGAGCCCCCAAAGGGAGGCCAAATACAACCCTAGGAACTTGATTTGAACAAAATTGTGTCTGATCCTCCTAAGTATGTTGTACATTAAATATCAAAGCATTTGAGCTAGTGCTTCTGGAGAAGAAGATTTCTTTAATTTTTGAAAATATGTAAACTCTGCATTTTAATTTTCCCACATAGAGTACCCTGGAATACAACTGATGATATTTTTTTTGCTTAATATTTCCCCTCCCATAACTGAAAATATTACCCTTCAAACTTTAGTGTACACCTCAAAGGAAGCTGAATATCATGTATCAAGTTATTTCATCTCTCCGATCATGAGTAGAATTAAAAACAAGAGGCCCCAGGGGGCCTGAGGGCGCTCACCTGACATGGTAGCCTAAATATCAACCCAGAGAATTGATTTCCACAAGTTGCATCTGCTCCTCCTAATAAAAGCTGAAACCAAATATTCTGACCAGTGGATCTAAAAAAAGATTTTTAAAGAATATTCCTCATATTGAACTAAGTCATAATTCGGGCTCCCATATATGAACCCAGGGACTTGGCTTTAACAAACCTGAAACTCACACCCCTAAGGATTCTGCACACCAATTATCAAAACATTCCGACTGCTGGATCTGAAGAAGAAGATTTTTAAAGAAAATTCCTCATTTTGAACCAAGTTACAATTCGAGCTCCCACAATCAGCCCAAATATGGACCTAGGGACATGGCTTGAACAAACTTGAATCTTACCCCCCCCTAAGGATGCTGCATAAAAAATATCAAAAGCATTCATCTGCTGGATCTGAAGATTTTTAAAGAAAATTCCTCATTTTGAACTAAGTTGTCATTCAGGCTCCCATAGTGAGCCCAAATATGAACCAAGGGACTTGGCTTGAACAAACTTGAATCTCAGCCCCCTAAGGTTGCTCCATGCCAAATATCAAAACATTCCAACTGCTGAATCTGAAGAAGAAGATTTTTAAAGAAAAATTCCTCATATTGACTACGTTATAATTTGGGCTCCCACAGGGAGCCCAAATATAGACCCATGGACTTGGCTTTAACACACTTGAATCCCCCCCTCCCCCCAAGGATGCTACTCACCACATATCAAACCATTCCGACTGCTGGATCTGAAGAAGAAGATTTTTAAAGAAAATTCCTCATTTCGAACAAAGTTACAATTCAAGCTCCCACAGTGAGCCCAAATATGGACCTAGGGACATGGCTTGAACAAACTTGCATCTCACCCCCCTAAGGATGCTGCATACCAAATATCACAAGATTCTGCCTGCTGGATCTTGAGAAGAAGATTTTCAAAGAAATTTGCCTGAAATGCACTAAGTTCAAATTTGGGCTCCTATACTGAGCCCAAATATAAACCCAGGGGGCCGATTTGAACAAACTTGAATCAGATCCACCCCACAATGTTGCATACCAAATATCACAAGATTCTGCCTGCTGGATCTGGAGAAGATTTTTGAAGAAATTTGCCTGAAATGCACTAAGTTTGAATTTGGGCTTCTATAGTGAGCCCAAATATGAATCCAGGTGGCCGATTTGAACAAATTGGAATCAGATTCACCCCACAATGTTGCATACCAAATATCAAAAGATTCTGCCTGCAGGATCTGGAGAAGAAGATTTTTGAAGAAATTTGCCTGAAATGCACTAAGTTCGAATTCGAGCTTCTATAGTGAGCCCAAATATGAATCTAGGGAGGCGATTTGAACAAAATAGAATCAGATCCACCCCACAATGTTGCATACCAAATATCAAAAGATTCTGCCTGCTGGATCTGGAGAAGAAGATTTTTTAAGAAATTTGCCTGAAAAGCACTAAGTTCAAATTTGGGCTCCTATACTGAGCCCAAATATAAACCCAGGGAGCCGATTTGAACAAACCTGAATCAGATCCACCCCACAATGTTGCATACCCAATATCAAAAGATTCTGCCTGCTGGATCTTGAGAAGAAGATTTTCAAAGAAATTTGCCTGAAATGCACTAAGTTCAAATTTGGGCTCCTATACTGAGCCCAAATATAAACCCAAGGGGCCGATTTGAACAAACTTGAATCAGATCCACCCCACAATGTTGCATACCAAATATCAAAAGATTCTGCCTGCTGGATGTGGAGAAGAAGATTTTCAAAGAAATTTGCCTGAAATGCAGTAAGTTCAAATTTGGCCTCCTATACTGAGTCCAAATATAAACCCAGGGGGCCGATTTGAACAAACTTGAATCAGATCCACCCCACAATGTTGCATGCCAAATATCAAAAGATTCTGCCTGCTGGATCTGGAGAAGAAGATTTTTTAAGAAATTTGTCTGAAATGCACTAAGTTCGAAATCGGGCTCCTATACTGAGCCCAAATATGAACCCAGGGGGCCGATTTGAACAAACTTGAATCAGATCCACCCTACAATGTTGCATACCAAATATCAAAAGATTCTGCCTGCTGGATCTGGAGAAGAAGATTTTTTAATGTTTTTCCCATTGCCTACAGTGTTAAAAAGTGCTGACTCAGCACTTTTTCAAAGTCCGGAAACTGTACCCTATGATAAAACCAATGGCAATTTTTTTTTACCAATTCTTTCTGTTGGTCCTAAGGAAGCTTCACACCATATAAAAATTCTTGGTGCCGTGCAGTTTTGGAGATATGGGCGTTTTAATTTTTTTCTATTTTTAGCTCCTGTGGTTCCCATGGGGCTATGGGGGAAAAAAAAATCAGCATAAATTAGGTACTTATGACCCAATAAGCCCTCACATAAAATTTGGTTCAAATCAGCCTCTCGGTTTGGAAAAAGGAAATTTTGGGCGGGGCAAAAAATTTTGCCCCTCCCATAACAATGCCAAGTATAGCCCCACAAACTTCTCTTGAACAAATCTGAGTCTACACCTCAAAAGGAAGCTGCACACCAAATATCAAGTCTCTGCTACTGCTGGTTCATGAGAAGAAGATTTAAGATTTCAGCACACTTTTTGGGTGTGGCCCTAACCACAGGCGAGGCAACTTGATTTGAACAAAATCAAATTGCGATGTCATAACAAACTATTATCTCAAATATCAATTAAATTGGTTCAGCGGTTTGGGAGGAGCAGACGCAAACACCATGTTCACGGATGACGGACGACGGACGGTGAGTGATCACTATAGCTCTCCTGACTGAAAGTCAGGTGAGCTAAAAATTTGGTGGAATTTTCCTCCACGACCTCCCCATGCGGAGGGGCAGATTATCAATCGCATATATACCTAAACTGAATTGCCCCTCCCCAGTCATCATTCACATTAAATTTTATTGGAATATCAGTCCAGCTGTTTGGCAGAAGACTCAAACATCACTTTTATGATGGATGGATGATGTACAAAGACTGATTACTATAGCTCAACCTGATTTTCAGTCAGATGTGTTAATAAGGCAAAGGTTCAAGAGTAGAATAATATAGATTGTGGGATAATGGTAGAACAATATATTTTAAGATGCAAGTCCACCAGGAGATAAGACCTTATTAGAAAAGTTCCCTAGTAGATTCCTGCCCCATCAAAATGAAGGTTTGTAGAGATCAAGGGCTCCAAATGGAAAATCATGGCTGGACGTTATCATTACCCTTCATCTATGAGCTCTCATATATCCATCCGGTGTGTGTGTGCATGTGTGAGCAAGCCAGAAAATAAGCAGACTGTCATCTGCAAAATGAGGTCCCCAGAGGGTGAATTTAGTGATGCTACCCTGCACAGCAGGGTAGCATCACTAAGTTTACCCTCTGTGAACCTCAATCGGAATAAAGGTCTCAAAACTAAACAGAAAGAGATACCCAGAGGATAAATTGGCCCACTGTATGAGAAAGCATCATCAAATTCACCCTCTGGGGACCTCATTCTGCAAATGTCAGACTGCTTACTTCCAGGCCTGTGTGTGAGAGGGTGTGGATATGTGTGCATGGGGTGGGGGTGGTTAATTAAAATTCCCCAATTGATTCATCATCCCATTTTAGACCTCTCTTGTCATGTCCTTGGTTAGGCTACTAACAGTGTCCCAAAACCCCAATAAATAAATCAATGGCAACTCACATTCAGCATGATGCATAGAAATGTGTTTTGCCTTCAGTTTTCATGGTTTGATATTTGTTCTTCAATTTTTTTTAATAAAAACCTTATCATTTTCTTCCCACGTGGTAATGTTACAGAGGTTGGATGGGTGAGTGGGTGGGAGGGATGAGAGATTTTCCAAATGGGAGGGGCAAAGGTGTGAAAAGGCACTATTTGTGCTGGATATCTCTTATCTCCCATGATTTGCAAGACTACCTTTCAATGCTTGGGCACTGACAAGGAAGTTAACCCTTTACCCAACGTAACGGCCAAAACCGGCCAGCGATATACTCAAAAATCGCCAAATAATTTTCATTATTTTGTTCATTTTTTGTCTCAAAAACATAGGTTATGACCCCTCGTTGGAATGAGCTCATTGAGCTCGTTCCAACGAGGGGTCATAACTGTAGTGTTAGTGAAGTTTTGACTTGTATAATATGTATTCTGTTGTCTACTCCGGCTTAGAGGGTTCATGCCTGTAACAATCGAACGCAGCTAAGTCGGGCAGACATGTCTGGAATGGATGGATAATAAAACAAATGGGCTCATAATGTTGGAGTTGATTTCTGTACAACCAGTGAACTTTATTAACAGAACATGGTGTCAGAAGTGCCTCTAGCCATCCCGGCTTCATGTTATATTTGCTGACTTCATAAATCTTTCATCTTTAAGTTTAATTGTTGAAGTCAATGTTCGACCTCGTGGAAAAAAATCACATTAGGCAGGAGTTGTTTCGCTTGCACTGCATGACTTTGCCACTTTTGATAATTATCGTGACAGACGAACTTTAGTTTTGATTATGGCTTCCAATTTTCAAATGCCGCCACCAGGGCCATTTACTTTCCATAGTAATGACTGGGAGGCTTGGATTAAACGTTTTGATCGATTTAGATCCGCTAGTGGTCTTGATGAAAAGTCTCAGACAGTGCAGATTGATACCCTGATTTACACGATGGGGGAAAAAGCAGAAGAAATTTTCAATAGTTTTCAATTTCCTGAAACTCCGGAGGGGGTTAAGACAGAAACTTGGCCAGATTATGCAGCCGTTAAGTCAAAATTTCAGAATCACTTTATTGCTCGAAGGAACATTATCTTTGAACGATCCCAGTTTAACAAGTGTAAACAACAAGAGGGAGAGACAGTTGACGAGTACATTACACGTTTATACAACATTGCTGAACATTGTAATTATGGCACTTTAAAGGAAGAGTTAATAAGGGACCGCATAGTTGTTGGAATCCTGGATATGAAATTGCAACAGAAATTGCAGTTGGATAGCAACTTGACTTTGGATAAAGCCAAAAGCTCGGCTCGGTTAAACGAACAAGCGAAAAAAGAACACGAAACTATGACAAAAGATGGTGTTGGTAGTGCAGAAACTGATAAAGCGCAAATTCAAAGTGTGGAAAAAGACATCAAACAAACATTTTTCTGACAACCATCAAACTCAGAAAACTAAGTGTTTTAGATGTGGGAATAGCTCGCACCATAAAAAGTATTGCCCCGCAAGGGAAAGCAAGTGTAGAAAATGTAATATCACTGGGCATTGGGCCAAATTTTGCAATACTAAACGTGTTCAATATGTTGCCAATGATGCAGAATCTGATAAAGAATATTGTTCTTCAACCGATTTCAAATTATCGTCCGATATTGAAATGGAATTGTAAGCAAATATCAATTATGCATTCATAGGCAAGGTGGGCGTTGATGATTCTTCACTTGAATCCTCACCTGATTCGTGGAACATAAATTTACAAATTGGAAATAAATGGGTTGATTTTACAATTGACACAGGGGCAGATGTAACTATTATTCCTGAACATCTAATACATAATTTAAATGTTAAACTGGAAAAGCCCGAGAAGGTTCTCTATTCAGCAAATATGTCCAAACTTGAGTGTATTGGTCAATTTACTACAAAGCTACGAGCTAAGAAACTTCACTCTATGCAAACACTTTATGTTAAGGATTGTAACAGATCTTTGTTAGCAAGCCTGCTATTAAGGCCTTAAATATTGTAAAAGTTGTAAATACTGTTGAAATTGAAAATAATCACCCAAAATTATTTTCTGGTTTAGGGGAACTGGATGGAGAGTATAATATCAAGCTTGTAGCTGAAAGTGTACCGTATGCAGTCAATGCTCCCAGAAAAGTTTCAGCTGTTCCACTTTTTAAGTTGATTAAACAAAAACTGAAAAGTATGGAGCAGGATAATATCATAACAAAGGTCAACCAACCAACTGAATGGTGTGCTCCAATGGTACCTGTTCCTAAACTTGACAAACAGGGAAATGTTTTTGATGTATGGTTAGAACGGTTAAGCCTATAGAGCGACTTGATTTGTAAAGTACAATACCATAAAATATTTCTTGTTTGAATTTTTGTTTGAGCTTGCAGCGGGGGATGTAGTGTTAGTGAAGTTTTGACTTGTATAATATGTATTCTGTTGTCTACTCCGGCTTAGAGGGTTCACGCCTGTAACAATCAAACGCAGCCAAGTCGGGCAGACATGTCTGGAATGGATGGATAATAAAACAAATGGGCTCATAATGTTGGAGTTGGTTTCTGTTCAACCATTGAACTTTATTAACAGAACAATAACCTATGTTTTTGAGACAAAAAATGAACAAAATTAGCTATTCAATAATTTTTTTTTTTTGCAAGTGTCGTCTGCTTTTCATGTTAGGTAAAGGGTTAATATGAATAATGAAAGTGTCAATGACACTGCATCTCAACTTGTCCAAGAAGAGACTGAACTAAATAGAAAGATCCAGTAATGATATGTCACTCACTCCAGTTTCTACAGAAAAGACATCACACAAAAGCTACAAAAATTGGGTGAGGGATGGGGCTGATTGCGTGTACTAAAGGAATTATTGACCATTGATACGTCAAATCCAAGATGGCCGGTGGAGGCTATCTTTTTCAACGGAATGCAGAAAAATTTAATAACTCCCATCTGGACATCATACCAAAGTTACATATAAAATTTGAATAATTACCACAAGGGCAACGCCCGCGGTCCCCCGACCAAGATGGCAAATTCAAGGGAGCTGTTAGGATGCAATTTGTTCGCAGAGCATGGCCATTTTTTAACTTGACCTGTATTTCCAACCAATTAAACCACATACTTAGTTTCGTTTCAATCAAATGATCCAAAGTAAAGTTATCATCCGGACAACACAAAAACCGTATTTTCTAAGTCGAAAAAGGGGAATAAATCCAGTAAAAATCAGTGGAGCGTGCCCATTTTCGAACTTGACCTGCATTTCCACCCAAATAAGCGGCATACTAAATTTCGTTTCAATCAAATGATCCTAACTAAAGTTATCATCCGGACAACACAAAAACTGTATTTTTTAAGTCGAAAAAGGGGAATAAATCCAGTAGAAATCAGTGGAGCGTGCCCATTTTCGAACTTGACCTGCATTTCCACCCAAGTAAGACACATACCAAATTTAGTTTCAGTAAAATCATCCAAACTAAAGTTATCATCCGGACAAGGGTGTGATGGACGGACGGACGGATGCACGGACGCACGAACGGACAGACGGACACTGCTGATTACAATAGTCCCCCGAAGGGTCGGGGGACAAAAAGATTGGGAGAGAGGTGTGGCCTGTAGGGTCTGCTAATGGAAATGTTGACAATTTATATGCCAAATCCAAGATGGCCACGGCCGGTCATGTTTTTCAACAAAATTCAGAAAAATTTGATAGCTCCCATCTAGACATCACACCAAAACTACATATTAAATTTGAAAAAGATTGGGTGAAAGATGTGGCCTGCAGGGTGTGCTAATGGAATTGTTGACAATTCAAATGCCAATCCAAGATGGCTGCTGACAGCAATATTTTTTAACAAAATTCAGAAAAATTTGATAGCTCCCATACCAAAGCTATATATGAAATTCACAAAAGATCAGGTGAGAGATGCGACCTGAAGGGAGTGCTCATGGAATTGTTGACAATTTACATCCGAATCCAAGATGGCTGCTGGCAGCCAGGTTTTTCAACAAAATTCAGAAATATTTGACAGCTCCCATCTAGAAATCACACAAAGGCTACGTATGAAATTTGAAAAAGATTAGGTCAGAGATGGTGATTAAGGGTGTGCTAATGAAATTGTTAACAATTTATATGCCAAATCTAAGATGACTACAGGCAATGATGTTTTTTAACAAAATTCAGAAAAAACGGATAGCTCCCATCTAGACATTACCCCAAAGCTACATATGAAATTTGAGACTGATCGGGTGAAAGCTATGACCTATATCCGAATCCAAGTTGGCTGCTGGCAGCCATGTTTTTCACCAAAATTCCAAAAAATTCAATAGCTCTCATCAAGACATCACACCAAAGCTACATATGAAATTTGAAAAAGATTGGGTGAGAGATGCGGCCTGTAGGGTGTTCTAATGGAATTGTTAACAATTTATATGTCAAACCTAAGATAGCCGCTGGCACAGATGGACGACAGATCACAACCCATCCCAATAGCTCATACTTGATGTTGTCAAGTTGAGCTAAAAATGAATAAATGAAGTGACCGTTTCTCGGGTGTTTGAAGGTCTTGAAAACTGGTATGGAAATTTAAGCCACTTCCAATTACTGTGGACAACTCTGTGAAGCCTGCAAATCTAATCATTTATTTATTGATGTTTAAGGTCACTTTCACTATCTATGGTGATATAATTTAGAGGATTTCCACCCCAGGTCCTATTTCACCAGTGAAGCAGAACTTGTTTACCGTAATAAACAAGTACTTTTCCACTTTCTGGTGTTCCTGCAGGGGTTCAAAACTGATATTTCAGTGATAAAGTAGAATCCTCTTAATTGAATATCCATTTTGCCAGTGAAAATTATTCAATTAACAGGAGTATACAATTAACAGGGATTTGGTCAATTTCCTGTGTTCTGGAGGTAAACTGAGCATTTATTCTATTATATCTTGTTTGATGGAGCTCATAGAGCTCTGTCAAACAAGATATAATAGAATAAATTCTGTATTGGATGTATGAGGCCAAAAAGGTTGATAAATAAGGGGAATTTGGTGCATGTCACAGCAATTTTTTCGACATATTACAAAAATTTATATACAATTAACAGGAGTTTACTCTACAACCCATATGCAATTAACAGATCAAATTTGTACTGAAGGTATGGTAAATGGTTTTGTGTTTGAAAATTATATTCAGTTAACAGGGATATACAATTAAGAGATAACCAATTAAGTGGGCTCCACTGTATTGAGAATAGATCTATAAAATTTACATATACACTAGAATCCACAGTTATATTTCATTAACCCACTATCTAACATAACAGTCATATCAGCCCAGTGAAATTCACAAAGAAAAGGCCAGTCAAATTTTATTATTTTTCTTCTATTTTTTTACGCAAAACCAGGCCTAATGACCCCTCATTGAAATGAGCTCATTGAGCTCATTTCAATGAGGGATCATAAGCTATGGCTATGAGGCAAAAATTTTAAAACCATTTCTGCAAGTGTCGTCTGCTATTCATGTTAAGTAAAAGGTAAAGAATATATTATATCGACATATTTACTTAGAATTCCCCGAGTCTCACTGCAGAATGACTAGACCTGTTGCCCAATGTGGCAAATAATCCTACAGTTCTGATCTATTTAGAAGAATATTTTACAAAAAGATAAACAATGTAAAATAATACATGAACTAAAATTTGAACACAAAAATAAAAATTAAGAAATCCACAAGTGGTATGTAGCTGATTCCATAACAGGAAATGTCACTGGGGTAACGCATGATGAAGTGCGACTTTGAAATGTTACCTTGGCCTTGGAGTTGCAAACCAAGCTGTAGTGTGTGATATATCCTCCGACTGCCCATTATAATTATGTGAAGCTGGGTGACTACAGATTAGTTTCTGAGTTATGCCTGAAACACGATTTGTAATCTTGAAAATCAAGGAAGTCCAACATGTCCTTGACCTTGAAGACATGCATGCAACTATTACCGGTAAACACGATCTACCTTCTAACTGTTCTTTACATTTGTATTGTACAGCGGAGCCCACTTAATGTCCACTTAATTGGATATCTCTTAACTGAATAACCCTGTTAATTGAATATAATTTCCCAACACAAAACCATTTACCATACCTCCAGTAAAAATTTGACCTGTTAATTGAATATGGGTTATAGAGTAAACTCCTGTTAATTGAATAAAAAATCTTGTAACTTATCAAGAAATTACCCCGACTCTCCCCAATTTTCCTTTATTTATAGACCAATTTGACCTCAGTACATCCAATACAGGCCTTTAATCAATCATATCTTGTTTGACAGAGCTCATGGAGCTCTGTCAAACAAGATATAATAGAATAAATGCTAAATTTATCTCTAGAATACAGGAAAGTGACACAATCCCTGTTAATTGAATAATTTTCATTGGCAAAGTGGCTATTCAATTAACAGGGTTCCACTGTATTGTATTTGACAATTGTAGTTTTGGCTGAAATACAAATATTGACCAACTTTAAGTTTGATCTTGAAGTGTGACCTTGACAGTGATGTTAAAAGACCAAGCTTTGTCAGTGACACATCCTTGAAGATGTGGGAGCAACTATTATACATGACTCACCTACTGACTGTCCTTAACATTTGTATGAAGTTTGTTAATTGTAGTTTGATTCTTTTTTTACTTATGGCTGACACACAAATATTGACCAGTTTTAAATATGACCTGGAAATTTTACCTTGACCTAGAAATTACAGACCCTGCTGTGTTGTGCAACATATCCTTCCACTGTCCTTTATAAATGTGTGAAGTTTGATGATTATAGGCGAAATAGTTTGAGAAATGCCCAAAACACGATTTATGACTTAGAACATATGAAGGTAAAGTATGACCTTTACCTTGAAGATACAGAAGCAACTATTATTTATGACACACCTTACTGTCCTTAACATTGGTATGAATTTAATGAATATATGATGTCAGTTTGATTAGATAATTAGTTTGATAAGCGTAGTTTGATTTGTTTCAGGATTATGGCTGAGACATGAATATTGACCAATTTTAAGCGTGACCTTGATGTGTGAACATGACCTTGAAGTCACAGACTCGGCTATGGTGTGTGATACGTCCTCCCATTATGCTTTATAATTGTTTGAAGTTTGATGACTAGCCCCAAAAGTTTTCGAGTTAACTGCTCACACACACCCCAATGCACCTCAGACACATGCATTGCAGCTTGTACGAGGACTTAGAATGCAGGCTGCTTTCTGAGAACCTCCATTTCTAACAAGAGGGGGGGGGGGAGGGCATGCCCCGGGGAATACCCCCACAGTGCATACCGCCAAACAATGACGGGAAGCAATGAACCATGATATTGTGAAAGCTATTCCCATAAACAATCTTCATTCCAAAATTCATTGAGTGACACTAACCCCAAATCAGAGGTATGAGGTGAACAGACAAAAAATTGGCTATTTTATGAAGCAAACACCAAAATTATTGTCTTTTTGTTTTACAGCAAGGTAATTGTGAAGGCCAGAAACACCTGTTACTGAAGTCTAGTGATGATCGGACCATTCACATAAGAGAAGTAGCTCAAAGACATAATGCCACATGTGGGGAGGTGATTTGCATTTATTTCTTTGTTTTACTGCAGGGACCTAATTCACTTAAAAGCCTTTCCCATAAATGATCGGACCACCCACATAAGAGATGTAGAACAAAGAATTAATGCCAAATGTGGGTAGGCAGGAGGGGAGGGGGTGGGGTGGCATGCCGGTGAGGCTGTGATATCAAACATGCATCCAGTTCTAATGTAGTTGTCTGTATGCCTCTGGGAGGGAATTTGTTAGTTCCTCTGTCTAACAATACCATCAGACCACAATTACAATATTTTTCTATGAATGTGTGAACATTTTTATTTCTTGCTTCTATAATTGAAGTAATAATGAACTATTTGTTTAACAAAGTTAAGAATCTACCAAGAATTATATGCAGAAATCACCATTCACATTTGTCATTATAATTTAAAAAAAAAACGTTACAATATTTTTCCATTAACGTGTGAACATTTTTATTTCTTGCTTCTATAACTGAAGTAATAATGACCTATTTGTTTAACCCTTTACTCAATGTAATGGCCAAAACCGGCCAGCTATTCTAAAAAATCGCCAATTAATTTTCCTTATTTTTTTCATTTTTTTGTCTCAAAAACATAGGTTATGACCCCTCATTGGAACGAGCAAAATAGTTATTCAAGAATTTTCTTTGCATGTGTCGTCTGCTTTTCATGTTAGGTAACAAAGTAAAGAATTTACCAAGTATGATATGCAGAAATCACCATTCACATTAGTCATTATAATTTAACCCTGTAACCAATGTAACGCCCAAAACCGGCCAGCTCTACTCTAAAAAATTGCCAATTAATTTTCATTATTTTTTCATTTTTTGTCTCAAAAACATAGGCTATGACCCCTCGTTGGAACGAGCCCGTTCCAATGAGGGGGTCATAACCTATGTTTTTAAGACACAAAATGAGTTATTCAAGAATTTGTTTTGCAAGTGTCATCTGCTTTTCATGTAAGGTAAAGGGTTAAAAAAAAAAATCATTTTCTTAATCCTTTACCTAAGGCCTGTTATATACATCGCACTACTGTAGACCTGAATTCAAGTGAATTAGATTTGTCTGAAATCTGTCAAATCTTCATTTGATACACATGGACGCACTACCGTGGAGTCATATTCAATTGGCACACTACCTCAACTAACAATGTTTGAGTCTACACACAAATCTTATGTGATATCTTTTCATATATTTTAACTGTGTGACACGTATAGGAATACATTATACTATGGCTTAATTTATTTATACGGATGCTCCATCGTTGCACTGAAATCATTTGGGGAGATTGTTTTTCATATCTTAAAGTTTATATAGTTTGACCTGCATAAACAGGCATATATTGTTTGGAATTGATAGTGCTTTAATGGGGTAACATGATGCATAATCTTTTAAAAGAAAGTTGTCGGGTGGGTGGGCTTAGTGGGCTGGCTCCCCAAACCAAGGAAGAAAAACAATTCCCAAATTCGAATTAGATCCGTGTTGGTTCTAGATGATGCATCACCATCGACTCGAATTCAATTCCACTGCAAACATTATTGAAAATTGTAAATTACGTCACGACATTACGTCTGGCAGATATGAAGATTCATCTGAAGTTCATCTACTTGGATTTAATGTTTTTTTTATGTTGCACTACTGTCGACTCAAATTCAATTAATTGAAATTAAGTGAATTTGACGCGATGATAGTGGGATGTATATAACAGGCTTAACTTGAATAGCAACTTACATCCAACCCAACATTTCTTGAATAACTAACCATTCCAATGAAGGGCCATAAGCTTTTATTGGGTGATAATAAATGAAAAAACAATAAAATTTGAATACCACTGCTTTGCAATCAGGTTAGGTAAACAGTTAACATGATAAGCAGATGGCATTCAAAAGGGCTGTATCTCAAAACGTCGAAAAAAATGAAAATCTGTACCGGTGTGTTTACACAAGAGAACAATAGGCTTAAGGCTATAGTCTATATCTAATTAGGATCGGGTATTTTGTGGGGAAGAGTCTATAACCAAGGGGAATATCCATGGGTGTCTGTTGTGTAATTCTCACTGACGTTTGAATAATTTGTAAAGCTTGAGAAGCGTATTTTTGTTTGCTCCCCAATTTTAACCTCTGATTATCTTTAGAAAATTGATATGGATACCAATGACTTGTACATATATACAGTACATGGAAAGTGTATTATCACTAAATCACCTGTAGAGTGGGGAGTCCACCCAAGCAATAATTGCAAATTTGTTGCAAAGCAAAACAAGCACAAGCAAAGTTCTAGCCAATGGACCTCCGGGTTATACCCGGAGGTCCATTGGCTGAAACATTGCTTGTATTTTTTGTCCACATGTACAGAATATGAAAATGATACTTTGGTGATAACTCTACTCGCCAGGTGATTTAGTTACAATCCACTCTCCATGTACTGCATGAATCTTACACAACTCAGTAAACTCTCAAACACAGAAAACCCGCCAGCTGTATCTCTGATTGATCTCTGAATGCAGAAACATCTCAACGAGTGACCACTAATTAGATATAAACTATAATTACTATCAAAACAAACTTACCGAGGTGTAAATTTTAGTTTTTCGACGTTTTGAGAGCACACCTTCAAAAAATTATTTTCAAAATTACTAAATAATTAAACCCTTTTCTTTCAAACACTGCTTATGATTCACCTCTCCATCCCTCCTGCAGTACAACTGCCATGGACTGGTCACTTTCCATGGGTGTGCAATATTTCCACGGATGCAATAATATTAGATTCCAAACACTAATTACAGGAAAAATCATCAAAAGTTTAATTAATGAAGCACCGGGTATAACCCGGTGCTTTATTAATTAAAATTTTGCTGCTGATGATTTTTATTACCTGGTAAATGCATGCGTGGACATCACTGCCGACGTGTAGATTATGATGAATCCATGGCGACTATACTGTACTCATTGTTGAAATAAGTTTCTCAAGCTTATCCCATAAAATATATTTTAAGGGGTCATCCAACCTAACTTTGGTCAATTTGTTGACATTTTTCGCAATGTCTCAGAAACAGATAAGAGAAGTAAGGAAAGGCAAACTATATATCAAAATAATGAGTAGAGTGCATGGAAAAGGTATATATAATTTTTTTCAGGAAAAAATAATGAATTTTATGATTTTGAAAAGATTAATTTGCCAACAGCATAAGTATCGAACCCATAAAACCACAAAATGATCGATCATTCGAAAGCCTTGTCCTCAATGTAATGATTACATACTACAGACTCTGAGAAAGCATTTTTGGTGTGTTGTGATGTTGTAATGCAATACCACCAACACAAAATTTGAATGTTCCGGATGTGGCCATGTTTCAATGAAGTTTATTCCGGTCATGTGATTATAATGTGGTTTTTGCAGGAATATGCATTTTGGGCTATAATAAAAATGCAAGAATGTGATCATGCCTTTTATTTATTTGAGACAATGTAGCAGATTTGCAAACAAGTTACAGCAAATACTTGAGCTGTTAATGTCATAACTGCAAAAAATGCTTTGAAATTCCCTCCACCTCCATCCAATATTTACAGGCTGTCTGAACTTTTTTGTTGACAAAAATCTGATTCATTGTGCACTAAAGAAATAACATGAACCACTTGTAAAAAAAATAACCGAATGTATAAAATCAGGATGATACACATAAAATAAAGTAATATTCATAAAAAGTAAGCTGAATGCTTCAGAAATCACTTTTTTCTCGAAGTATATTCCAAGTGAGCTGGAACTATATTGAGCATGTTGATTTCCCTTGATGCTGTGATGTTATTTACTTCCAAGTAATCATGGATCTCTGCCGTGACTGAGTTGATGTCTGCAAGAAGATGGGTTGAAAATGATGCATTCATGCTTTTAAATAAGGTGCGATTGGACGATGCTGTGAATTTAGGTTTTTCTTGCAAACAACCATACCGACATGAGCATTGATCAGTGTCTTTTGTCATCATTTTAGACTGACAAATGTGACAAATCTCCTTTTCCGGACTCTGTCTCCCAATTTGCATATCATAATAAACATAACAGCGGTCAGCGTGACCGTGATGGTCAAAACCCAAACGAATTATCGAATCCACGGTCAAAACTACCTGTATTTTAAATTTAAACAAATGAAATACCTGAAATATTCGCAATTTCTTCAGTATCCATGCTGAGTTGCTTTTTAACCTGACACACCAGGCCACATGCATTCAGTTTCATTTGTCAGCATCATAAATGTCTGCAGATATTTGTGGTAATAGTACGAGCGGACGACAGAAGCCAAATATTTTCCCATCATCTATAAATTAATTTTAATTGATAATTCTGTTTATTTTACTGAAATTATGAATTGATAAGGTGGGTGTGTTGTGATTATTATGTCCCGACTTGAAAATTCGAAGGCGTAACTGGTGCCGTGGAGACGTCCGTCCATACCAACATTTTTCCTTGTATCTCAACCACTGCTACTCCAATTTAAATGATATTTGGTGTTGAAATCGAGCATCATGGGGAAATGATACCTGTGTAGCTTGCGTTTCTTCTACCATTTTTTCCAGAGTTATGGTCCTTTTTCCCTCTTTTGGCTTAGAAAATTTTGTTCATAACTAGTTGATTTGTTACAATTTGTTGGAAAGTGTCTGCTGGCACCCTCCAATTAATTGCAACAAAATAATTTTAGTGAATATTTTGTTCCTGTTACTTAACAGGCTAATGAATATTATGTAAAGCCACCAATGTGGTGTTTGGCACTTTTATCAACATGTTAATTATGACAGGGTTTTTCTATTCACCCATTAATCGGTAAATTAAGTGTTATATTTGGAAGTAAGAAGCATGAAAGGTTCAGAACTTTAAAAGACTAAAAAGAATGTTTTGCAATGTAATATGATTTTTGCAGATACACTTATTTGGGGGGTTGCCTGTTTGATAGTGTTTGGAGCATGTGTGTCGCCAGGATTTTTCAAAAAGGGTTAAACTTTGATGTAAAAGGCATATGCCATGAGTGCCGATGATACAGGCATACAAGGGGGAGAGGGGGCATACCCCCTCCCCTGGAAAACTTTTTATCAAATGGAGCTTTCTCGTGGCCTTTTGAAGATTTCTTTGCGTACTGCATTCGTGAAAAAATATGTGAACACCTATGAAAGGGAGACCTATTGGATGTTCCCTCCTGATCTCAATATGCCAATAAGCCTCTTTTGGAAAAGCATGCAATAATGGTTATGTAGGGTTAATTTGATGTGATAAACTTGAGCAAGATGTTCTCACAACGTATATAGCAAGTTTCATGAAAATCCAATTACATTTGTTTAAATTATTGCATTCACAAAATGTGTGGACAGACATTTATTACATGAATTTGACGTTGCTTATTAGGACTGCATTGGCAGAAAAATGCAGACAGTGAACTTAAAAGTTACTATATGAAAAACAAGTGATTATAGAGCATTTGTGCTGTTACCTGTTAGCATTTTATTTGTTAGGAAACATATTGTATTGTCCATAATAATTTACATAATTTTATTGAATTTCTAGCTAAAGCAAAAAAACATACTCTTAATTATGCATTAAAAAAGTTGTTTCTCAGTCAACATAACAATTCTGAAAACCCACCCTCATTATTAAAATTCTGCATTTGGCTAAAGAAAATTGATCTTTTGAATCTCAGGCACAGGCGCCATTGTTTTTTCAGCCCGTGTTCGTCATTTTTATTTCTGAGGCAAAATTTAAAATGTACAAAATTACCATGTGATTTTTAGCGGTATCACATTGCGATTTGCAATGCATTAAGTCGGACACACTGTGCTAAAGGTTTTTGAGTTTTGGGCTTGGGCAGCCATCATGGTTGATCGAACATGACCAAAAGGAGACATTCTCATCTTAACATGACCTCAAACATGCATATGAAATTTTGTGATGATCGAACAAGAACTACGGGGTGTAGCCTGTGCTAAAGGAAAATGTGAACAGACTCACAGACTTCCGTTCGCGTGATGGCAATAGCTTATCTTGACTTTGTCAAGTTAAGCAAATCAAAAAAAAACCGCCCTCTCTCATTCGTTTTAAAAACAAAATGCCTGAGAATCAATTATTTAATTATGTTTGGTCTTAGTATTTTTTTATATGTTTTATTTTTAACCAGTCAAAATTTACACTAATTAAAGCCAATTCTTTTCAAACTTTGATCTGTAATAAATATGCTGGAGATTGCAGAAAAACAACTGTTGAATGACTACTGATTCCCAGAAGAGTAACATTTCAAACAATTTCCAGGGATAGAAAAACAGGGTTCCCACTGATATTAGAGAATCAATTTTAAGCATTACTTGAGGTTTTTTCAAGGACTAGGCTCTTGATATTTGAGGACTATACTAATTTTCATATGAACTTACAACACCATGAACAGCTCACAGGGCTTATATTTCGTCTAAATGTGTGAGAATCCATTTGGATTCTCGTGAAAATGGTTGTGAGAATCCATACCTACTATGAGTGTCCCAGGATCCCATGACGCCACCATGGTTGAACCACTGTTGTATACTGATAACACAAGTTTACAATTTTACCCAAAATACCTTTTTGAATATTTGAAACTAAATTTGATGATTTTTAAACAATAAATAATAAATAAATGATAAAATAATTAAATGAACAATATTTACCAAGAAAATCTTACAAATATGTCTGTCGTTGGAACCGGCTCAATGAGCCGGTTCCAATGACAGCCATATTTGTAAGATTTTATTAACAAAGTGTCAGGATATTTCAGGTATTGTTAGCCTTCTGCTGGTTAATTTGTTGCCGCTGTGTTAAATAAAGGGTTAAGTTGACTCAATTCTTTTCACGTGAATCCTAGCAGAGGTGCAGCGAGAATCTACATGGATTCTCGCCGGTTTTATTGCGCGAATCTTTGTGCGAATCGATTCTTGGATTCTTGTCAAAATTTTAGCCCTGGTCCAAAGAATTTCAGCCTTGAGAACCTAATTTCTGCCTCCCCCCCCCCAAACAAGCCAGATATATATTTTCCCTGTGCGTAACTAGGTGCCATCTGCAATGTGTTCGCCCTGCAGATGGCACCATGTTCCACTCAAGGAATAATATAGAGATCAATAAGATATGGTTTTTGACCAATTTTGTGATATTGCATGTATGTGGGGTGGGTTATCATGAAACTTCTTGTCTCAAAAGCTTATAGGTAAACTGAATTCAAGTACTTTTCAAGGCGTGGCAGTGGAAAATTAAGAACTTTTCAAGGTCAGAAACACTTCAGCACTTTTCAAGAAAGGGGCTAAAATTCAAGGACTTTTCATTTGCAGTGGGAACCCTGAAAAAAAATACCAACAAAAACCCCAAAAGCCTCTCTCCTTCATCATACTACTGAAAAATTGCCTGAAAAACAAGAATTTTTTTTCTCAACAGCTCTATTAATCAAGTGAGAAAAGAATACTAGCATTTGCCTAAAATCTCTTGAATGAAGCAAGCGCCTTTAATTTATTAATCAATTTAACAAACCTCCTTTCACAAATGTGATAAAACAAAGAAGATCCTTACTTTTTCTACCAAAATAAAAGTTTTTACAAATTTCCATTATTTTTCTTAGTTATTTATTGGTGGTGTTTAAAGTCAAATATTTCTGCACAATGGCTAATTGTGACTGCAACATGGATATAAAGTCAAGTTCAGCCAATCATTTATACCCATGTTGCCCATTTTAGAGGACATCCATCCCCAGCATGAAAAAACAATGATAAATCTTCTGAAACAAAAAAAGTCTACTTACGACAACCAGATTCATCATGATATTTAAAATAATAAATTTTGAAATCATCTGCGTTGGGTGAAGTCAAATACTTCTGCACTATGGCTAACTGTGACTACAACATGGTTATAAAGTCAATTCCAGCCAATTGTTTATACCCATGTTTCCCACTTTTGAGGACTTACCCCCCAGGCATTGGTGACTAGGTCGTATTTTACAAGTAAAACTGAGCTTGTTCACCACAGTAAACAAGTACTGCTTCACTTCACTTCACTACTAAAATTTCAGCTCAGTGAGCTCTGCCAAATAAGTTTGAACTCATTAAATTTGAAGTTGCATTTTTGGTAAATAAGCAGCTTAAAATTTTACTAGTTTGATATTAGTGTGCAGAGGGTTAGACCTAAAAAAATTTTAAAAATCTGTTTCTCAGGCCCTCCTGCATGGTCCTTTTGGCTTCCGCATGCTCTCTTTTTATAACCAATTTAAACTTTAAAAAAAATTAAATTAAATGGTTTATGTCTGATATTTTACCCAAGTTGAAAAAAAAATTGATGAATTTGTGTCCCTTGAGGGCAAGAAGGCTTTGCAATGCTCTAGCACTGCAAAGCCTTCTTGCACTCAAGGGATGAAATACACCACCACCCATACTATTCTGTAGATTATGAGGCCTAAAACTTGAACCAGGAACATGAACGTTTGATGGCTAAGAAGTAATTACTGAAATTGAAAATAAAATAAAAAAACGCTTGCCTGCATGCAATTTCACAAATAATGGCCTAAGAAACACATCTACTTTGTGTGGCCTTAAATGTTCTAATCATTTAACCCTTTGATACTTTTGTACGTCTTATGAAGTACAAAATACAAACAGCGCGTTGATACTTTGTGGTCATATGTTTTGCTATTATTTTTCGCTTTTTTAAAGTTTTAACCTCAATTCCTATTTTCTCCCAAATAGTGCTCAGTGACAACCATAGAGCCAAATGTTATCGCTGCTTAAAATACTAATATAATCCTGCTGTCAAGACTTCTCGACTGGTTGAGTGCCAAAAGCCCAATCAAGGCTTTCAAAAAATGAGGACACCAGAGCAAACGACAACACTTTCCTTGCTTATATTTCATATTCAGTCAAACAAAAATAATATTTTGTTTATATAAGTGTATTTTATTACAAATTATTGGAGAGTGTCTTCGGGCAAAGTTTTGAATAAAAATTCTGACCACCAAAAATAATCTAGCCCATAACCAGATAATCACTAATGTGAAAAATATCTTGTTATTTGTACTTTCCGACATTTGACGTCGCATTTTGAAAAACTTTTGAAGAAACTGAATTCCCAGTGATGTTTGAACGTCAGGATAATTAAAGTCTCAAAGGGTTAACATTAAATCCTATCAATATGGCTCCTCAATGGGACTATCAGATACAATCAGAGGTTTAGCTGTGTATCAAATGCTACCCATCCAAAATTTTTCGTTAAGAGTGATGTACATGCAGAATCCTGGTTTTCAAAAGTACCATTTATACTTTTGTAGCCAGCACTAGAGGTGTCCCTATAAAAAATTATAGAGAATTGTGTTGGTTGATTATTTTCTTGTTGTTTTTATATATTTACAATGACAAGTTAAGTTCCAAACACACATGCACTTATTGTACATGTACAACATAATGTAAGGATTTAATGTTAATATATTGGTTTTGCCACAAATGTTATCCTGCTGTTTCATTTGCATGGACTCAACTCACACTTGTGTACATCTCATCCAAACATGGACTGTAAGGCTGTAATTTATTTTTTTTAGTTTGGTACGTGCTTGGACTACGACACCTATCCATTTAAAAAATGCGGGGATATAGTGATCTCTGCCATAAGGCTGTACATCCATATGTCAGGGTTTTTTAGCTATAATACTGAAACGTACCATACTTCTTAAGTTTGGTATAGAGATGATAAAAATAGGTACAGTTTGAATTTTTGCCACTAGGTGGTGCCAAGACTGAGCTAAAATACTGCTTTCTGACGAAAGTTTCCTAGGATATGTAACTTTGATTTTGTTTAAAGTGTGTTCATATGTTCAGGTAGGATCTTAGATGTGCATAAAGATTTCGGATTTTTGATCCAGCCACATGTGGCTCCCACAGGGAGAGTTTTGTCATAAGAGAATTGGTTTCTGTCGAAAGGCTCCTAGGGTTTTTTTAATTCGAAACGTTGAAAGTGTGTTCATGTAGGTTCTCTAGATTTGGACCCATGTGGTACCCGCAGTGCCACGTTTGTTATTGGAGAATCGGTTTAAACTGTGCTTAAAATCTTCTTCATATTCTGTGCATAACCTTCATATTATCTTGTAAGTAAAATTATTTCATCTCCATTGATTTGCATTGTTACAATTTATGGGAGAGTTATAGGCACTCTCTCATGAATTGTAACAAGAGCAACGCTAACGCGTGTGCTAATGCCCCCGAAGGTAGCCAAGTCGTACTCACATGTGGATAATCAGACAACAGCTTCACTGCTGCTACATTGCAGATCAACACTACATTGCAGAACAACAGTAAGGAATGGCAAAGTGCCAATAAAATTATTATTACTTATATTTTGTTAATATGTTTTGTAACAACAGACAACAGCTTCACTGATGCTACATTGCAGAACAGCACTAAGGATCAGTAATAGAGAAAAAGTTATAAAAATAATTGCAGTTGACTTGAAGGGTGCCATATTGAATAATAACTGAAAGAGGCAAAAATAGGAATAGTACATACCTCTGTTAAAAATTCTCAAACCAGTGAAAAAGAAGAACTGGTCTTGCATCTTTTCCAAGTGAAAAAGTGGGCATAACTGCATCAAAAATTGCCGAGTCAAACCTCAAATTGAAACCGACCTGTACTTTGACATGAGTAATCAGCATATAAAATTGGAAACTTATCGGTTCAGCCAAACAATTTTAATTGGTAGGAAACCAAAAAATCATCAATTTTCAAAGTAAATAAGGGACATAACTCCTGTAAGATTTGTCGGACAAAACCCTAGGTACAAGGGCATCCGTTCCCCCAAGGTGCTCTATCACCATACCAAAGAACATTAAAATCCGACAACTGATGTTCGAGTTATAATACAAAATTTTCGTACAAATGGACGGACGGACGGACGGACGGAGACCTCCACTATATACACCTCGAAAAATTTTTTCGGGGGCATAACAAGACAAAAGCGTGTGAACAAATCTTCAGACTGAGAAATAAATTAGCACTCTACCAGTAAAGTGACTCATTCAAGATGCAACTTTTGGTTAACCAGTCATCCGTTTGGGTAGATTTAAATTTGCGTAACCACCACGCGAACGAAACGAGCATGGTCATCAAATTTTGCACACTGCAATGTGGCTCAATAATTTATAGAGGTGTGGGATTAAAATATTACTGATTTTCCCTGTTGAATTATTATAAATTTTGTCCTCTATTTATTGGCTGCCAATACTTTATCTTTGCAAATAATTGTGTATACCAGGTTTAGTGAGAGTGCAGTGACTCATATGTTAGAGAACTCAGGGGTTCGTCTACCCTCTTTGGGAAAGGATCTGGGGTCCATGCAATTGAGAAAATTCCTGTCATGAAGGCTCCAATTGGGAATTCGTTTGGAAGAAGAAAAACACAAAGAATAAGAATTGTTAAGTTCATATTGAACTGAGAACATTAGTACAGAAGCTACTACCTGCATAGTACATGTAGTAAGTTTTAAAACAAACAGTCACATGAAATAATGATCAGTCTTTGTAATATTTATAATAAATTGTTGTATTTGCTACACTTGGACAGTCTACATTCTATGGCTTAGCAATTTTTATTTAATCTTATTTGTTTTACATGGAGTAAAGAACAAGTTATGCAACTTATAATATTAACCCTTGACCCAACGAATTGCCTGCATCTGCCCGTGTAATATGTAAATTCAGCAGCTGAAAAAATATTATTTTTCGAAAAATTTCAACAAAACCAAATCATGTGACCCCTCTTTGGAACGAGCTCATCAAATTTGTTCCAAAGAGGGGTCACATGATGTGGTTTTGTTGAAATTTTTTGAAAAATATTAAAAAATGATATTTAAAATAATAAATTTTGAATCGTCTGTGTTGGGTAAAGGGTTAATGCCTCTCCTTGGTACAATGGCAGAGGTGTGTGGTATGACATTTGTAGTGACCTATATAGACAGCCAAGACTTACCTAAAAACAAATAACAAGGTTCTTGGGATGTAACTTGCAAATGTATTTATAAACTGCCAGTTGAGATACCTGTTTTGTTGCAGTAAAAAAGAGAGTAAAGTGAAAATAAGGCCTTCAAGAGTTATAAGAAGAATTAAATTTATATTTGAATGAGGACTGTGATTGGAAAAGTTTTGGTTCGAATTGGGAAAAATCATGCAAAAGTTAAAAAATTTATAGTAATTTATATATTATTTATACTTACCAATGACCCAGACATAGCTGGTGCTAACTCTTAAAATATAGGGCCAAACACAAATTTTGCCCCCCAATCCCCAAAATTTGCATCTAAAACTAAAGAAAACATGTCCTGAGAGGCCCTCCACACTTCGCCTCTACTGCGCATGCGCAGTGTCAAGGACGTTCCGAAATTGGCGCCACTTATCATTCTAATAACCAGTGCCTGGTAAGCGCTATGTACTCAGCGGGGAGGCAAGAGTTCCCAACTCCTGGGAGGGCCATCCCCGTCTGGGTCATTGGTAAGTATAAAAAATATATAAATTACTATAAATTTTTTAACATTTTTATACTGTACCAATGACCCAGACATAGCTGAATAGTAAAAAGGCTGGAGGGCCAAGGACATAGAGCAAAATGGAATACGCTCAATAAAATAAAATAGAGTCATCCCCTGCAGGGAAAAGAAGTAATAGGCCTTACATGTATCTTTCTTATTTATGATAAATTAGAAAGATACAACACCTTCCAAAAATTGAGCTTCATACATCCATGTACTCTATTAATATCCAATAATCCTTATACTAATAATTTTTAAAGTAAGCCAATAATAAAGTAAGTCTAGAGAATAGAGACTCTTATACTCCTAAAAGTGTGTGAGAATTGCATAATCATGTCCGTTGACATATGCAATATTCAAAAGCTATACTTTAAAAACTAAGACTTGAATGAATTTTATAAACTTAAACTTCTCACTAAACAACCATCCCAATAACAGCTCAGAATTACTAACTCCGGAGGAGGTATCCCCTTGTTTTCATAGTAAAAACAGGTGACCCAAGGGAACACCCTCCCCCCCCCTTTTTCTTGCCCTGGGTCAAATAGCCCAGAGCGAAGAGGGCAGCCGAACGGAGACACTGCCGAAACAGACAGCCTACCTAGCTATAGTAGCAACTGTTAAGTGAATGACATTCTGAGCAGTAGATAATAGACCTAACAATAGAGGCCTCCAGAAATGGACTCGATATTTCTGAGATAAAATTCATGAATGGATGGCTGAGCGCAATGAGCAGCCTTCAAAAATCTATAATAGAACACTATTAATGTAAGCCCAAGAAGTAGAAGAACTCTTACTTCATGAGCCGAAATCTTAAGCACAACTGCTAAGCCAATGATATACCATAAGCAGTACGCTAGTTAATAGAATCCATTAACAATAAAATGGAGCGTAACGTCCTTCTACTAGACATCAAAGACAGAAGAAGCTTACGCCCTTGTAATAAACAGATATCTGTTTATAAATACATAAACTGTACCCGGAAAGAGTAAAGGCCTATGCCCATACGAAGACGGAAGGACCTTAAAATAATAGGTTCCGGATAATAGGAGCCTAACTCTTATGCAACAATCCAACCTAAATAGTAACGGAAGTATTGATTCCGAAACTATGAAAGTGAAAATCATCCATCGATAGTGCATGAAACTCACTGACTCTACAGTAAAAGAGAAACCAACAGAATTACTGTCTAAAAGGTTAGAATTTGAAAACTACTGTTTCCAGAGGCTCAAATGATTACTTAGCTAAATAAGAACCTGAAGTTAAAATCCGTATAGGAATTTAATCTAAAGATTCTAAGTCTATTTATCAAAAAGTTACTAACTGACTTAGATAAAGAGACAAAAGACTCAATTGTAAACTATCGTAGAGTGCATAGGTATGAGGTAACATAAACCTATAACCTAAATAACAACAGGCTGCAGTAGATCTTGTGAAACAAGTATACTAAAAAATAGCAATGAGTAGTATGGAGGGATCAACCATATGAACATAATGATCCCTACACCACGACGGAAGAGCCTCCACTTTAGTCGCATAGAATAGCGAAGAAGAGGATCTCCTATAGTAAGAAATCGCGTCCAAAGCTCGTCCAGTACAGTGCTTACAATGCAATACGGACCACACAACGGAATACATGAAGGTTGCGACCTTGCTGGTTGTGATAAAGATGACACGATTTACCCAGTGAAAAAAGATCCTCACATAGAGGAAGATTTCACGTTAAGATCCACAGTAGACAAGAGAGTAAATTACTCATGATCTCTGTGAAGATAGAGATGCTATCAACAGAAATGTATTGTGGTTGTTCATCTTAGCAATACCTGCTAAAAACAACAGCGCCGGAGGATACGCGTATCCTATCATTCTGTCCTATAGATCAATAGAGCGTTAACAGTATTAGCTCAGAGATCTGGACAAGCCAACACATACGTCTGCAATTGATTAGCCAGCTGTGTCATAAATAAAACATCATTGGGCGCTCCCATAGATAGCAAATCTGATTGAATACTTGTTTGTTGAGAGTCCATTCTGACAGCAACAAGCGACCCGTAAGAGAACGGGAGAGCGATAAAACAATCAGACGACCCAGAATATGACGGACCAAAACTGAACTTGGTGTACTATAACCAACAGACGGATTCTTTCCATTAAATTGAATAACGGAAACGAAAGAGTGCCTCCCTGGTTCCGGAGATACGCCACTACTGTCGAATTAAAGGACAGGAATTTGGGCATGCGTTTCTGAATAATGTTCATGCAATGACATAAAGCAAGCCTAAAAAACATTATTCCGCGGAAGTTAACTGATAGCTAAAAGACTGCGGAACCCAAAGACCCTGGCACTTCGAATCCGTAGGGATCAGTATATATCCCAATCTGTTTGACTGGCAACCGTCATAACAGCCACACTCGGGTCCGGCAACTGCGGCGGCACTCTCTGAGTCAACCACCGAATGTTTGCCCCAGTCTGAATCTCTTGTAACACTAGATAGACAAGAGAATGTATAAATCAAGCAATTCATGGATTGCCGGAAAGTTGCCGTCGAAGAGAAGCTCCTCCGAGAACGAAGCGACTCTGAGAGAGTTCTTAACCTACTATCCACGCGTGGATGTAGCTAGGGCTGCATCACGTCTAACCAACTCCAATCAGCCACTGAAGGGCGGAGTTATACGTGAACAAACTACTGCCCTCAAAAGAAATTACATTGAGAATAATATCCCGTAAATCTTTTCTTGAAGACGTAATGATAACGCCTCAGTAAGGCGGATTACGTATAATAAAGCGTCTAAGTTAAGTCTAATATACATAATGTCGTTCCCAACATTGAAATTGGAAAAGACATAAACGGTGAAAAAGAATATATGCAGTCTTTAATCACACCGTCTAGACGCATATGAACTCTCGGTATGCCCTGCTCTGCCAAAATAAACTATATGTAAAAAAAGATAAAATGGCAGAAATGAGCCACGCGGACAAGAAACTAAACTATCATGCTTAGTAGCAGGCTTGTATATATATATAAATATATAGCGTCGAAAAATAAAACACATGTTGTAATGACAATATTGGACTGCGTCGGTAAGTCAGGGACAAAGTCCCTGTACCGATCGAAAAATCCGAGTCCAATGACGCTATAAGTCTCTTATCCAAGATCGCAGCAATGAAGTCCGAAAAATAATCACTGGAAGAAATGCCAGAAGATATGAAAGGCATCTTCCGATACTACTAAAGGGAAAACTCGAAATCTTTCGAATCCCTTTCGCCATCCTGTCGGACCCTATAAAGCGTTCGGTCGTCCGTAGCTTGATGCAACCGCGGACCGCACCGACCCAGCGCCGTCGGATAATTCCTGATTCGACCGAGAAACCGTCAATTGCTGGGATGCTGCGAAACAACTGTGCTAACTCGGATAGCACGTCCGTCACTGAGGCCTGAGGAGCAGCGGTCTTACGATGCATTGCCGCAGGAAGCTCCGAGATCGTTACCCCGTGCATACTTCCAATATGCGAGCGAACGGAGTGTATAGGCCTCGTGTCCCTTGGCTACCGGATGGCGCGACCTATTCGCTGTGGAATCACTGAATGCCGAAACTGATCGGATACTCGAGGTCACGTAGCCAATGTGCGGTCGTGTGTCCTGCTGTGAGGATGAGGAAGCATTAAAGACAGTCTCTCGGACTGTCAATATAACGGAGCGTCCCGAGCAACGGACATATGCTCCGAATGTAAAATATCTGAACCACAACATGCGGTCCCCTATGTTGTTGGCTTCCTCCGATCTGTCCTCAATCTGCCGTCACTGGGTGAGTACTAAAGTAATTAAAGTGCTCGCATCACCCAAATCTCCTTCCTAGACCGCAACGGACGAACCCGGCAGCCGAACCATTCGATGAATGTACGCTACACCGGGTGAGCTAGCGAATGTCACTCCGTAAGCGATAGACATATTCCATGAGCACTTATTGCCGCTAACTCTTCATTAACTATGACGACAGAGGCACACTTTTGAAAGACATCTCCATAACTCTTCGAACAAGAAACCAGAAATGCTTGGATAGCAAGCATAAAATAATAATATATATAGCGTCGTTCAATAATTCGAAAGTTTGTGTGACATTATTGGACTATGTCGGAACTGAGGGACGATGTCCCTCAACCGAACCAAAAATTTCTAAGTCCACCGACGCTATCAGTTTCTTATCCGGCATCGCAGCATATGTTGTTCCGAAAGGGAAAGTTTGAAATCCACCGAATCCCTATCAGTATCCCGTCGGACCGGATGAAACTTTCGGACGTCCGTACCCGCTTCCGCGGAGCGTCCCGACCCAGCATCGTCGGATAAAATATATGCGACAGATTCAGTTGATGCTGGGATGCTGCGATAAACTGTGCTATTAAGGAAAGCACGTCCGTTCCCGAGGCCTGTGCAGTAGCGGACTTACGATGCATTGCCGCTGGAAGCTCCGTGTACGTTGACTCCCGCATACTTCCTATGCGAACGTCCGGAGTCTGCAGGCCTCGAGTCCCCGGCTACCGACCCAGCGCTGTCGGATAATTCTCGATCCGACACCGTTTCTGTCGGCTGCTGGGATGCTGCGATAAGCTGTGCTATGTGCACAAGAATGTCCGGCGTCGAGACCTGCGGAGGCGCAGTCTATCGCTGCTTCGCCGAGGGCAGCTCCGCATCAGATGGCTCCCGCATACTTTTCCTATGCGAACGTCCGGAGTCCATCGGTCTCGAATCCCTGGCTGCCGGATGGTGTGACCTGGTCGCCGAAGAATCCTTGATCGGCGAAGCTGGTAATATATCGGCGGTCACGCAGCCAAGGTGCGGTCGTGTGCGCTGACGAGAAGAGGAAGCCTTAGCAGTCTCAGCGGACTGCCTATACAACGGAGCGTCCCGAGCGATGGACGTATGCTCCGCTAACGACACATTTGTACCACAACATCTGGGGCCAGATGTTGTTGAACGAGAGAGGGGCCTCTCTCGCTTGCCGTCCGGATGGACCAGAACGAGCTATGAACCGGACTAAAAGGCTTCCTCCGTTCTCCCTCCGATCCGCCGTCACTGGGTGTGCATTAAGTTAATTTTATAGTGCTCGCATCACCCCAAAATTCCTTCTAGACCGCAACGGACGAACCCGGCTGCCGAACCATTCGGTGAATGGACGCTACACCGGGCGAGCTAGCGGACGTCAAAGGCCGTCGAACCTACTAGGGTCCTCTTAGGCAATTGGCGTATTACATGAGCACTTTTCCGCTAGCCCTTCATTAATTGTGACGACGGAGGCACACTGTTGGAAGACATCACAGATACATCACCCTAATCTTGATCGTCTGAAATAGAAATTGATAAAGTAGAGTGACCCTGCGGGGAAAGGACCGGAGTGTCCAAATCCCCAACAACATACCGTGACATACGCTTCCCATATTGTCATCGAAATCATACGATACAGAACCGGAGTTAATGCGAGTACACTGACCACATGTAGAATGATAATAAAGTCAGAGGAAGACTTCCTCTTAAAACAATTGAACAATATCCTTTCAATGTGAAAAGAAAACAAGTCCTGGTACTCGCACTAACCCCTGGCAATCAAAATACATAATAATAATATGATCCATTAATATAGAAAAAATAATTGAAATCAAAATATTTTGAAAAAATATTTTTTCAGAACAGCCCAAGTTTCTGAAAAGTAACGTTGAGCCCCAATGGATCCCAAGCCTAAGTGTGGACAAAAATTTTAAAAATATTTTAAACAATTTATTCAACACTTACGAACAATAATAATGTATCTAGTTATGATTGAAATAACATAAAGATATTATTATTTAGAAATCCCCCCCTCACACAGAGGGCTGTTGTAAATGTAAACAATGAGTGTAAAAACACTAAAATAAGACTCCAGGCACCCAGGCCCGAAATCAGTTACCAAAAATACACCATCTGATGCAAAACAGAGACTTCCAGGGAAGAAACTGCAGAACATCAGATGGTAGATGCAGAACACAACGTCTAACCACCCGTAGGTGAAGACGTAAACATGGGGAAAGAACAGAATTCATTCTGTTATTCAGCTAAACTCCCAAGAAATTTTAGTAATAATAATTACAGAAATTATGCCAAAAGCATGGGAGAATAGCAAGGGGGAACTTAAAGGACAGGGAGAGAGGAAAAACACTTGTAAAAACAGTGTAACTAAATAATCAGAATGACAACAAAATGGCTGCTGCCTTGAAAATAGGTAACTTAACATAATTTCATTAAAAAATTTTAAGTTACAGCCCTGATAATATTCTGTCACACATTCTTTTCCTCTCCTCCTTTTCTATCCTCCTTAGAATCACCATTTCACTAATATTTATGTGTCTGGCATCATTTAAACTGAGATTTAAAAGCACAAAGATCAGTCAGATGTTAACTGATGAAGGGCCAAACTTAGAATGATAAGTGGCGCCAATTTCGGAACGTCCTTGACACTGCGCATGCGCAGTAGGGGCGAAGTGTGGAGGGCCTCTCAGGACATGTTTTCTTTAGTTTTAGATGCAAATTTTGGGGATTGGGGGGCAAAATTTGTGTTTGGCCCTATATTTTAAGAGTTAGCACCAGCTATGTCTGGGTCATTGGTACAGTATAAAAATATGCCATTGGGAAAGGGTCCCATATTCGAACCCTGCAGACACCCCAAAATTATCTCTGGCACTGGACTTTAAACTGAGAGGTCAATGGTTTGATCTTGACCCACACCAATCTGCATTATGTCGTTGGCAGCCTGATTGCCCATGTGGGGGCATGGTGATGCTGATACACTTACCTTCAACTACTGCTTGTGCCAGCTTAGTAAACTTTCTTAAATAAGGCCACACAAAGTAGATCTTCTGTTTCTCAGGCCATTATTTGAGAAATTGCATGCGGGCGAGCGTTTTTTTATTTTATTTTTTATTTCAGTAATTTCTTTTTGCCATCAAAAGTTCATGTTCTTGGTTCAAGTTTTAGGCCTCATAATCTACAGAATAGCATGGGTGGTGGTGTATTTCATCCCTTGAGTGCAAGAAGGCTTTGCAATGCTAAAGCATTGCAAAGTCTTCTTGCACTCAAGGGACAAATTCATCAATATTTTTAACTTGGGTAAAATATCAGACATAAACTATTTAATTTTCGTTTTTTTAAAGTTTAAATTGGTTATAAAAAGAGAGCATGCGGCAGCCAAAAGGACCATGCGGGAGGGCCTGAGAAACAGATTTTTAATTTTTTAGGCCTAACCCAATATTTTGATTTATTGCCTCAAAAATATAGCTATGACCCCTCAATGAAATTTGACAACTTGTTCCAATGAGGTGTCGTAAGCAGTGTTTCCACTAGGACAAAAAACGAAGAGGCCGTTTCGGAGATGAAAATGCATGAGCACCTCCACTGCCATGGCTTACAAAAGAGAGTACTATTATGGAATGTGTCCAGAAGAACTCGGTTCTCTCACATGAGGAGCATTTCTAAACATTGCTTCAACAGATAGCCTCATCATTCTTGAGAGCTTGTATCAGTTAGCTGCTCTCACAGAATAAAATTGTCTCCCACTTTACTTCCTTAGCCACCATATCAGCAAATCTTGAGTTTTCTCTTGCAGAACCACTAGGTATTAATACGTCTTCCCGCAGGCAATGTTTTGCAGCATTGGTTTAGGCAATGGGGCGGCTAAGCGGACTTTCTGCCTCCCTTGTGGAAACTCTGCTTACGTATGTTGGAGGCAAAAAGTTTAAAAATATATTACAAAAAAAAATGAATAGTGATTGTTGTGAATAGAGCTTGTCGGATATGGTCATTAAGTTAGATGTAGGGTTAACTAATAGAACTCTTATTCACAAGGTATTCACAATTAAGGAATTACATACCTAGAAAAAGAAAATTTTAATTTGATATTCTCAGGTATTAAAAAAAGCAATGTTCTTTGATGAAGGGCCATTTTCTTAGAATCAAAATATATTTATAATTTTCTGCCAACCTTTTGTTAGAATTACCTTATACATCATAACATGAATTCTGGCTTATTAAATATGATCAAGTTATCTTACAACCAACATATATTTTGTCTGTATTAACTCTGCAACTGATGTGTATCCGACCCCTTGATACAGATGTTTGTATCAGGGGGTCGGATACAAGCACATTCCTTTCGCGTGAGTTCCATTTTTTTCTTTTTGTTCATCCATACGAATAAATAGTTCGTTATATATTCGTCTATATTCTTGACTTATCCCCAATATATTGTAAGATAAAATCATTATTACCATAATGTGAATGTACAAAATATGTATCAGAGTCGCGCTCCAGGTTCTAAGGGTAGATCACGACTCGTCGTGATCTGCCCTTAGAACCCGGATCTCGACTCGGATGCATATTTTGTACATCCACAAAATGGTAATAATCTCTAAATATCATAACAAACAAGTCATCAAATGATCTTTCAGTCAACATGCTCATGTTTGAAAATACACATACCACCAAATAAAATAAATTTAGGCCAATGATAAAATGGCGCTAGCATTAACCCTTGACTTGACTATTCAAAAAATGAGCCAAGACTTGACCAGACGCCACTGTCAGATAATTAGACTTTGCAAGTTTGCGTCTAAGTTGTGATGGATATGGTAAAAAGGAGTCCATCAAGGTAAAGAACTCAGATAAAAATACTCCAAATAACATCTGAATTGACAAGGGGCTAGACATCAATAGGATACACTTGCATACCATAGATGATGTCATTCAAGTACAGCCACCGTTGACTGGTCACTTTCCATGGCTGGGCAATATTTCCATGGACACAATACTATTAGACTCCAAACACTAATTATAGCAATAATCATCAAAAAATTAATTAATGAAGCACCGGGTACAACCCGGTGCTTCATTAATTAAAATTTTTCTGATGATTTTTATTGCTTGGTAAATTCATGTGTGGTCATCACAGCCCAAGTGTGGATTACGACCTGTCCACAGCGACAGTACTAGTACCGTATTTTAAAAGTTATCAAGTATAAAATCTTGTCGGTCACAGACCAACAGACTGACTGATATTGCCACATATAGAGCTACTTGTTACAGCTAAAACTTATCCAGACATTTAAGAGTTAACACTGTTCACATGGAACAAATTGTCAAAGATTCTTTTTCAAACTTTACGTTTGATTTTGAAAATTGTATCAGATGATCCATTCCTTGAAAAAGATGATGTTCGTTGCACAACTGATGACAATTATGCTGAATGCAAAGCAGATTTAGTTGGTCATTTAGTGGAATGAGATATGAGACTTCCTGCACGAGACTTATGAGCATTTCCAGGCAGAAGAATCCAAACTATCCAGTTCGTGTATTCTTCTTTTTCTCCATTGATACCACATAAGTCCTATCACAATACAAACAAATGATTCTATATAATAACCATCTATTGTTGTTTGACAAGTTCCTCCAGATTCTTCACAAATCTGAAAAAGAAAAAAAAAATTTCACATGAGCAAGTTCCAAGAAGAATAGCCAACCAAATTGGATGCTTTTTCAGTCCCATCAATTTAACACTTTGGCTTGCATGAAAAGCAGAGGGCACAAGCAAAAAAGCAAAATAATTTCTTAAAAAACAAAAACAAATTTAATGTTTTGCCTCAAAAACCATTGCTTTTAATGACCCCTCATTGGAATGAGTAACACAAACTCATCAGCTGCCTAATCATAATTTCCTTATGCAAAAGCTACACCCAAAGGAGATGTAAATGAGTTGGTGTCTAATTCAAGGTGTCGGTGGGGCTATGGACTAGGGAGTATGAGAGCAAAGTGGTACGAACTGTGAGGTAAGGCCTGAAACTTTCAAGCTCATCATTGTGGGAACAAAAGGTACATTTTGTTAAAAAAAAATTTGAACACCCACCACCTCACTCCACACCCAGCTGCTAAACTCTGGTAGTGCTTCCAAGTTCAACAGTGGATAATTTAGTTTTAAAAGTTGCAACACACAACTTGACAATTATGAAGGTGTCTTCTGGCTAGTGATTATTTTATAAAAAAAATTCAAATGAATTTAGTTCAGAACCCTAGGAGGGGCTAAGCACACAATAATTTCATACAGAAATTAATTAAAGTTTAATCCTTTACCCAACGTAACGGCCAAAACCGGCAAGCGCTATTTTAAAAAATCGCCAATTAATTTTCATTATATTTACATTTTTTGTTTCAAAACATAGGTTATGACCCTTCTTTAGAACGAGCTTGTCAAGCTCATTCCAATGAGGGGTCATAACCTATATGTTTGAGACAAAAAATGAAGAAAATTAGTTATTCGAGAATTTTGTTTGCAAGTGTTGTCTTCTTTTCATGTTAGGTAAAGGGTTAACTGGTAGAGTGCTACATTATTCTACAACAGTGATTTGTAATGCGAGTATTTTTTCCAAAAGATATATTTCCAGTGAAAGGTGCCATAGTTCAGCAAGATTTTATTTTTAAATGATTGTTTTGTTCCAAGTTATTTATTATTATACTGCTTAGTAAGCTAATGTATACAGTGCAAAGCCACTAAATTGGCTTTCAGCACTTTTCAATAGAGCCCTGATAGTGGCTTCTATCCAGTTAAGAAGATAAATTGTTTCACAAACCAAGCTCCTGTGCATGGTGTTTAACCGATGATCGGAACCGGCCATCAAAATTGGCCGATTGTGAGCAATCGGATGACAACGTCAATGGCTCCTGGAACATTGGTTCAACCGATTGTTGGCAAGCATTTTGTGATGATTCATAAACTGCATTTTATTATCTTCTGCTGTTGTTCAATTGTTAATGCAAAATAATGTCAATGGTACCATTCAATAAAGTTGAAAAACCACCACAAAGTGTATTCTTAATCTCTCTAGAAGTCCCTTTACGCTATATACAAGTTGAACAACTTGTAAAGCTTACAACTGAGCGTACTTGTGGCAATCGCCAGTTCATACCGCAAAAGTGAAGGTTGTACTCCATAGACTCAGTTCGCAGTAAAAATTTCCTGTTGCGTGCTCATGGGTGGTAAACGTGGCTCTGAGCCACGTTTTCTGCCCAAGTGTGCGTGACTGTTACTTTTACTGGACCTGAGTTAATGGAGTTTGACACTGTGAAATATGTTCAATTTAATGTAGTTCTTTCGAGTCCCGACTTATCTAGTAGTGAATGGACTGTAATCACGGTAAAATATGTTTAATTTAATGTAGTTCTTTGTGAGCCTCGACTTGTCTAGTAGCGCACAGTATTACAATCAGAATCAGCAATGGAATCAGCCAATCTGTGAGCTCAAATAACCAGTAATCGGTCAGTGGCCATTTTTGATAATTGATTGAACACTACCTGTACAACCATAAGGGGAGATAATATCACTCAAATATAACAGAACCTTTATTATATTGTTGCAAAAATAATATCTTTGCAGGCCTTTAAATTCTACCCACTCACACCAACAAGTCATCGGCATCCCTGAATTACAGGAATATTATCACCTTAAATGGGATAACACACATTATTTCTGAGTGAAGCAAAATACTGCATTTTGATTGGCTGAGAGGTACAGTGGAACTTGCAATCCACAGTGGCTTTTTTTTTACAGCATGGTTAACCATGGAGTAAAAACAAGAAAACGCAATAGCAGGCTATATGGCTAAAAAAAAGTACTCATTTTTAATTATTAATTCATACCTTCTGCTCGGTTATGTTAGAACAAAAATAAAAATACAGGAAATTTAATATTTATGTGCAATAAAATATTACAGATATGGATGTCATTGGAACTGGCTCATTAATGTAGGTTAAAGTATTAAATACACCAAAATTCTTGGAAATAAATCTGTTACCCTTGTGTTTTCCAGGGTGTACTGGGACTTCATACACCCTGGAAAACACAAGGATAACTAATAATATGCATGATTTGTGTTTTATGCTCTTGTCCAGTTTCATAAAAAAGTAATTTAAGACTGAAAGGCCTGGAGATTTGTATACATTCTTGCTGCATAATTACAGTCTGTATCCTGTTCATGTAATTATAATGTAACTTTCAAATTTATCCAGTGCTGGGGCACATCTTCTGGAGCAGTAAAAGTGATTAATGTTGGAATTAGGCCCCACAGGTTCAAAAGATATACTGAGGTACCAAAGCAACACCCCCCACCCCCCCAAAAAAAAAACAAAAACAAAAAAATATGAAAACAAGAAAGAGTTTTTTAAGACAGTCAATAACATTTCTTAAACTGGGCTGAACAGGAACTGGATATTGAAAGTTTGTGACTAATCTAAAGGCCTGATCTTTGAAGGTCTGAATA
Organism: Pictodentalium vernedei; assembly: GCA_031216915.1. NCBI lineage: Eukaryota > Metazoa > Mollusca > Scaphopoda > Dentaliida > Dentaliidae > Pictodentalium > Pictodentalium vernedei. The sequence continues at coordinate 388,253,353 of CM062290.1, read as the reverse complement.
AAATCAGTCCCTATATCCCGATAAATTCTGTCTCTTGATTGGTCAAAATGTCTTGAATAAATAGCCATGGCAAAGGGTGCACCGCATGCGAAACATCAGGAGTATATGGTTTAAATGAAAGCTTTCCGCTTTTGCTCACATCGATATAAAAATAGGCCGATGAAATCATCAGATGTGTACCCATACGCGCAACTAGTAGAAAGCTGTATGACGGAGGGCCACCACAGATGCCGACATTATGTACACCATACATGGTATGGGTACATATAGAAATGGATTGGAGGAGTGTCTAATTTGATGGATAAAGGGTTAATATCTCCAGATCAAATTATCAGATTTACATAAAAAAAACTATACAGCACAGCACATCAGTAACCTGAATAAATATATAAAGTAACATGACAATCGGATTGATATTTTTTGAGTTATCTCACGCCAAAGGGATTGGAGAAATTTTCAATTTGAAGGATAAAGGGTTAATATCTCAGGTACAAATTATCAGATTTACACCATAAACTATACAGTTCGGCACATTAGTAACCTGAACACAAATATAAAGTAACTTAACAATCCAAGCAATATTTTTCAAGTTATCGAATGCCAAAGGGATTGGAGGAATTTTCAATTTGAAGGATAAAGGGTTAATATGTCAGGATCAAAATAACAGATTTACACCAAAAATTATACAGCTCGGTACATCAGTAACCTGAACACAAATATAAAGTAACTTGACAATCCAAGCAATATTTTTCAAGTTATCGAATGCCAAAGGGATTGGAGGAATTTTCAATTTGAAGGATAAAGGGTTAATATCTCAGGATTAAACTATCAGATTTACACCAAAAACTATACATCTCGGCACATCAGTAACCTGAACACAAATGTAAAGTAACTTGACAATCCAAGCAATATTTTTCAAGTTATCGAATGCCAAAGGGATTGGAGGAATTTTCAATTTGAAGGATAAAGGGTTAATATCTCAGGATTAAAATATCAGATTTATACCAAAAACTATACAGCTCGGCACATCAGTAACCTGAACACAAATATAAAATAATTTGACAATCCAAGCAATATTTTTCAAGTTATCGAATGCCAAAGGGATTGGAGAAATTTTCAATTTGAAGGATAAAGGGTTAATATCTCAGGATCAAAATAAGATTTACACCAAAAACTATACAGCTCGGCACATCAGTAACCTGAACACAAATATAAAGTAACTTGACAATCCAAGCAATACTTTTCAAGTTATCGAATGCCAAAGGGATTGGAGGAATTTTCAATTTGAAGGATAAAGGGTTAATATCTCGGCATCAAATCATCAGATTTACACCAAAAACTATACAGCTCGGCAAATCAGTAACCTGAACACAAATATAAAGTAACTAGACAATCCAAGCAACATTTTTCAAGTTATCGAATGCCAAAGGGATTGGAGGAATTTTCAATTTGCAGGATAAAGGGTTAATATCTCAGGATCAAATTATCAGATTTACACCCAAAACTATAGAGCTTGGCACATCAGTAACCTGAACACAAATATAAAGTAACTTGACAATCCAAGCAATATTTTTCAAGCTATCGAATGACAAAGAAATGGATACGGACGCCGGACGGACAGATGCACGGACAAAGGATGGACGAACGACGGATGGCCACCCCATTTGCCGGCATTATGTGTACCATACATAGTATGGGTACACATAAAAATCGAACCAAAAAACATGAAAATAGTTAGAGATGAGACAATTAATTGACACTCAGCCGATAAGTGCCCATCGGTTCACCATCCGCACTCGATGGTTCAACATCAGCCCTCGCCGATTGTCTGAAACTCAGTGAAAGTGAAAGTGTTATGGATGATCTGTAATTAACTTTCTTCCCTTTCGCTGGACAATCAGTGGCAAGCGATCGGTACGTCACACGTCTGTTACTGATATCAGGTAAGTGATGGTTCATGAAAAAAAGGCAGTATATTATATTAAAGATTTTTATTGTGTAATTGTGTACCGAGTTGTTTTTTATCCATCATGTGAATAAGGATGCTCTTCATTGCCCAAACTGTACTGCATTCTGCAAAATGTCGCAATATTTCTTTCACCCACGCTCATTGTCCCATTAAATATGTAATGGCATTCTTTATTCCCATATTGGACAGATAATTCCTCCATAATAGTAATCAGTGTTAACTGTGAGAGGTTTGGGTGCAACAAGTTTAATATCGGGCCAATCGGGGTGGGATTTATCAACACGAAGCCACTGAATTTTTCTCATGTTGAAATGTGTGGAGCATGTGATAAAAATAGATAATGCAGTGCAACGTCATGACTCATGTGACACAATCCCATATATGGGTTTACCAGAAAGAAAATCCCACTTTAAAACGTGTGGTTCCAACAACGGCTTTTGATAACTTCTCGACTCAGTTGTTTGCTGTTTATTTTAAATCGAAAAAATACTGCACTGATGGTGCTTCATTGACATAAAATTAACCCTTTGATGTCTGTTATTTAACTTATTTAAGTGAGTATTAAAAATTGTGTTATCTTCCGGGTTGATGGGGATTAATTGCACGTAAATTAAATTTTGATTACTATAAATCAGGCAGCTTCTGCAGTAAGCTTGAATATAAAAGAAACCATCTGACATCAGCATTTGGTATCGGTCAATTGTTGTCTAAAATAATCGGCATTCGTCTGATGGGGCATTTCACTAATCCACTCATCTCTAAAAATAGTCACAAATGTCATCAGATTTCCGACAATTCGATCATATTTTGCTGTTATAAATTAAATAGTCAAATAATTAAATGAAACAACTTGAGAAAAATAAAATAAGAGCAAATATCGTTCCCTCAGTTCCAATGTGTTCTATGTGGCAGTAGTAGAACATATTGGAACTCAGGGGATGATATGTAAACAAAATACTGTTTACTCATTTCCTTAACAACCCAAGGGATGTAACTCTATCTGTTGCCTTCTGTGTTTGTAAAAACAAAACTGTTATTCACGAATTTGGTCCTACTTTTTACAGAGTGTAAGAAATGCGTCCACAAATTTTTCTCCACTATGTTTCTATTGTGTTTCAAACGGGACAAAAACATTATCTCCATCTTCATGTATTGTATATGGAGATTTAATACCTGGATGTCTCATTTAAACACCATACCATACATGTTGGCGGAGATAACTTATATTGGGGTTCATGATATTTTAGCTCTTAATTGGACTAAAATTCTTTACATCCACATATTTTTATTATAATTGTACTCACCTTTATATCAGCTTTGGATTCACAATATCCTCTCCCACCTTCACAATTTTTGTATGTTAAACCATCCACCAGCCATAAGGCTACTGTCCCAGGCCAATTTCCTCCTGAAATATTAAAAAATGAAAGTTACTTTAGGCCTAAAAAAGTTAAATAGCTGTTTCTCAGGCCCTCCAACATAAGTACTTGTGGCTACAGCATTCTCTTTTTTTTATAACCAATGCAGACTTAACAAGTGTTTGACCACCGAGTTGGTATTAGTCCCCTACGGCACTTTTGTGACATAAGGTGTTTTTGTCACAGAAGACACTAGAGTATATAAGCATCTTGGATTTTGAAAAAAAAATATTGAGCGTGCATAAATGAAAGGTGTAGCTTGAAGCATTTTAGAGGGAGAGGTGGTAACATAAAAACAGACAGACAGACAGACAGACAGACAGACAGACAGACAGACAGACAGACAGACAGACAGACAGACAGACAGACAGATGTTAGATTTTGAAAAAAAAATATTGCGCGTGCATAATCCCCTCACAACTCCTTTATCCATGTACCATATATGAAAAGTGCAGCTTGAACCATGTTGGAGGGAGCAGTGGTAACAAAAAATAGAGAAAAAAGCTTAAAAAACACAACAGAAATGGTTGCCATGGCACCATCTTGAATTTTGGAAAACAAATATTGAACGTGCAACATTCCATTACAACCCTCTATCCATGTGCCAGATATAAAAAGTGTAGCTTGAACCATGTTGGAGTGAGGGGTGTTAACATAAAATAGAGAAAAAAGCTTGAAAAACACAACAAAAATGGCCGCCAATCTGCCATCTTGGATTTTGAAGAAAAAATATTGAACGTGCATCAACCCCTCCCAACCCTCTATCCATGTGCCAAATATGCAAAGTGTAGCTTGAACCATATTGGTGGGAGAGGTGGTAACATGAAAATAGAGAAAAAAAGCTTAAAAAACACAACAAAAATGGCCGCCATTCCGCCATCTTGGATTTTGAAAAAAAGTTTTGAGCGTGCATCATCCTCTCAGAACCATTTATCCATGTACCAAATATGAAAGGTGTAGCTTGGACCATGTTGGTGGGAGGGGTGGTAACATGAAAATAGAGAAAAAAAAGCTTAAAAAACACAACAAAAATGGCCGCCATTCCGCCATCTTGGATTTTGAAAAAAAAATTTGAGTGTACATCATCCCCTTAGAACCATTTATCCATGTACCAAATATGAAAGGTGTAGCTTGAACCATGTTGGTGGGAGAGGTGGTAACATGAAAATAGAGAAAAAAAGCTTAAAAAAACACAACAAAAATGGCCGCCATTCCGCCATCTTGGATTTGGAAAAAAAAATTTTGAGCGTGCATCATCCCCTCAGAACCATTTATCCATGTACCAAATATGAAAGGTGTAGCTTGAACCATGTTGGTGGGAGGGGTGGTAACATGAAAATAGAGAAAAAAAGCTTAAAAAACACAACAACAAAAATGGCCGCCATTCCGCCATCTTGGATTTTGAAAAAAAAATTTTGAGCGTGCATCATCCCCTCAGAACCATTTATCCATGTACCAAATATGAAAGGTGTAGCTTGAACCATGTTGGTGGGAGGGGTGGTAACATGAAAATAGAGAAAAAAAAGCTTAAAAAACACAACAAAATTGGCCGCCATTCCACCATCTTGAATTTTGAAAAAAAAATTTTGAGCGTGCATCATCCCCTCAGAACCATTTATCCATGTACCAAATATGAAAGGTGTAGCTTAAAGCATGTTGGAGGGAGAGGTGGTAACATAAAAAAACAGACAGACAGACAGACAGACAGACAGAAACAGACAGACAGACAGACAGACAGACAGATGGATGGATGGACGGACGGACGGACGGATGGACGGACGGACGGACAGACGGATGGAGTGCAATCCTATAGTCCGCCTACGGTTCCCGTAGGGGACTAAAAAAATAAAAATTAAATGGTTTATGTCTGATATTTTACCCAAGTTAATAAAATTGATAAATTGGTCCCGTACGTGCAACAGCTTTAGCACTGAGAAGCCTTCTTGCACTCAAGAGGATGAAATACACCATCACCCAAGCTATTCTGTAGATTATGAGGCCTAAAACATAAAGCAAACTAAGAATATGAACTTTTAGTGGCAAAGAAATAATTACAAAAATAAACAAGAGATACACTCGGAAGTGACTATGTCCCCCTACGTGGCAATGACCTTGATCTGTGACCTTGACCTCCATCAAACAAAAAAATTTGTAAAAAGTTTAATATTTGTACTTTGGTTCGTTTCTGAGTTATGGCTGAGACATGAATATTGATGATTTTCAGTTTGACCTTGAAATGTGACCTTGACCTTGACCTTACGGACTTGGCTGTGGTGTGTGACACATCCACCTGTTGTCCTTTATAATTGAGCGAAGTTAGATGATTGTAGCCCTAATAGTTTTGGAGTTATGCTTGAGACACGATTTGTCACCCTGAACATATGAGGGTCAATTGTGACCTTCACCTTGCAGATGCGGCGGAAACTATTATACATGACACACCTTCTGATTGTCCTTAACATTTGTAAAAAGTTTAACAACTGTACTATGATTCGTTTCTGAATTATGGCTGAGACACAAATATTGACCGATTTTTAGTGTGAACTTGAAATGTGACCTTGACCTTGAAGGTACGAACCCAGCTATGGTGTGTGACACATCCTCCCATGGTCCTTTATAATTGTGTGAAGTCTGATGACTGTGGCCCTAACAGGTTTCGAGTTATTGGCTCGGGCACACACACACACACGGACACACACACACACACAGACGAACACAGGCACACTTCAATCACTATATGCCACCCGACTTAAGTCGGGAGGCATAAAAATAAAATAAAAACAGCCTGCCCACACGCAATTTTACAAAAAATGGCATGAGAATCAGAAGATCTAAATTGTTGGGCTTTAATACAGAAAATATATTCTTTGAATCTCAAAAATAATTTCCAGGGAAAGAAAACCAATTAATCTGCAACAGCATGGAAAGATGGTAGATACTACTAAAACACAGCTGGAGACTTTCTTTTCAACTGAAATGTTAAAAAATTTATAGTAATTTATATATTTTTTATACTTACCAATGACCCAGACTTAGCTGGTGCTAACTCTTAAAAATATAGGGCCAAACACAAATTTTGCCCCCCAATCCCCAAAATTTGCATCTAAAACCAAAGAAAACATGTCCTGAATGGCCCTCCACACTTCACCTCTACTGCGCATGTGCAGTGTCAAGGACGTCCCGAAATTGGCACCATTAATCATTCTTGTAACCAGTGCCTGGTAAGCGCTATGTACTCAGCGGGGAGGTATGAGTTCCCAACTCCTGGGAGGGCCATCCCCGTCTGGGTCATTGATAAGTATAAAAAATATATAAATTACTATAAATTTTTTAACATTTTTATACTGTACCAATGACCCAGACTTAGCTAAATAGTAAAAAGGCTGGAGGGCCTAGGACATAGAGCAAGTTGAAATACGCTCAATTATATAAAATAGAGTCATCCCCTTTAGGGGAAAAGGAGTATTAGGCCTTACATGTATCTTTCTTATTTATGATAAATTAGAAAGACACAACACCTTCCAAAATTGAGCATCATAACATCCATGTACTCTATTAATATCCAGAATAATCCTTATACTAATAATTTTTAAAGTAAGCCAATAAATAAAGTCTAGAGAACAGAGACTCTTTATACTCCTTAAAAGTGTCTGAGGATTGTATAATAACGCCCGTAAGACACGTGATATATTCAAAAGCTATACTTTAAAAACTATGACCTGAATGAATTTTTAAAACATAAACTTCTCACTTAAAAGCCATCCCAGTAACAGCTCAGAATTACTAACTCTGGAGGAGGTATCCCCTTGTTTTCATAATAAAACAGGTGACCCAAGGGAACACCCTCCCCCCCCCCCCCTTTTTCTTGCCCTGGGTCAAATAGCCCAGAGCGAAGAGGGCAGCAGGACGTAGTCACTGCCGAAACAGAAAGCCTACCTAGCTATAGTAGCAACTGTTAAGTAGGGCTGGGCGGTTTATCGGTTTTTCGGTTCGGTTCGGGTTTTTTTTTTAAACCGAAACCGAACCGCCGCCTTAACAAAAAACCGAGACTTTCGGTTTCAACAAATGTCCCAGAATTGGTTAAGTTTATGACCACTCAATCACTTGCTTTCCGCACGCCAAAGGCTTAAATGTCAGGCAAAGGTAAATGCTGTGCCATTTATGCTTACTTCGAGAGGACTGACAACAAATCCCCCCCCCCCCCCCACCCTCCCCCCACAAATAGTGGTAGCAAATTTCTTGTATCTTAAACAATATCTACAGAACCACCAGCAGATGGAATATGAAAAATTAAAAAGTCGTACGTAAAAATCCACACATGCAATTCAAGAATTGTTAAGTAAATTTACTGAACCGGGCATATTCGACCAAAGAGGTATTGCAAGTTACCTGACAATATGTGGTGTAAAAGTATTATAAATTACCTTTGACCTAAAATCATCTGCGTACAGCACGTTGTAAATTAGATTGGTGGTAAACATAAAATTTATTGAGTTTTAAAACCTCAAAGTTCACATGGGAAAAATGACGAGTAAATTATGTTAATTAACCGACCGCTGGCACGTTCTCTGAAGTCACATGCTCAGAGATAACGCTGCGCATTGGCAGTTATGTTTTTTGTCAACAATAAAATGGTTAAATTAAAATAGAACACATCCAATTAAATGGATGGCAGGTAACTATTGAAAGTTTTTTTAAAACTTATTGGGAATTGTTTGTATACTATTTGAACTTACTTTAAGGAATCGCGCAGTACTGCAGGTCTGTCAGGTACACACGCTGCATTCCCAATACGATGTTATAATCAGCACGTGTCATGACCATGTGTATTTTGTAAACACAACAAATCCCAAGATGCAATATTGCAAACTTTCTTTCAACCCCCATTATGCAGCAGTCTCCCCTCCCTTCAAAATCATCAATCGCCTGTCTTGAATAAGATGAAATCAACGCAGGGATAAGCCAAGAGGGCAAAGTAAAGTTGGTAATATCTTTGCCTTGGCACCGCCCATTTCGCCCAATTTCTATGTTTGGGCAGAATCAAAGTAAAAAACGAACATCTACAGTCGAAATTAAGAGAGATATTGTGAAAACATTGGAGTGAGTTACCAATAAAAGTGATTCGTATATCACGACTTACTTCAACAATAGTTATCAAAATCAGAAAAAATATGATTTGTGTTCCTCTTATTCCACTGTCATTTGAAGCAGGAACCATCAAGAAACACGGGGCACGTCTATTTTCAAGCGATGTGATAATTACCGAAATACGCACAACAATTGCACATTATCCACCAAAACCAGGATGAGAGCATTGCGACTCCATAAAAAAATAAGGAAATGTTGATTTTTGCTAAAATGTAGCTTTTCTTGTGAATTTCTGCATCTTGTCTTGACAAGGTCCCAAATCTCACTGACAGAACAAGGCAGCTCCCACCAGTGGTGGAGCCATGGTTTGAAATCCTGTGGACCATGCTAGTGGAGATTTTTGTTTTTTGTTTTTTTTTTGGGGGGGGGGGGGGATCTCAGGACTGAGGGTACTGTACTTGTACTGAGGGCAGGAAATCAAAAATATTTTTTTCAAATTTGGGGATGGGAGAAGCAAGTGGGATTTTGAGTGGAGGGTGGGGGGGGGGGGGGGGGGGGGGCTGGTCTCCCTAGATACCTCATGGCTCCACCGCTCCACCACTGTTGCCCACTACAGCAGCCCAACACATTATGTCCATTTGCTGAGAAGAGTGGTGAACACTGATTAACCCGAATGACTCAACTCGCTATATGAGCCTCATGACTTGGATGACAAATACAGACAGATTTTATGTGTACATTACCCTCTAAAATGTGGATTTCTACAATATATTATGAAAAACCGAAAACCGAACCGAAAACCGAGTTTTTGTACAAAACCTAAACCGAAACCGAACCGAAATGCAAATTTCAAAACCGCCCAGCCCTACTGTTAAGTGAAAGACATTCTGAGCAGTAGGTAATAGACCTAACAATGGAGGCCTCCAAAAATGGACTCAATATTCTGAGATAAAAATTCATGAATGTGGATGGCTGAGCGCAATGAGCAGCCTTCAAAAATCTATAATAGCGACACTATTAGTGTAAGCCCAAGATGTAGAAAGAGCTCTTACTTCATGAGCCGAAATCTCAAGCACAAACTGCTGAGTCAATGATATACCATAAGCAGTACCGATAGTTAACTGAATCCATTAGCAATAGAATGGAGCGTAATGTCCTTCTATTAGGCATCAAAGACAGAAGAAGCTTACGTCCGTACTAATAAACTGATATCTGTTTATAAATACGTAAACTCTAACCGGACAGAGTAAAGGCCTATGCCCGTACGAAGACGGAAGGACCTTAATAACAATAGGTTCCGGATATTATTAGGAGCCTGACTCTTAACCAAAAATCCAACCTAAATAGTAAAGGAAGTAGTGTTTCCGTCACTACAAAAGTGAGAATCGTCCACCGATTGTGCATGAAGCTCACTGACTCCTCAGTAAAAGAGAAGACTAACAGAATTACTGTCTTAAAAGGTCAGAATTTGAAAACTACTGTTTCCAGAGGCTCAAATGATTACTTAGCTAAATAAGAACCGAAGCTAAATTCCGTATAGGAATTTAATCTAATGATTCTAGGTCTACTTATCGAAAAGTTTCTAACTGACTTAGATAAAGAGACATAAGACTCAATTATACACTATCATAGAGTGCATAGGTATGAGATAACATAGACCTATAACCCTAATAGTAACAGGCTGCAGTAGATCTTGTCAAACAAGTATACTAGAAAGTTGCAATGTCTAGTATGGAGGGATCAAAAATATCAACATAATGATCCCTACACCAACGACGGAAGAGCCTCCACTTTAGCCGCATAGTATAGCGAAGAAGAGGTTTTCCTACAGTAAGAAATCGCGTCCAAAGCTCGTCCTGTACAATGCTTGCCATGCAAGAAGGACCACACAACGGAATACGTGAAGGTTGAGACCTTGCGGGTTGTGATGAAGTTGACACGATTTCCCCAGCGAAAGAAGATCCTCTCATGGAGGAAGTTTTCGCGGTAAGTCCCACAGTAGACACCTGAGTAAATTTACCCACGGTCTCTGTGAAGACAGAGATGCTATCAATAGAATTGTATTATGGATGTTTATCTTAGCAATACTTGCTGAATCAACAGCGCTGGAGGATACGCATATCCTATCATTCCATCCTATTAGATCAATAGAGCGTTAACAACATAAGCTCAGGGATCCGGACATGCAAACACATACGTCTGCAAATGAATAGTGAGTTGTGTCGCAAATAAAATATCATTGGGCGTTCCCATTGATAGCAAATCTGATTGAATACTTGTTTGTTGAGAGTCCATTCTGACGGCAACAAGCAACCATTACGTGAAAGGGAGACTGCTAATACAATCAGACGACCCGGAATATGACAGACCGAAGCAGAACTTGGTGTACTATAACAAACAGAAGGATTCTTTCCGTTAAATTGAATAACGGAATCGAATGAGTGCCTCCCTGGTTCCGGAGAAACGCAACTACTGTCGTATTATCGGACAGGATTTGGACATGCGTTTCTGAATAATGTTCATCCATTGACATAGTTCAAGCCTAAAGAACATTATTCCCTGGAAGATAAGTGCTTGCCCAGAAACTGCGGAACCCAAAGACCCTGGCACTTCGAATCCATTGGGATCAATATTGTACCCCAACCTGTTTGACTGGCATCTGTCATAATCATAAAACTCGGATCCGGCAACTGCAGTGGCACTCTCTGAGTCAAGCACCGAATGTCGCCCCAGTCTGAATCTCTTGCTACACTTGATAGACAAGAGAACGTGTATATCGAGCAATTCATAGATTGCTGAAGAGTTGCCATCGAAGAGAAGCTTCTCCGAGACCGAAGCGACTCTGAGAGAGTTCTTCACCTTACTATCCACGCGCGTGGATGTAGCTAGGGCTGCGTCACATCTCACCAACTCCAGGTTGCCACTGAAGGGCGGAGTTATACGTGGAAAAACTACTGCCCTTGAAAGAAATCACATTGAGGATCATATCCTGGAATTCTTTCTCTTGAAGACGTAATGATAACGCCTCAGTAAGGTGGTCTACGTATGATAAAGCGTCTAAGTTAAGTCTATTAGACATCATTGTCGTTTCCAACATTGTGGATGGAATTGACATAGACGGCGAAAAAGATAATTCCCAGTCTTCAACCCCGCCGTCTAGACGCATATGAACTCTCGGTATGCCCTGTTCTGCCAAAATAAATTATTTCCTAGAATTGATAAAAGGCAGAAGAGCATTGCGGACAAGAAACTGGACTATCATGCTTGGTAGCAAGCTTATATATAGCGTCGTTAAATAATTCAAATGTTCTAATGACATTATTGGACTGTGTCGTTAAGTCAGGGACAATGTCCCTGAACCGATCCAAAACTCTGTGTCCAATGACGCTATTAGTCTCTTATCCAGCATCGCAGCAATGTAGTCCGACGGAACAACCTGTGGAAGATAATGCCGGAAGATATGTATGGCAGCTTCCGTTGTTCCGAAAGGGAAAGCTCGAAATCGTCCGAATCCCTTTCGCCATCCTGTCGGACCCTATAAAGTGTTCGGTCGTCCGAACCTGATGCAACAGCGGAGCGCACCGACCCAGCGCCGTCGGGTAATTCCTGATCCGACCGAGAATCTGTCGATTGCTGGGATGCTGCGATAAACTGTGCTAACTTGGATAGCACGTCCGTCACTGAGGCATGTGGAGAAGCGGTCTTACGATGCATTGCCGCTGGAAGCTCCATGTTCGTTACCCCGAGCATACTTCTATTATGCGAACGAACGGAGTGTATAGGCCTCGTGTCCCTTGGCTACCAGATGGCGTGACCTGTTCGCCGTGGAATCACTGAATGACGAAGCTGGCCGGATACTCGAGGTCACGTAGCCAATGTGCGGTCGTGTGCACTGCTGTGAGGATGAGGAAGCATTATCGACAGTCTCTCGGACTGTCAATATAACGGAGCGTCCCAAGCGGCGGACATATGTTCCGAATGCGAAATATCTGTACCACAACATCCGGTCCCATATGTTGTTGAACGAGAGAGGGACCTCTCTCGCTTGCAGCCCGGACGGACCTGGACGAGCTAGGAACCGGACTAACAGGCTTCCTCCGATCTGTCCTCTAATCCGTCGTCACTGGGTGTGTACTAAAGTTTATTATAGTGCTCGCATCACCCAAATCTCCTTCCTAGACCGCAACGGACGAACACGGCTGCCGAACCATTCGATGAATGGACGCTACACAGGGTGAGCTAGCGAAATGTCAACTCCGTCGATCCCACTAGGGACCTCTTAGGCGATTGACATATTCCATGAGCACTTATTGCCGCTAGCTCTTCATTACGTATGACGACAGAGGCACACTTTTGAAAGACATCTCCGTAACTTTGCGAACAAGAAACCAGACATGCTTGTTAATAGCAAGCAAATAATAATATATATAGCGTCGTTCAATAATTCAAAAGTTGTGTGATATTATTGGACTATGTCGGAACTGAGGGACGATGTCCCTGAACCGAACTAAAAATTTCTGTGTTCACCGACGCTATCAGTTTCTTATCCGGCATCGCAGCATTCTGGTCCGACGAAAGAACCTCTAGAAGATCAAGTCAGATGACATAAACAACAGCTTATGTTGTTCCGAAAGGGAAAGCTCGAAATCCTCCGAATCCCTTTCGGCATCCCGTCGGACCGGATGAAATTTTCGGACGTCCGTACCTGCTTCCGCGGAGTGTCCCGACCCAGCGTCGTCGGGTAATACATGATGCGACAGATTCTGTCATTGCTGGGATGCTGCGATAAGCTGTGCTACTTGGGATAGCAAGCCCGTCACCGAGGCCTGTGCAGTAGCGGTCTTACGATGCATTGCCGCCGGAAGCTCCGTATACGTTGACTCCCGCACACTTTCTTATGCGAACGTCCGGAGTCTGCAGGCCTCGTGTCCCTGGCTACCGGATGGTGTGACCTGGTCGCCGATGATTCTCTGATTGGCGAAGCTGACTGGATATCCGAGGTCACGTAGCCAAGAGCGGTCGTGTGCGCTACCATAAGAATGAGGAAGCCTTATTGACAGTCTCTCCGGACTGACTATATATCGGAGCGTCCCGATCGGCGGACGTATGCTCCGAATGCGAAACATTTTGTACCACAACATCTGGGGCCAGATGTTGCTGTATGAGAGAGGGGCCTCTCTCGCTCGCAGTCCGGATGGACCTGGACGAGCTAGAAACCGGACTGAAAGGCTTCCACCGTTCTCCCTCTAATCCGCCGTCACTGGGTGTGCATTTGGTTGATTTATAGTGCTCGCATCACCCCAAAACTCCTTCTAGACCGCAACGGACGAACCCGGCTGCCGAACCATTCGATGAATGGACGCTACACCGGGTGAGCTAGCGGACGTCAACGGCCGTCGAACCTACTAGGGTCCTCTTAGGCAATTGACGTATTAACATGAGCACTTTTCCGCTAGCTCTTCATTAATTGTGACGACGGAGGCACACTTTTGGAAGACATCACGGATACATCACCCTATTCTTGATCGTCTGAAATAGAGATTGAAAAAGTAGAGTGACCCTGCGGGGAAAGGACCGGAATGGCCAATTCCCCACTAACATAACGTGACATACGCTTCCCATTTTGTCATCGAAATAAACACATACAGAACAGGAGTTAGTGCGAGTACACTGACTACATTCCAATGATTATGAAAGTCAGAGGAAGATTTTCTCTTATTACAATTGAACAATATCCTTTCATGGTGAAAAGAAAACAAAGTCCTAGTACTCGCACCAACCCCTGACAATCAAAATACATAATAATATGATCCATTAATATAGAAAAAATAATTGCAATCAAAAAATTTTGAAAAAATATTTTTTCAGAACAGCCCAAGTTTCTGAAAAGTAACGTTGAGCCCCAATGGATCCCAAGCCTAAGTGTGGACAAAAATTCTAAAAATATTTTAAACAATTTATGCAACACTTACAAACAATAATAATGTATCTAGTTATGATTAAATTAACATCCAGATATTATTTTCAAGAAATCCCCCCTCACACAGAGGGCTGTAGTAAATGTAAACAATAAGTGTAAAAACACTAGAACAAGACTCCAGGCACCCTGGCCTGAAATCAGTTACCAATAATACACTATCTGATGCAAAACAGAGACTTCCAGGGAAGAAACTGCAGAACATCAGATGGTAGATGCAGAACACTACGCCTAACCACCCATAGGTGAAGACGTAAACATGGGGAAAAGAACAGAATTCATTCTGTTATCCAGCTAAAACTCCCAAGAAATTTTAGTAATAAAATTACAGAAAATATGCCAAAAGCATGGGAGAATAGCAAGAGGGGACTTAAAGGAAAGGGAGAGGAAAACCCTGAACAAGCAGTGTAAATTGATTAACAAGAATGACCACAACAGGCTGTTGCCTCGAAAATAGGTAACTTAACATAATTTCATTAAAAAATTTTAAGTTACAGCCCTGATTATTTTCTGTCACTCATTTTTCCTCTCCTCCTTCTATATCCTCCTTAGAATCACCATTTCTCTAATATTTATGTGTCTGGCATCATTTAAACTGAGATTTACAAGCACAAAGATCAGTCAGATGTTAACTGATGAAGGGCCAAACAAAGAATGATTAATGGCGCCAATTTCGGGACGTCCTTGACACTGCGCATACGCAGTAGAGGTGAATTGTGGAGGGCCATTCAGGACATGTTTTCTTTGGTTTTAGATGCAAATTTTGGGGATTGGGGGGCAAAATTTGTGTTTGGCCCTATATTTTTAAGAGTTAGCACCAGCTAAGTCTGGGTCATTGGTACAGTATAAAAATATACAATTTCTGACCAAAAAGAACAACCAGTAAACTTCAGCTCTTCAACCACCATACTGCATCCAGTTGTCCCCAAATTAACCCTTTACCTAACGAATTGGATCTGCCCTGTAATATGCAAAACTTTTTTTTTCAAAACATTTCAACAAAACCATATCATGTGACCTCTCATTAGAATGAGCTTGTTCCAATGAGTGATTACAATGTGGTTTTGTTGAAATTCTTTGAAAAGTTTGAAAAAATAATATTAAAATAATAAACTTTGATATCAGCTGCATTGGGTGAAGGGTTAAAGTTTGTTGGTATTTTCTGTGTTTTTCTAAAACCTGAAATATCTGGTTCAGTGCTAAATTTATTGACCCTTTACAGTACAGCAGTCACCATGGACTGGTTGTAACCCACGCGTAAAAAAAAAAATCTCATGGAAATTTCCTTTTTTGGTATGTGTGCATACATTAATCCTCGATTGACAGACACTACAAACAAGGGTGGCTGGATGGGTGGGTTTTGGGTGGGCGAGTGAGTGAGTGATTTTTATTACCTGATAATGTATACGTGGACATCACTGCCCATGCATAGAATACAACCAATCCACAGTGGCTGTACTGTGAGTGACCAAGTGAGATCATTCATCTTATGCCCATGAAACCAACTTACCTAAATTTGTAACTGTGTTCAGCAATGTCATATATGTACCTCCTATAGCAGGATCACTTATTTTAGCATGGAATGCCATTTGTGCCACAAACACACTATAAACAGTAACCTGAAAGATTAACATACATAATATATAATAAAAGGCCACTCGGTTGCTTCATTTGGAGTGGAGGCTTCGCAGATATATCCTATTTGTACGAAAAGAGAATCATTTTATCCAAACTGGAATTATCATCCGAAAACCTCAAATCTTAAAATTTCAAGGTCAAAAAAGGGGCATAACTCTAGTAAAAATGATCGGCCCGAACCCATATTCGAACTTGACCTGTATTTTTGCCCCAGGAAGTCACATACCAAAATTCTTTCCGATCAAATAATCCTACCTGGAGTTATCATCCGGACACCGCAAATCTTCGAAATTTCTAAGTTGAAAAAGGGGTATAACTCTAATAAAAATAATCTGGCCGAACCCATATTTGAACTTGACCTGTGGTTTGGGCTAAGAAGGTCACATACCAAAATTGGTTCCAATCAAATGATCCAAACTGGAGTTATCATGGGGACACCAAGTGGAACGGACGGACGGACACCGCTGATTTCTATAGTCCCTCGAAAAAATTTTTGAGGGACAATCAAAATGATTCTATTAATTTCAAACATACACAGTATGACTGCCATGGACTGGTCACTTTCCATGGGTGGGCAATATTTCCATGGATGCAATAATATCAGTTCCAAACACTAATCATAGGAATAATCATCAAAAATTTAATTAATGAAGCACCAGGGTACAACCCGGTGCTTCATTAATTAAAATTTTGCTGATGATGATTTTTATTACCTGGTAATGCATGCATGGACATAACTGCCCATGTGTGGATAAAGACCAGTCCACAGCAGCTGTGCTGTAACTTTTGTTTGAATATAAATGTTATAACACACCAAGCCACTGCACACTCCTTTACATTTCATAATATAATGGTATTCATCCCCAACCTTATTTTCATCGCATACACCACAAACAAAATCCCCTCTCTGGGTTCCAGTCCAACCACCGATTTTGACAGGGTGCCGATGGTTGGACTGTCTGAATCTTGAGAGCTGGACTTGGATGTTATAACCTATGATGCCTAAATATTTCTCCCTACTGAATGCACTTTTATACTCCTCATAGGATACCCCTTTAGAAGAGTTGATTAACCCTCTTGAGACTTTAATTATCCTGACGTTTAAACGTCACTAGGAATTCAGTTTCTTCAACGTTTTTCAAAATGCGACATCAAACGTCGGAAAGTACAAAGAAGATATTTTTCACATTAGCGATTATCTGGTTGAGGGCTAGATTATTTTTTGATGGTCTGAATTTGTTACACAAAACTTGTTTTATTACAAATTATTGAAGAGTGCCCATGGGCACTTTCCAATAATTTGTAATAAAACAAATTTCTATGAACAAAATATTATTTGTGTTTAAATGAATATGAAATATAAGTAAGCAAAGTGTTGGCTTTTACTCTAGAATCCTCATTTTTTGAAAGCCCTGATAGTAGCTTCTAGCACTCAACCAGTTAAGTCTTGGCAGCAGGATTACATTGGTATTTTAATCTGCGTTAACATTTGGCTCAATGATTGTCACTGAGCACTATTCAGGAAAAAATAGGAATTGAGGTTAAAACTTTAAAAAATCGAAAAATAATAACAAAACAAATGACCACAAAGTATCAATGCTCTGTTTGATTTTGTACATCATAAGACGTACAAAAGTATCAAAGGATTCAAGTGTAATGCCATTCTTGCTCATACGGCAGTTCTAATGAGTCTGTGGTTCTTCTCCAGTTTTCCAAGCATTTCCAAAAATGACATGCCGTATACTCTCTTCGATTGCAAATACTGTTAAACTTTGTTATCTAACCCATGGGATATCTGACATTTTCTAATCCACCAATACAGACAACACTATCTGACAAAGCAGAAATAAACAAACTTTATGTGGAAAAACAAATGCAAATCTTCCATCAGGTAAATTGCATGAAAATATATGCAAACAAAATATCATTTGCGTTTGACTGAATATGAAACATGAGCAAGGAAAATGTTGGCTTTTGCTCTGGTACCCAGGGACCAGCCGTGAGGGCGACTAGGGCGATTATCTTGCCCTTCTAAGCCCAAAGTCGCCTAGAAAAATAGTCGGGGCGATTTCAAGTCGCCCTCTAAAAATTGGCCAAAATGAGGAAAGGCTGAACTGAGTGATGCGAGCTTTGCATGAAAACGATTATTTTCAAAAATCGAATGTGCTCGAGTGTGATAAATGGGCATTTTAATTTGTCAAATAAACGTCCATTTAATGAAATCACACGACAATCAATTGTCCATTGTCTCTTTTGGCGGATTTTTTTATTCCTATTTTGTTGCGTTTCAGTCGGAGCTTCAAATGTCGAAACGAAAATAGGTGACTTACGTGACTCAACAAAATAACTCAGTTTGAAAGTAGGTTACGTCGCTTAGGATGCCGAAAATGTATACACAACGGATGTATTTTATAACACAGTATTTTTATTTCGTTTTGCTGAAGACTGTTAACTGTTGGGCCGTTTATTCCCACAAAAACACGAATGGAATTGAAACACATGAAAAAAGCTTTAGTGATGACAAGAAAAGCTTTGTACAGGACACAAGAGTGCATGTGGACGATCTTGAAAAAGGGTCCTCCTAAACAAAGGAATGACACGAAATGACACGGAATGACACCAGAATGCCATAAAAATGATGCGGAATGACATTTCTTTTACAAAATACTCGACCCTAGAATGTATTTTGTTTATTAACTAACAAAGTACCTCCCAAGCAAACTTCTTACATCTGGGCCTGTTCACACTTTCAGACTTAGGAAATTATTAGCTTAGTAGACTTTGGTGAAAGGCAACCACAGGAGGGTGCTGGGGGATTGGCATTAAGAAGAGGGGAGGGGTCATGAAGGAGAGGGTAGCAGTGGGGGATTTTCAGTCAATAATTACTTTGTGATTTTTTAACCTGGCATAGATGCCTCATAGACAACTGGACCTGGATTATTGGGACATTAATGGAGGACCACAAATTGAAAATATGAAAGGGCAGCGGGGGTGGTACATGAATATTCTTAATTTTCCCCACTTGCCTTTTAAGTCTCCCTACATGACTCTGCAGTCTCCCTACTTTTTCTGGAGGGAGACATGGAGTCTCCCTAAAATTTCCCCCTAGGCTGGTCCCTACTGGTACCCTCATTTTTCTGAAGCCCTGAAGGGAATGCTTTCTGCCTTGGTCATATTTCTGTGACAAAAGTGGAACCATAAAGGGTTAAAGCAGCAGTGGAGCTCTATCTTGGTCTCAGATAAGTATGTCCCCACTGCGACATGTTGTTGGAGTAGCATTGCATGGACCTCCACAAAAAGAATAGCTCTTTCCTACAAAGAGCCAAGCTCTTTCCAACTAGGGCACCAAATAGTGTTGCATCTCTCCTACAATAGGAAATATGTCTGCAAGGCCAACCCAGACAGCCTGACTTTCTCCTGCCAGTACTACATGTTTGCTAGGCTGATTCCATACACCATCTATTATCCCTCCCATATCTCTATCAATTTGTCTGGCTTTGCGACCACTATTTCTATAAACTTATCACATTTTACCCAGAGGCACAATTTCTGGTACCTAGACCACCAAGTCCATGGTGTATACCAATAATCTTTCAAGCAATTACCTGCTTCCAATGATTGAAAAGCACAGACGTTGAATAGTGATGCATGTTGTTAACCCTTTACCTAACGCAATGACCAAAACCGGCCAGTGCTATTCTAAAAAATCGCTGATTAATTTTCATTATTTTTTCATTTTTAGTCTCTAAAGCATAGGTTATGACCCCTCAGTGGAACAAGCTTGTCGAGCTCATTCCAATGAGGTGTCATAACCTATGTTTTTGAGACAAAAATGAAAATAATAGTTATTCAAAATATTTTTTGCAAGTGTCGTCTGCTTTTCATGTTAGGTAAAGGGTTAATCAACAGCCACCCTTGCCATATCATAAAAAAAAAAAAAATTTCAGGCAGAGACAAGAAGATATCATTTCAGCATATGTTCCCCAATCTGAGACTTCAGAACATGAACACTTTATATTTGCCTTTTTTTTTCTTAAATTTTTGTTTTGAAAAAAATATCCTTAATTTCTGAACAGGTTCTATTTTACTAATATAATATAATATAACACAGTGTACTATATATTTTACCTTCCCATTTATTAAAATTAATCACAAAATTTTCCCCAGAATTTGATTTTGTACCTGTTTGTGATATTGAAATACAACTGTACATTGGAGAAACTCCTCAGTCAGGGTGAGAGAGGGGTTACATATCCCCCCCCCAAAAAAAAACAACCCTTTTTATCTTGAAATATTGAATGCCTAAGGCCACACAAAGTATATCTTCTGTTTCTCAGGCCATTATTTGTGAAACTGCATGCGGGCGAGCATTTTTTTATTTTATTTTTTTTGCAGTAATTTCTTCTTTGCCATCAAAAGTTCAAGTTTTAGGCCTCATAATCTACAGAATAGCATGGGTGGTGGTGTATTTCATCCCATGAGTGCAAGAAGGCGATTACTCTTTATGTATCAGTCATTGTCGTCGTCTCACAAAACATACAGTTCAAATGGAATTTGTATGTAAATAATACTGAAAATAAGGACAGAGTATAATTTCATCTATATCAGGGTTTCCGCTAGGGGAAAATTTGTGGGTCCGGTAGTTTAAAGAAAGTCGACTCAGACGCCGAAGGCATCTGCCACACGTGCGTATGGAGGGGGGGGGGGGACGTGCATGAAAATTTTGATTTTTAGGTGCTCTCTGGGGCCCTCTGGGGGCATTCTGGTCACTAAAATGCTGAATAATTGAAGTGGAAAATATGTATTTTTTCTTCTTATTCTCTAAATTCCCACGGGACACAAAATACTACATCTGGTCGGAGGTTTCATAAAAATACAAACCCAAAACAACACAAAGTCCACGAATCCTGACAGTGACTGAGCTTTGTTTACAACCGCTCACGGTAATATTTGAAAAGAACGATGATGCGGACGTGTGACGTCATGCACATGCAATTACCGTACTGACTCGTGTAGAAGCCCAGGGGGTGCTTGCAGTGGATAAAATGCAAAGTGTGTGGGGGGGGGGGGGGGGGGGAGGGGGGGGATGAGTAATAGTGCTTGCAAGTCGCATTGGGATGCATCTGAAATTGGCGATATAAGACAAGTAAGTATCCACTGGGTATGTTACGTTTCTTTAGAAACCGCCTACCAATTTTATAGAATATGCTTTAAAAATTCTCATAATTATCTTGTACATACGTTTCATTTTCAGACTGCGGGTTTTAATCCTCAATTTAATGAATAAAACAAACAGAAAACCATGCGGTGTTATTTTCAATTATTTTTTTTGTACAGGTTACTCTCGAAGCCAGAAATGGATGCAAGTATGTCAATCAGCACTGCAAACCACCCCCTTGAAAACAAACAAAAATAGTCTGTTTAAAAATAGCTGTTTTTTTTTTTTTTAAATATGTACATTTTTTACGAATAAAACAAAATATAGCTTCACACAAACTCAATAAAAAAAATCATAATATGAAGACCAGATAAAATTTACACAGCGGAATATGAATAACAAAATAGTTGCCTCCCTTGGCAACATTTGAAAAATTGATTTTACACTGAAAGTCATAACTTCACATGTTGCAGGGTATGATGAAATGATAAATGAGCATGTTTTATTGAACCAATAAGTCATAAATCATATTCCTGGTTATATTGCTATATAATTCTCAAATACCAGAGTTGTAATTATTTTTTATTTTTAATTACCACTTTCTCATTAATTTCTGAACACCCGTTTTTCACAAGGAGTTATGCACACTCGAAAGTGGCAGTGTTCTCTTTTACAATGAGTTCTGCACCACTCGATAGTGGCAGTGTTCAATCAGTATCTTTCCGATGATATTCAACCACTCTGAAAACTGTGAAAAGTTAAAAAATTTATAGTAATTTATATATTTTTTATACTTACCAATGACCCAGACATAGCTGGTGCTAACTCTTAAAATACTGGGGCCAAACACAAATTTTGCCCCCCAATCCCCAAAATTTGCATCTAAATCCAAAGAAATCATGTCCTGAAGGTCCTCCATACTTTGCCCTTACTGCGCATGCGCAGTGTCAAGGACGTTCCGAAATTGGCGCCAATTATCATTCTTACTGGCAGTGCCTGGTCAGTGCTATGTACTCAGCGGGGAGGTATGAGTTCCCAACTCCTGGGAGGGCCATCCCCGTCTGGGTCATTGGTAAGTATAAAAAATATATAAATTACTATAAATTTTTTAACATTTTTATACTGTACCAATGACCCAGACATAGCTGAATAGTAAAAAGGCTGGAGGGCCTAGGACAGAGAGGAAAATCCAATAAGCTCAACTATATAATATAGAGTCAACTCCTCAAGGAGAAAAGGAGTATTAGGCTTTACATGTATCTTTCTTATTTATAATAAATTAGAAAGATACAATACCCTTCATAATTGAGCACAATAACATTCATGTTCTCTATTAACATCCAGTATAACCCATTATACTAATTATTTTTAAAGTAAGCCAATAAATAAAGTTAGTCCAGAGAATTGAGACTCTTTATATTCTTTAAAAGTGTCCGAAGATTGTATATTAACGCCCGTTTGACACTTGACATATACAAATGCTTCACACCAAGCTACACTTTAAAAATATGACATGAATGAATTTTTAACATTAATATTACACTTTAAAACCATCCCGGAAACGACTCAGAATAACTGACTCCGGAGGAGGAATTCCCTTGCTTTTCACTATAAAGCAGGTGACCGAAGGAAACACCCTCGCCCCCCCCCCCCCCCTTCCCCTGGGTCAAATACCCCAGAGTGAAGAGGGCAGCAGGACGGAGTCACTGCCGGAACAGAAAGCCTGCATAACTATAGTTGCAACTGTTTAGTGGACGACATTCTGAGCAACAGATAACGGACCTAAACAATGCAGGTCTCCAGAAATGGACTCAATATTTCTGAGATAAAAATTCGTGAATGTGGTTGGTTGAGACCAATAAGCAGCCTTCATTAAGTCTGTAATAGCAATACTATTTGCGTAAGCCCAAGATGTAGAAAGAGCTCTTACTTCATGAGCCGAAATCTTAAGCACAGACTGCTGACTTGAAGATAAATTTTCATAAGCAGTACGAATAGTTAATTGAATCCATCTAGCAATAGAATGGACCGAAATGTCCTTTCTATTAGGCATCAGAGACAGAAAGAAACGTTTTCGTCCCTTTCTGATAAACTGAGATCTTTGCCTATAAATACGTAAAGCTCTAACAGGACAGAGTAAAGGCCCACGCCCGTCTGAAGACGGCAGAGCCTTAATAACAATAGGTTCCGGATATTTATTAGGAGCCTGATTCTTAGCTAAAAAACCAACATTAGTAGTGAAGGTGATAGTGTTCCCGACACTACGATAGTGAGAATCTTCCACCGATAGTGCATGAAGCTCACTGACTCTTCTAGCAGAAGAGAAAGCTAAGAGAAAAGCTGTCTTATAAGACAAGAATTTGAAATCTACTGTCCCAAGAGGCTCAAATGGCTTTTCCTTCAGTTTAAGAAGAACCCAAGTTAAATTCCACTTAGGAATTAATCTAAGAGTTCTGGGTCTATTTATTGAAAAGTTTCTAACTAACTTAGATAAAGAGACATTAGATCCAATTTGTAAACTATCGTGGTGGACATAGGTATCAGATAACATAGACCTATAACCCTTAATAGTAACAGGCTGCAGTTTGATTTCGTCAAACAAGTATACTAGAAAGTTTGCAATGTCTGGTATGGAGGGATCAAAAATATCCACAGAATGATCCCTACACCAACGACGAAAAACCTTCCACTTAGCCGCATAGTTTAGCGAAGAGGAGGTCCTCCTACAGTTAGAAATCGCTCCACTGCTCGTCCTGTAAAATGCTTGCCATGCAAGAAGGACCGCACAACAGAAAAACGTGAAGGTTGAGACCTTGCGGGTTGTGATGCAGTTGATGCGGTTTCCCCTGCGAAAGAAGATCCTCTCGTGGAGGAAGCTTTCGCGGTAAGTCCCACAACAGACACCTGAGTAGATTTATCCACGGTCTCTGTGGAGACAGAGATGCTACCAATAGAATCTTGCATTGAGATTGCTTTATCTTTAGCAATACTTGCTGCATTAACGGTGCTGGAGGATACGCATATCCTATCATTCCGTCCCGATAGAGAGATCGATAGAGCGTCTACTGCAAATGCTCTTGGATCCGGACATGGAGACACATACGTCTGCAACTGATTGTTGAGATGTGTCGCAAATAAGTCTATCATTGGCCGTTCTCATTGGTAGCAAATCTGATTGAATACTTGTTTGTTGAGAGTCCACTCCGACGGCAACAAGCGACCCTTCCGTGAAAGGGAGTCTGCTAGTACATTCAGACGACCCGGTATATGACGGACCGAAAGTAGAACTTGATGTTCTAGAGCAAACAGAAGGATTCTTTCCGTTAAATTGAATAACGGAACGGAATGAGTGCCTCCTTGGTTCCTGATATACGCCACTACTGTCGTATTGTCTGACAGAATTTGGACATGAGCTTTCTGAATAATGTCCCTCCACTGATGTAACGCAAGCCAAATTGACATCATTTCCTTGATGTTTATGTGCTTGCTTAGGAACTGTGGATCCCAAAGACCCTGGCACCTCGAATCCGTTGGGATCAATGATGCACCCCAACCTGTTTGACTGGCATCCGTCATGATCGTAAAACTCGGATCCGGCAACTGCAGCGGAACTCCCCGAGTCAACCACTGAATGTTTGCCCAAGTCTGAATCTCTTGTTTCACTTGTTCTGACAAGAGAACGTCTATGTCGAGCGAATGAATCTTCACACTCCAATTCTGAGTCAAGAAAATTTGGAGAGGACGAGTGCGTAACCGCCCCATCGGAATGAGATCCGCAGCGGCTCCGCACAGACCTATCAGTCTCATGAACTCCCTTGCTGTGACTTTGTCTGCATGAAGACAATAGCGAGCGTAACAACTGACTAATTTCGCTCTGGTTAACGGCAGATGAACGAGATTGTTGTGCGTCTCGAAGCTCATTCCCAGATGAGTGAATGACTTGGACGGCACCAGATCCGACTTCTCCTCATCTATAATAAAACTGAGACGTCGGAGCAATAGAAGCAGATTCTGCACATCGTTCTGAAGCATTAACTCGTAGCCGTACCTCTGAAGAATGTCGTCCAGGTAGGCCGACGTTACCGCAGACGAATGAGCTCGGAAATATATCATTACCGAGTTCATTACCCGAGTGAAAGCCCAGGGAGCTAGGTTCAATCCGAAGCACATCGCTCGGAATTGATACACCACTCCTAGGACTGCGAAGCATAGATACTTTCTGAATGTCGGATGTACCATGACATGAAAGTACGCATCTTTGAGATCTATGCTTGTAGCATAATCATTCACCCGAATACTCGCTCTGACCGATCGAATCGTCTCCATATAGAACTTTGGAGCGACGATCAGCTTGTTTATCCAGCTCAAATCTATGACTGGACGGAACGAGCCGTCTGGTTTCGGGACCAGAAACAGATGGCTGTAGAATCCCAGTGTTTCCTGGTCTTCTACGACCTCTACCGCGTTCTTCATTAAAAGAGACTGCACCTCCGATAACAGAGCGTCTCTTTTCTGCGGATTTGACGGAAGTTGAGTCCATTTTGGACTTCGAGTTAAAGGAGGCTTTCATTTGAAGGTTATTCTTAAACCTTCCGAAATCACCCCTCTCACCCAAGGGTCGTCCGTAATCGACGCCCACTCTTCTAAAAAACTCGACAACCTTCCGCCAACCGGAACACGATAGAGGTTGATACCTGGACCTGCGAGGCCTGCGGGAGGAGAAACCACGTCCTCCACGACCCGCACCTCGTCCCGTCGACCTCGGGGCGTCCGACCGGTTGTCCCGGCCCGAAGGACGTCCCGAACGTGAGTCGCTGCCTTGACGGTCTCTTGAATAAGATCAAGAGGACGCACCGAAACCTCTATAGGAACCTCTCTTGGGCGCATTAGTCCCAGAAGTGCCTGTCTTACTCTTTTCTGCCGTATCCGACTTTTTGGAAGCGGATTTAAACAGCAGAGACTCCGAAGCTTTCTTAGTAATTTTCTCGTAGATTGCAGAAAGCTTGCCGTCGAAGAGAAGCTCTCCGGAGACCGAAGCGACTCTGAGAGAGTTCTTCACCTTACTATCCACTCGTGTGGATGTAGCTAGGGCTGCGTCACGTCTAACCAACTCCAGGTTTGCCACTGAAAGGGCGGAGTTATATGTGGAATAAGCCACTGCCCTTGAAAGAAGTCTTAAAGAGGATTGAATATCCTGGAATTCTTTCCCTTGTAGACGTAGTGATAACGCCTTAGTAAGGTGGTCTGCGTAAGATAAGGCGTCTAAACTGGCCCTGTTAGACGTAATTGTCGTATCCAACACTGCGGTTGGAATGGACGTTGACGTCGGTAATGACAATTCTAAGTCTTCCGCCTTGTCGTCAAGACGCAGAGGAACTCTCGGAACACCCTGTCCTGCCGTATCGAATTTATTCCTTGAATTAATGAAAGGCAGGTTAAGTGCACTGGCGGACAAGAAACCAGCTTTGCCTGTTTTGGAAGCAAGCTTGAATATAGCGTCGTTCAATAATTCAAATGTTCTTGTGACATTATTGGACTGAGACGGAAACTCAGGGACGATGTCTCTGAACCGCTCAAAAAATTCAGTGTCCAATGACGCTATCAGTCTCTTGTCCGGTACCGCAGCAGTCTGGCCCGACGGAACAACTTGAGGAAGGAAGTGCCGGATGAAGTCCACGGCAGCTTTATGTTGTTTCGAAAGGGATAGCTCCAAGTCATCCGTACCCCTTTCGCCATCCGGTTGGACCTCACGATGCTCCCAGTCGTCCGCACCCGATGCTTCGGCGGAGCGTACCGACCCAGCGCCGTCGGATAATTCCCGATCCGACACCGATTCTGTCGGTTGCTGGGATGCTGCGATAATCTGTGCTATCTGAGCTAGCACGTCCGTCATCGAGGCCTGCAGAGTAGCGGTCTTTCGCTGCTTAGCTGCGGGAAGCTCCGCATCAACTGACTCCCGCATACTCTTCTGATGCGAACGTCCGGAGTCTATCGGCCTCGTGTCCCTGGCTACCGGATGGCGTGACCTGGTCGCCGATGAATCCCTGATTGGCGAAGCTGGTAGAATATCCGCGGTCACGTAGCCATGGTGCGGTCGGGTGCGCTGCTGAGAGGATGAGGAAGCCTGTGCAGTCTCTGCGGACTACCTATACAACGGAGCGTCCCGAGCGACGGACGTGTGCTCCGCTTGTGACACATTTTGTACCACAACATCTGGTCCCAGATGTTGTTGTACGAGAGAGGGGCCTCTCTCGCTCGCGGCCCGGCTGGACCTGGACGAGCTAGGAACCGAACTAGAAGGCTTCCTCCGATCTCCCCTTATATCCGCCGTCACTGGGTGTGCACCTTGTATGTTTATAGTGCTCGCATCACCCAAAACTCCTTCCTGGACCGCAACGGACGAACCCGGCTGCCGAACCATTCGGTGAATGGACGCTACACCGGGCGAGCTAGCGGACGACAGCGCCGTCGATCCTACTAGGGACCTCTTAGGCAACTGTCGTATCTCCATGAGCACTTTTGCCGCTAGCTTTGCATTCAATTGTGACGATGGAAGCACACTTTTGGAGGATAACATGGAAACATCACCCTGTTCTTGTTCCTCTGAAATAGAAACTGATAGACTAGAGTGACCCTGTGGAGAAAGGGCCGGCATGGTCCTTTCCCCACTAACAATATATCGTGACACACGTTTCCAATGTTTATCATCCCAAAAATTACATATTGAACAGGAGTTAGTGCGAGTACACTGACTACAATTAATACACTGAACATGAAAGTCAGAGGAATATTTCTTCCTATTACAATTTGAACAATATCTTTTCATTGTGAAAAAACAACAAGTCCTAGTACTCGCACAAACCCCTAAAAGCAAAGATACATAATAACATGATCCATTAATATTGAAAAAACAATAGCAATCAAAAATAATTTTTGAAAAATATTTTTTCAGCGAAGCCCAAGTTTCTGAAAAGTAACGTTGAGCCCCAATGGATCCCAAGGCTAAGTGTGGTCAAAAAATTTAAAATTATTTTAAATAATTAATGCAACACTTACGGAAAATAATAATGTATCTTATAATGAGTAAACTACTCCAAAGGCAAAAAGCCCCCCTCAAAAGAGACTGTTGCCAATGTAAACAAAAAGTGTATAAACACTAGAAAACATGACTCCAGGCACTGACAATCCTGGCCCGAAATCAGTTATCAAAATAAACACTATCTGATGCAAAACAGAGACTTCCAGGGAAGAATCTGCAGAACATCAGATGGTAGATGCAGAACACAACGTCTAAACACCCATGGGTGAAAACGTAAACATGGGGAAAATAACAGAAATCATTCTGTTACCAAGCTAATTCTCCCAAGAAATTTTATTAGTAATCTTACTGAAAAATATGCCAAAAGCATGGGAGAATAGCCAGGGGGTACTTACAGGATAAGGGGAGAGGAAATACTGAATAAGCAGTGTAACTTCATAGCAAGAATGACAACAATAGGCCCATGCCTCAAAAATAGGCAACTTAACATAATTTCACATAGAAAATTTTAAGTTACAGCCCTGAATATTTTCTGTCACTCCTTTTTTCTCTCCTCCTTTTCTATCCTCCATAGAATCACCATTTCTCCAATATTTATGTGTCTGGCATCATTTAAACTGAGATTTACAAGCACAAAGATCAGTGAGATGTTAACTGATGAAGGGCCAAACAGAGAATGATAATTGGCGCCAATTTCGGAACGTCCTTGACACTGCGCATGCGCAGTAAGGGCAAAGTATGGAGGACCTTCAGGACATGATTTCTTTGGATTTAGATGCAAATTTTGGGGATTGGGGGGCAAAATTTGTGTTTGGCCCTAGTATTTTAAGAGTTAGCACCAGCTATGTCTGGGTCATTGGTACAGTATAAAAATCTATATGTTGTGGGCGTGTTTCAGACAACTACTGACAGCAGCCTGCACACTCATTTGAAACAAGTGACAGCTTCCAAAACGAGTACATCATTTATCGCTCGAAATAAAAGCCAGTGATTTACGGACCAAACACGACAATTTGAGTCCGAAATTTTATAGGCAACGTTTAGGATCTGAACTTTGTTTCCCCCTCTCGTCTGGGGGTTATAAAGTATCAGATTGTCACCAGTAATAGTAGGCATAGTATTTGACATAATTATGCCTATATTACGTGGAAACAAAGGATCCTGAGTGTCGTTACGATACAGCATTGTACTCGACATTTTAACCACCAGCTTTTCTGACTGACCATAGTATGATCGGCGGGGGAATGCGTCCGGTCGACGGACCCGCAGCCGGTCTAGCGGAAACCCTATCTATATTAACATATATAGCATTTGACCTATGTCACCTCCCATGCTAATTCAAGTCTCACTAGTTTCTACCAACCTTGAAAACAAAGTTAAAGTTTCCAAACAATATTGACGATGAGCTGTTGCTAGAGGCTAGTCCTGTGCAGTTCTGGTAAGTCTTGCATCCATTCCTGGCTAATATTCCAACTACATCATCTAGGCATGCCTTCCAGGAAGGCATGCCTTGATGATGAAGCTGAAATATTTTATCAGTCGAGACATGAGCCATCACCATCGGAACAATCAGATACACAGACCCCCCTGTTCCCTCGGCCTGAAAAGAAGCAATCTGACATTTGCAGAATGAGGTCCCCAGAGGGTGAATTTGATGAAGCTATCCCATACGGTGGGCCAATTTATCCTCTGGGTAACTCTTTCTGTTTAGTTTTGAGACCCTCATTCAGATTGAGGTTCACAGAGGGTAAATTAAGTGAAGCTGTGCAGGGTAGTATCACTAAATTCACCCTCTGGGGACCTCATTTTGCAGATGACAGTCTGCTTATATTCTGGCTTCATCTCCCCCCACCCACCCCCCTCCACCTCCTATCGATCAACTTCAAGATGCCCAGAATTCGATTGAGATTCACTTTGATTTCAAATAACAAGCCTGATTTGATTAGATTAAAATCAATGAAAGAGTCAATGACTCTGTAGCTCAACTTGGATATGACAGGAATTAGTACTTGCTGTGACCAAGGCAACTGAATAATGAATATGACAGGAATTAGTATTTGTTTTGGCCCAGTCAACAATAATAAAAGAATTACAAGGTGACTGTAATGGACTACAGATTAAGACCAATCATTGTAGATTATTATTTTTGTGTGGAAATTTTCAGTCCCAAACAAAATATTTTCAGACTAAAATTTTTTCTTCTTCTTCTTAAAATTGACCAAAATGCATCAAAACACAAAAAACTAATTTCCGGATTTTGGTCCAAAATTTTCTAAGTCCCACCCGGACCCCAAATTTTCAGTGTAAAAAAATTATTTTTTTTTTTGTCTTAAAATTGACCAAAACGCATAAAAAACCAAAAAACTAATTTCCGGATTTTGGTCCAAAATTTTCTAAGTCCCACCCGGACCCCTAATTTGCATAATTTATTCATGAGAAAAACTCTGTATTATATGTAATGTATCCCATGGTACTAAACATTCATACAAAAATTTATTCAAATCAGATCTTTCATTTGGAAGTTCTGCGCAAAAATCTGATTTCACTTAATTTTGAACAAAATGGCTGCTAGCGGCCATCTTGAATTTCAGACTGGACCCAAAAACACTCCTTCTCATCCCACAGTGATAACAAAGGTACCCAAGAAGTTTCGTGAAGATCGGTTCATAAATACGGCCTCTAGCCCGAGCCGTATTGGGATTTGCACTCACAGTGCTGAAAGTAACACTAAATAAATCAAAGTTAGCCTAATTTGCATAATTTACGCACAAGAAAAAAACCTGTAATATATGTAATGTATCCCATGGTACTAAACATTCATACAAAAAATTATTCAAATCAGAGCTTTCATATGGAAGTTCTGTACAAAAAACAGATTTCAGCATCATCGGTACAAAATGGCTGCTGGCAGCCATCTGGAATTTGGGACTGCACCCCAAAACACTCGTTCTCGTCCCACGGTCATAACAAAGGTACCCAAGAAGTTTCGTAAAGATTGGTTCATAAATACGGCCTCTAGCCCGAGCCATAGCAGCTTGGCACTTACAGCTCTGAAAGTAACACTAAATAAATCAAAGTTAGTCTAATTTGCATAATTTACGCACGAGAAAAAACACCCGTATTATATGTGATGTATCCCATTGTACTATACATTTATACAAAACTTTATTCAAATCAGAACTTTCATACGGAAGTTCTGTACAAAAAACTGATTTTTGCATCATCGGTACAAAATGTCCACTGGCAGCCATCTTGAATTTCGGACCACACCAAAAACACTCGTTCCCATCCCAGGGTCATAACAAAGGTACCCAAGAAGTTTCGTAAAGATTGGTTCATAAATACAGCCTCTAGCCGAGCCATAGCAGCTTGGCACTTACAGCTCTGAAAGTAACACTAAATAAATCAAAGTCAGTCTAATTTGCATAATTTACGCACGAGAAAAAAACCCGTATTATATGTGATGTATCCCATGGTACTAAACATTTATACAAAACTTTATTCAAATCGGAACTTTCATAGAGAAGTTCTGTACAAAAAACTGATTTTTGCATCATCGGTACAAAATGGCCGCTGGCAGCCATCTTGAATTTCGGACCACACCTAAAAACACTCGTTCCCGTCCCAGGGTCATAACAAAGGTACACAAGAAGTTTCGTAAAGATCGGTTCATAAATACGACCTCTAGCCCGAGCCATAGCCAATTGTTGACGTACAGACGGACGGACAGACGGACGGACGGACAGACAGACAGACGGACGACGGGCCATGACAATAGCTCAAATTTGACTTCGTCAAAGTTGAGCTAAAAATTTGTGAATCGCATGGTCCCAAATCAATCACTTTTCACTTCAAAAAGTGCCCAAATGACGAGGAAGAAAGTTGACTCACCTGGTGAACAACATAACCAGCAAATAAAATCAGATAGAAATATATTGGAAACTCTCCCCTTTTCTCTTGGACATTAAAAGCTAAGTAGACTATAAAAGTATACACCAAACCTAACATCAGCCTGAAATAAAAAGATAAATAATACAAAAGAACCAAAAAATTTCTGTAAATTTCATCTCTTTGTTATAGTAATATAGTGGAACCCCGTTAACTGAATAACCACTTTTCCAATGAGAATTATTCAAATAACAGGAGTATACAATTAACAGGAACTGTGTCATTTTCCTGTATTCTAGAGATAAACTTAGCATTTATTCTATTATATCTTGTTTGACAGAGTTCCATGAGCTCTATCAAACGAGATATAATACATAAATGTTTGTATTGGATGCACTGAGGCCAAACTGATCTGTAAGCAAAGAAAAACTGGGGAGAGTCAGGGTAATTTCTCGACAGGTTACATGATTTTTATTCAATTAACAGGAGTTTACTCTATAACCTATATTCAATTAACAGGTCAAATTTGTACTGGAGGTATGGTAAATGTTTTTTTGTGTTGGAAAATTATATTCAATTAACAAGGTTATTCAGTTCAGAGAAATCCAATTAAGTGGGCTCCACTGTATAGTTAAGCCTACTTAATGGGATTTATTTATCTATTTATTGGTGTTACGGTCATTTTCTACACAATGTGCCCACAACATGGATATAAAGTCAAGTCCAGCCAATTGTTGCCTATTTTCGAGGATTTCCACACCACCAAGCAAGGTCCTATCTTACCAATGAAAGTGTCAATGACACTGCAGCTTAACTTGACTGTGTGTAGTGTTTGTAAGGATAATGTTCAATGTTTATGAAAGAATTATGAAATAAGACAAGAAATGTGATAATTGAAAATATGTTAAGTTCTGTACCTCAGATCAGGGACAAAGTTTCACCAATCTAAGTGGATTCTCATGAAATGGCGTTCACGCAAATCCTGAGAATCATACTGCATCTGCAAAGCAACCTAGCATATATGAAAGTTAAAAAATTTATAGTAATTTATATATTTTTATACTTTCCAATGACCTAGACATAGCTGGCTGGTGCTAACTCTTAAAATATAGGGCCAAACACAAATTTTGCCCCCCAATTCCCAAAATTTGCATCTAAAACCAAAGAAAACATGTCCTGAATGGCCCTCCACACTTCACCTCTACTGCGCATGCGCAGCGTCAAGGACGTTCCGAAATTGGCGCCATTAATCATTCTTATAACCAGTGCCTGGTAAGCGCTATGTACTGAGCGGGGAGGTAAGAGTTCCCAACTCCTGGGAGGGCCATCCCCGTCTGGGTCATTGGTAAGTATAAAAAATATATAAATTACTATAAATTTTTTAACATTTTTATACTGTACCAATGACCCAGACATAGCTGAATAGTAAAAAGGCTTGAGGGCCAAGGACATAGAGCAAGATGGAATACGCTCAATTATATAAAATAGAGTCATCCCCTCTAGGGAAAAAGAAGTATTAGGCCTTACATGTATCTTTCTTATTTATGAAAAATTAGAAAGATACAACACCTTCCAAAATTGAGCATCATACATCCATGTACTCTATTAAAATCTAGTAAAATCCTTATACTAAT
Source organism: Pictodentalium vernedei (assembly GCA_031216915.1). Classification (NCBI taxonomy): domain Eukaryota; kingdom Metazoa; phylum Mollusca; class Scaphopoda; order Dentaliida; family Dentaliidae; genus Pictodentalium; species Pictodentalium vernedei. The sequence continues at coordinate 388,219,544 of CM062290.1, read as the reverse complement.
AATTTTTAAAGTAAGCCAATAAATAATGTAAGTCTAGAGAATAGAGACTCTTTATACTCCTTAAAAGTGTCTGAGGATTGTATAATAATGTCCGTTGACACGTGCTATATTCAAAAGCTATACTTTAAAAACTAAGACCTGAATGAATTTTTAAAACATAAACTTCTCACTAAACAACCATCCCAAAAACAGCTCAGAATTACTAACTCCGGAGGAGGTATCCCCTTGTTTTCATAGTAAAAAAGGTGACCCAAGGGAACACCCTCCCGCCCCCCCCCCCCCCCCTTTTTCTTGCCCTGGGTCAAATAGCCCAGAGCGAAGAGGGCAGCAGAACGGAGTCACTGCCGACACAGACAGCCTACCTAGCTATAGTAGCAACTGTTAAGTGAATGACATTCTGAGCAGTAGATAATAGACCTAACAATAGAGGCCTCCAGAAATGGACTCAATATTTCTGAGATAAAAAATTCATGAATGTGGATGGCTGAGCGCAATGAGCAGCCTTCAAAAATCTATAATAGCGACAGTATTAATGTAAGCCCAAGATGTAGAAGAACTCTTACTTCATGAGCCAAAATCTCAAACACAACTGCTGAGTCAATGATATACCATAAGCAGTATCGATAGTCAATTGAATCCATTAGCAATAGAATGGAGCGTAACGTCCTTCTATTAGGCATCAAAGACAGAAGAAGCTTACGCCCGTAGTAATAAACAGATATCTGTTTATAAATACATAAACTCTAACCGGACAGAGTAAAGGCCTATGCCCATACGAAGACGGAAGGACCTTAATAACAATAGGTTCCGGATATTAATTAGGAGCCTGACTCTTATGCGAAAATCCAACCTAAATAGTAAAGGAAGTAGTGATTCCGAAACTACGAAAGTGAAAATCATCCACGGATAGTGCATGAAACTCACTGACTCTTCAGTAAAAGAGAAGCCAACAGAATTACTGTCTAAAAGGTCAGAATTTGAAAACTAATGTTTCCAGAGGCTCAAATGATTACTTAGCTAAATAAGAACCGAAGTTAAATTCCGTATAGGAATTTAATCTAATGATTCTAAGTCTATTTATCAAAAAGTTACTAACTGACTTAGAAAAAGAGACATAAGACTCAATTGTAAACTATCATAGAGTGCACAGGTATGAGGTAACATAAACCTATAACCTTAATAATAACAGGCTGCAGTAGATCTTGTCAAACAAGTATACTAAAAAGTTGAAATGACTAGTATGGAGGAATCAACAATATCAACATAGTGATCCCTACACCAACGACGGAAGAGCCTCCACTTTAGCCGCATAGTATAGCGAAGAAGAGGTTCTCCTACAGTAAGAAATCGCGTCCAAAGCTCGTCCAGTACAATGCTTACAATGCAATAAGGACCACACAACAGAATACGTGAAGGTTGAGACCTTGCGGGTTGTGATAAAGATGACACGATTTTACCCAGCGAAAAAAGATCCTCTCATGGAGGAAGATTTCGCGTTAAGTCCCACAGTAGACATCAGAGTAAATTTACCCACGGTCTCTGTGAAGACAGAGATGCTATCAACAGAAATGTATTGTGGTTGTTTATCTTAGCAATACTTGCTGAAACAACAGCGCAGGAGGATACGCATATCCTATCATTCCATCCTATTAGATCAATAGAGCGTTAACAACATAAGCTCAGGGATCCGGACGAGCAAACACATATGTCTGCAATTGATTAGCAAGTTGTGTCGTAAATAAATTATCATTGGGCGCTCCCATTGATAGCAAATCTGATTGAATACTTGTTTGTTGAGAGTCCATTCTGACGGCAACAAGCGACCCATAAGTGAACGGGAGTCAGGTAATACAATCAGATGACCCGGAATATGACGGACCGAAGCAGAACTTGGTGTACTATAACAAACAGAAGGATTCTTTCCATTAAATTGAATAACGGAAACGAATGAGTGCCTCCCTGGTTCCGGAGATACGCCACTACTGTCGAATTAATGGACAGGATTTGGACATGCGTTTCTGAATAATGTTCATCCAATGACATAAAGCAAGCCTAAAAAAACATTATTCCATGGAAGATAAGTGCTTGCTTAGAGACTGCGGAACCCAAAGACCCTGGCACTTCGAATCCGTTGGGATCAATATTATATCCCAACCTGTTTGACTGGCAACCGTCATAATTATAAAACTCGGATCTGGCAACTGCAGTGGCACTCTCTGAGTCAACCACCGAATGTTTGCCCCAGTCTGAATCTCTTGCTACACTAGATAGACAAGAGAACGTGTAAATCGAGCAATTCATGGATTGCTGAAAAGTTGCCGTCGAAGAGAAGCTTCTCCGAGAACGAAGCGACTCTGAGAGAGTTCTTCACCTTACTATCCACGCGCATGGATGTAGCTAGGGCTGCGTCACGTCTAACCAACTCCAAGCAGCCACTGAAGGGCGGAGTTATACGTGAACAAACTACTGCCCTCCAAAGAAATCACATTGAGGATCATATCCCGGAATTCTTTCTCTTGAAGACGTAATGATAACGCCTCAGTAAGGTGGATTACGTATGATAAAGCGTCTAAGTTAAGTCTATTAGACATCATTGTCGTTTCCAACATTGTGGTTGGAAAAGACATAGACGGCGAAAAAGATTATTTCCAGTCTTTAACCACGCCGTCTAGACGCATATGAACTCTCGATATGCCCTGTTCTGCCGAAATAAATTATTCGTATAAATGATAAAAGGCAGAAATGAGCATTGCGGACAAGAAACTAAACTATCATGCTTGGTAGCAGGCTTATATGCATATATAGCGTCGATAAATAATACACATGTTCTAATGACATTATTGGACTGTGTCGGTAAGTCAGGGACAATGTCCCTGAACCGATCCAAAATTCCGTGTCCAATGACGCTATAAGTCTCTTATCCAACATCGCAGCAACGTAGTCCGAAATAACAATCACTGGAAGATAATGCCGGAAGATATGTATGGCAGCTTCCGATGCTACGAAAGAGAAAACTCGAAATCTTTCGAATCCCTTTCGCCATCCTGTCGGACCCTATAAAGCGTTCGGTCGTCCGTACCTGATGCAACCGCGGACCGCACCGACCCAGCGCCGTTGAATAATTCCTGATTCGACCAAGAAACTGTCAATTGCTGGGATGCTGTGAAAAAACTGTGCTAACTCGGATAGCACGTCCGTCACTGAGGCCTGTGGAGAAGCGGTCCTACGATGCATTGCCGCTGGAAGCTCCGTGATCGTTACCCCGTGCATACTACTAATATGCGAGCGAACGGAGTGTATAGGCCTCATGTCCCTTGGCTACCGGATGGCGTGACCTGTTCGCCGTGGAATCACTGAATGACGAAACTGATCGGATACTCGAGGTCACGTAGCCAATGTGCGGACGTGTGCACTGATGTGAGGATGAGGAAGCATTATCGACAGTCTCTCGGACTGTCAATATAACGGAGCGTCCCGAGCGACGGACATATGCTCCGAATGTAAAATATCTGAACCACAACATGCGGTCCCCTATGTTGTTGGACGAGAGAGGGACCTCTCTCGCTCACAGCCCGGACGGACCTGGACAAGCCAGGAACCGGACTAACAGGCTTCCTCCGATCTGTCCTCAATCCGCCGTCACTGGGTGAGTACTAAAGTAATTATAGTGCTCGCATCATCCAAATCTCCTTCCTAGACCGCAACGGACGAACCCGGCAGCCGAACCATTCGATGAATGTACGCTACACCGGGTGAGCTAGTGAATGTCACTCCGTCGATCCTACAAGGGACCTCTTAGGCGATAGACATATTCCATGAGCACTTATTGCCGCTAGCTCTTCATTAACTATGACGACAGAGGCACACTTTTGAAAGACATCTCCGTAACTTTGCGAACAAGAAACCAGAAATGCTTGGTAATAGCAAGCATATAACAAGAGGGATGTTACATCCCAACGCTCACCTACATTCGCGCTTGATAATGTCGTTCCAATGTAACATGCCTAATATTTAGTTAATATAAATCACTAACTAGGCATCAAATGATTAATGTGGTTTATGTGATGGCTTTGGAAAGTCTATATTTCTGCACTTATTATATATCAATTCAACATAAAATCATTGGATATAAAAGCATTTTTTTCTTTTAGAAATGTTTATGATTAAGAATATGAATCGTGAGGCCAGATATTAAATCATAAATAAGAATTAGGAAAGGCTTTCATAAATCACTGAAATTGTAAGTACATTCATTGGTTAAAGAGGAGTTGAGGAAAAACATTCATTCAAGGCTTTCATAAATCACTGAAATTGTAAGTACATTCATTGGTTAAAGAGGAGTTGCGGAAAAACATTCATTCAAGAAAGTGACTATAAGTCCCAACAAAAATACATCACATCAACAACTAAAATAAGCCTTAATGTTACTAGTAACAAGTATGAGAAAGTATTAAAAAAAAAAAGTTAAAAAAATTTTTTTTAAAGAAAGTGAATATAAGTCCCAAAAATCCCCCTCACCTTAACACAAACTTTTAGAACTTAAAATTGAGTAAGTCAGACAAAAACGTGAACATTGTGACTGAAAAAAAGAAAAGAAATCAGTTAAATTTCTGCATACAGTAGGGTTAATACCTACAGTTGTTATTGAAATGAGAAAATAAACAGTAATGAGAGATGAAGGCACCACAATCTGCACAAAAGCTGACTTTAACACAAATTCTTACAACACCTAAACGCTAATTCTTACAACAAGTTTTGGCAGAAAATCAGCCTCAAATTCCTCAAATATGCATGTAATGAGGGTTAAATATTCCTGCAATGGAGTTCAGTAACCCAAGCGTAGAATATTAATCGCCTGGAAACAAACAAAGAAACACAACTCACCTAAACACAAAGTTTACAAAGTTTTACAACTTAAAATTTACTAAGTCCGAGAAAAACATGAAAATTTTGACTGAAAAAAAAGAAAATTTCCATTAAATTTCTGCCTACAGTAGGGTTAATACCTACAGTTGTTAATGAAATATGAAAATCAACAGTAATGAGAAATTAAAGTAGCACAAGCTGCACAAAAGCTGACTTTAACGCAAATTCTTACAACACCTAAACGCAAATTCTTACAACAACTTTTGGCAGAAAAGTTTAGGTGAAATTTGGAAAAAAGTTGTAGTATCAGGGTTAAATACTGTTCTGATAGTCCCCTACAACCTACATATGCAATATCAAAGGCCTGAGCCCACTGATCTTTGAGAACTCAGCTTAACACCTCACCTTAACACAAACTTTTAGAACTTAAAATTTACTAAGTCCGAGAAAAACATGAAAATTTTGACTGAAAAAAAAAAAAAATTCAGTTAAATTTCTGCATACAGTCGGGTTAATACCTACAGTTGTTATTGAAATATGAAAATCAACAGTAATGAGAAGTTAAAGCACCACAATTTGCACAAAAGCTGACTTTAACACAAATTCTTACAACACCTAAACGCTAATTCTTACAACAAGTTTTGGCAGAAAATCAGCCTCAAATTCCTCAAATATGCATGTAATGAGGGTTAAATATTACTGCAATGGAGTTCAGTAACCCAAGTGTAGAATATTAATCACCTGGAAAGACACATAGAAACACAACTCACTTAAACACAAAGTTTTACAACTTAAAATTTACTAAGTCCGAGAAAAACATGAAAATTTTGAGTGAAAAAAAAGAAAATTTTCGTTAAATTTCTGCATACAGTAGGGTTAATACCTACAGTTGTTATTGAAATATGAAAATCAACAGTAATGAGAAGTTAAACCAGCACAATCTGCACAAAAGCTGACTTTAACACAAATTCTTACAACACCTAAACGCAAATTCTTACAACAACTTTTGGCAGAAAATTTTAGCTGAAATTTGGAAAAAAGTCGTAGTTTCAGGGTTAAATACTGTTCTAATAGTCCCCTAGAACCTACATATGCAATATCAAAGGCCTGAGCCCACTGATGCTTCAGAAATTCACCTTAACATAAACTCTTACAATATTGGACACGCCGGACGCCGACGCCGACGCCCGAGGTTATCACAATAGCTCACCACATCTTACAGATGTAGGTGAGCTAATAATAAATATATAGCGTCGTTCAATAATTGGAAAGTTTGTGTGACATTATTGGACTATGTCGGAACTGAGGGACGATGTCCCTGAACCGAACCAAAAATTCTAAGTCCACCGACGCTATCAGTTTCTTATCCGGCATCGCAGCATTCTGGTCCGACGAAAGAACCTGTAGAAGATCAAGTCAGATGACATACACAACAGCATATGTTGTTCCGAAAGGGAAAGCTCGAAATCCTCCGAATCCCTTTCGGTATCCCGTCGGACCGGATGAAATTTTCGGACGTCCGTACCCGCTTCCGCCGAGCGTCCCGACCCAGCATCGTCGGATAAAACATTATGCGACAGATTCAGTTGTTGCTGGGATGCTGCGATAAGCTGTGCTATTTAGGATAGCACGTCCGTCCCCGAGGCCTGTGCAGTAGCGGTCTTACGATGCATTGCCGCCGGAAGCTCCGTGTACGTTGACTCCCGCACACTTTCCTATGGGAACATCCGGAGTCTGCAGGCCTCGTGTCCCTGGCTACCGGATGGTGTGACCTGGTCGCCGATGATTCTCTGACTGGCGAAGCTGACTGGATATCCGAGGTCACGTAGCCAAGAGCGGTCGTGTGCGCTACCATGAGAATGAGGAAACCTTATTGACAGTCTCTCCGGACTGACTATATGTCGGAGCGTCCCGAACGGCAGACGTATGCTCCGAATGCGAAACATTTTGTACCACAACATCTGGGGCCAGATGTTGTTGTACGAGAGAGGGGCCTCTCTCGCTCGCCGTCCGGATGGACCAGAATGAGCTATGAACCGGACTGAAAGGCTTCCTCCGTTCTCCCTCTAATCCGCCGTCACTGGGTGTGCATTTGGTTGATTTATAGTGCTCGCATCACCCCAAAACTCCTTCTAGACCGCAGCGGACGAACCCGGCTGCCGAACAATTCGATGAATGGATGCTACACCGGGCGAGCTAGCGGACGTCAAAGGCCGTCGAACCTACTAGGGTCCTCTTAGGCAATTGGCGTATTCACATGAGCACTTTTCCGCTAGCCCTTCATTAATTGTGACGACGGAGGCACACTGTTGGAAGACATCACAGATACATCACCCTAATCTTGATCGTCTGAAATAGAAATTGATAAAGTAGAGTGACCCTGCGGGGAAAGGACCGGAATGTCCAATTCCCCACTAACATACCGTGACATACGCTTCCCATGTTGTCATCGAAATCATCAGATACAGAACAGGAGTTAATGCGAGTACACTAACTACATATAGAATGATTATAAAAGTCAGAGGAAGACTTCCTCTTATTACAATTGATCAAAATCCTTTCAATGTGAAAAGAAAACAAAGTCTTGGTACTTGCACCAACCCCTGACAATCAAAATACATAATAATAATATGATCCATTAACATAGAAAAAATATTTGAAATCAAAATATTTTGAAAAAATATTTTTTCAGAACAGCCCAAGTTTCTGAAAAGTAACGTTGAGCCCCAATGGATCCCAAGCCTAAGTGTGGACAAAAAATTTAAAAATATTTTAAACAATTTATGCAACACTTACGAACAATAATAATATATCGAGTTATGATTAAATTAACATCAAGATATTATTTTCATGAAATCCCCCCTCACACAGAGGGCTGTTGTAAATGTAAACAATGAGTGTAAAAACACTAAAATAAGACTCCAGGCACCCAGGCCCGAAATCAGTTACCAAAAATACACTATCTGATGCAAAACAGAGACTTCCAGGGAAGAAACTGCAGAACATCAGATGGTAGATGCAGAACACAACGCCTAACCACCCATAGGTGAAGACGTAAACATGGGGAAAAGAACAGAATTCATTCTGTTATTCAGCTAAAACTCCCAAGAAATTTTAGTAATAATAATTACAGAAACTATGCCAAAAGCATGGGAGAATAGCAAGAGGGGACTTAAAGGAAAGGGAGAGAGGAAAACACTGAAAAATCAGTGTAACTAAATAACAAGAATGACAACAAAATGGCTGCTGCCTCGAAAATAGGTAACTTAACATAATTTCATTAAAAAATTTTAAGTTACAGCCCTGATAATATTCTGTCACACATTTTTCCTCTCCTCCTTCTATATCCTCCTTAGAATCACCATTTCACTAATATTTATGTGTCTGGCATCATTTAAACTGAGATTTACAAGCACAAAGATCAGTCAGATGTTAACTGATGAAGGGCCAAACTAAGAATGATTGATGGCGCCAATTTCGGAACGTCCTTGACACTGCGCATGCGAAGTAGAGGTGAAGTGTGGAGGGCCATTCAGGACATGTTTTCTTTGGTTTTAGATGCAAATTTTGGGTATTGGGGGGCAAAATTTGTGTTTGGCCCTATATTTTAAGAGTTAGCACCAGCTATGTCTGGGTCATTGGTAGAGTATAAAAATATAGGTAACTTAACATAATTTCATTAAAAAATTTTAAGTTACAGCCCTGATAATATTCTGTCACACATTTTTCCTCTCCTCCTTCTCTATCCTCCTTAGAATCACCATTTCACTAATATTTATGTGTCTGGCATCATTTAAACTGAGATTTACAAGCACAAAGATCAGTCAGATGTTAACTGATGAAGGGCCAAACTTAGAATGATTAATGGCGCCAATTTCGGAACGTCCTTGACACTGCGTATGCGCAGCAGAGGTGAAGTGTGGAGGGCCATTCAGGACATGTTTTCTTTGGTTTTAGATGCAAATTTTGGGGATTGGGGGGCAAAATTTGTGTTTGGCCCTATATTTTAAGAGTTAGCACCAGCCAGCTATGTCTGGGTCATTGGTACAGTATAAAAATATTAATTTCCAAGTGATTGTAAAAATTGATAGTTGGGAAATTGCTTCTAGGAAATTGCCCTAAGCTATTGTTTACAAGAGGGGCAATGCAAAGCGTGTGAAATTGCCCTCGACCTGCCAAAAATGTTCTAAATCAAAAGACTGAAAAAGGACAAAAATTCTGAGAGAAATGTGTGGAAGAAACTCACACTGCACATGTATTTCCTCATCATGCTCTATCACAACACCAAATATCATTCAAATCGGAGTAGCAGTGGCTGAGATAAAAGGGAAAATGTTGGTATGGACCGATGGATGGACAGGTGGGTGGATGGATGGATGGACAGACACAGACCGATGGACAGACGGGCAGACAGATGGATGCTCATACAAATCAGGTTTATGTGGCTATGACCTCAAACCTGCACATGAAATGTAGTGATGATCGGACAAGAACTATGGGGTGTACCCTGTGCTAAACAAAATGTGAACAGACTTACAGGCTCAGACTTCCACATGCATGATGGCAATAGCTTATCTTGATTTTGTCAAGTTACACTAAAACAGAACTTGTTTACAACTGTAAACAAGAGGCACCATGGGGCCTGAGGCGCTCACCTGATCATAGCTGTTTAAAGAAGGAATTAATTAACATCTATGTCTTGTTTAACAATACAGAGGAATGAAGTTATTTAATTATTTATAACTCTGTTATATTTTTTCTAATATTGGAATGCTACTACAGAAATAATGCCCAGATTTTCAGTAAAGCAAAACCAGGGAGTCCAAATATCGGCCTAAGGACTTAACTTGAATGAACTTGAATCTGACCCATGCCAATCAATCCCCAGGATGACGTATATCAAAATATTAATAAATTTTGAATGGTGGATCTGAAAAAGGAGATATTTTTAAAGTTTATTTGCCCTATTACACTAAGTTAAAACTTGGGCCCCTTAGGGAGCCCAAATACGAATTCAGGGACTTAATTTGAAGAAACTTGAATCTGAGCCTGGCTAGGGTGTTGTATACCAAGTATCAAAACATTCTGAATGTTGGTTCTCAAGAAAATTTCAAAGAATATTCCTCTTTTGCACCAAGTTAAAATTAAGGTTCAGTCACAGGGAGCTCAAATATTAATCCAGGGACTTGATTTGCAGAAAAACTCGAAATTGGCCCTTCCCCACCCCCCATACATTTTCAAAAAAATGTATAGCATTTTTTTAAAATTGTGTAGCATTTTTATGTTTCAAATTCAGTATACAATAATGAGTGCTTTTGTTCCCTAGAAAGCATTATTTGGCACTTAGTTACAGTTAAAACTAGAAGTCCTGTCACCAATAGTGCGCTTATCTAGGCTTAATTGCACGCTGGAACTGCGTGCAATTGCCATATCGAATGGCATCCAAAGTACGGCAGGTTCTCCTGGTTACTCACAGCAAACACATGCAATGTTTCTGCCAATGGACCTCCGGGTTACCCGGAGGTTCATTGACTGAAACATTGCTTGTGCACAGGCCATATGTACAGAATTTGATAGCTTTACTTGGGCCATAACGCGTACATTAACGTGCATATCAACATGCTATTTGTGCGCATTTCATGACAGGACTTCTAGTTTTAACTGTACATGTATACAAGTATTAGTAGTAGGCCTACTTGAAGAAAACAAAATACAAAGAAATTTATACAGTCAGGTAATGCTGCTATTAACTTGCAGTAGCAGCATTACCTAGGTCTGTAAATTTCAGTAGTGCTGCCTGGGACCAACAACATGGAATCTTTAACTTGTTTAACTGCTGTAGCTTTCAAAGTTTCAAGTGGTTTGATCCATGCATTACCGGTACATACATGCACGGTACAGACATACTGATTTGGTACTCTGCCATCCTGTGAGTGGGCTTCTATCTCCAATTAACTTTTTTACTTGAGTGGATTCTTGAGGACCTGGAGACAAATGGGCAGTTCATGGACCACCAGGTATTCTACCTGGTGGTCCATGAACTGCCAATTTGCCATTGAGCCATCATGTTTCTACCATACAAGCAGTTGCAAGTCAGGACTAATGCCCATTGTCCACCATGATATAGAACTTGAGAATGTGCATCGCATTTCGCTATGCATATTTAATGATTGCATACCTTTTCCTGAATTTTGCATAGCGAAATACAATGTGATACCACTTAATCTGATCCCTGCAATGAGGAGTCATACAAGTTTTGGAGGCAAAAAATGAAGATTTCAAGTTTTTCTGGACATTTTTTTTGCATGTGCCATTATTCCCTCTAAGTAAAGATTTTAAACCTGTAACAATAACCTAAGCTTAATTTTCATTCTAAAACTACATGCTTCCATTTGTGTTTCACTACAGTTTAATGCTCTCAAGCTGACTAAGCTGCTGACAATGTATATCATCACATTAAACTAAAGAGAGCTTGGTGTTTTGCAAAATGGTAAAATAATACAAGTTGCACAACCTTTCGTTTGATGAAAGTAGAGTGTTATATCAGGCAATAAGAGCCACATCTACTGAGGCATATATTTATCTACATATCAGGAGAAAGTTCACTGGAGATTTTGATACTAAAATTTTGAGGTGTGGGATTTTTCTTGGAAATTTTTTTAGTGTAATACTGATATACCCACTGTTAGTAATGACATGTTGATTGGTCAAGATTTTCCCAGACACATAATAAACTTTCTTTATTAATATGATTTTCTTTCCCAGAATAGCCCATTATTGAGCTCGGCTGATAGAACAGAATGGCTGCCGTGGACTGGTCACTTTCCACAGGTGGGCAATATACTTCCACAGATTAGATTCCAAACATTATTGGAAATATAGAACCTTAGTGAGCGCGCTCACATACCCCACGCGCCCCCAGATATTTCAAGCTCTAAACATTTTTTAAAAATAAACATAGATTCTAGGAATACTGCAGAAAACAGTGTTCTGTAGTTTCAACGGTATTGAAAGAATTCAAGCAGAATTAATTTTAATTGAAATATGGAGCCATGTTAAGATTTAATGATACCAACCTTTTTAAATCCAATTTGATCTTTCCAACACACATTGTAAATAATGTAAGGTCACACTAGGTCTTTGCTGATAAAATTACTTTAGTGTATGCTTGTTTATAAAAAAGGAGTCAGATTTCGAATTGCTATCCCAAATAACAGTGTTTATACACAAAAAGTGAAATAGATTATTGTTTTACTTCATGAACAAATTCGAAGTCGCTTCATATTCTAATCCTGACTTGAATAACTGCATGCTGGGAATATGGAACCGGGATTATTCTTGTGTCACAAGCTATGTCTTTTTTTATGTACACATGGTCAATACAGGAGCCAGAAATGTAAGTCGGTGAGCAAATAACTTGGCTTTAACACTTTGGAGACAATGTTTTTACTAATACATTGCTTGGTTCTTTCAAAGTATTGACATTTAAGTCACCAACAATTACAGTAGGAGGTCTATCTAATTTATCCATAACTTGAACTAAGTTTTTCAGCCGAGCAGAACGAAACGCGAACTTCATCTGTAAGTCATTGTGGTAGATTCACATACTAAAATGGCCGTAATTTAGATAATAACTGGAAGCGTGTAGAAAAGAAGTCCCGAAAACTGTAATTTTTAGAAAAATGACCCGGAAATCTGTTACTTGTATTTTTCAGAGTCCAGGGCCTGTAATTTCCACAAAAATCAGACAAGCAGAACGAAACGCAAACTTGATCTGTAAGCCATTGTGGTAGACTCACATACTAAAATGGCCGTAATTTCGATAATATCTGAAAGCGTGTAGAAAAAAAGTCTGGAAAACTGTAATTTTGATGAACTTTTCAAAGTCGAAGGGCCGTAATTTCGGTAAAAATCAGTGGAGCAGAACAAAATGCAAACTTGATATGTAGGCCACCATGTTAGACAAACATACCAAAAATCAGCACAATATCTGGAAGCATGTAGAGAAAAAGCCCGGAAAACTGTAATTTTGATGAACTTTTCAAAGTCTATGGGGCCGTAATTTTGGTAAAAATCAGTGGAGCGGAACAAAACCCAAACTTGTTCTGTAGGTCACCATGTTAGACTAACATACCAAAAATCAGCTCAATATCTGGAAGCGTGCAGGACAAAAAGTCCGCAAAACTGAAATTTTGACGAACTTTTCAAAGTTCAAGGGCCGTAATTTTGGTAAATTTCAGTGGAGCAGAACAAAATGCAAACTTGATCTGTAGGCCACCATGTTAGACTGACGTACCAAAAATCAGCTCAATATCTGGAAGCGTGTAGAAAAAAAGTCCGGAAAACAAGTAGGACTGACTGACGGACTGACGAACGGATCAGTCAAAAACATTATACCCCCACAACTTCGTTGCGTGGGGTATAATAATCATCAACAATTTGATTAATAAAGCACTGGGTACAATCCAATGCTTCATTGATTAAAATTTTACTGATGATTTTTAAAATGCATGCATGGACATCACTGCCCATGCCTGGATTGCAGCCAGTCCAAGGCTGTACTGTGACTTCAAACTCGGCTGATATGATGCTGATCTCAGATTATATGAATCAAGCTAGAGTTGTCCGCATTGAGCCATTACAAGGCACAGGCATTTTGTTTACCAAAAAATTGTTTACCTTTATTTGTTGTTAGCTATCAATCAGTAAAGACATTACCAGGCAAAAGTGAGTAGTTTTTGTATGGCGCAGAATTAATGATGGCAATAAGTAAAGATTAGGTAGGTGATGAGAAAAATGAAGTGAGTTGTACACAAACCAGAAAATAAGCAGACTGTCGTATAAAAATGAGGTCCCCAGAGGGTGAATGTAGTGATGCTACCCTGCACAGCAGGGTAACATCACTAAATTTACCCTCTTTGAACCTCAATCTGAATCAGGGTCTCAAAACTAAACAGAAAGAGGTACCCAGAGGATAAACTGGCTCACTGTATGGGATAGCATCATAAAATTCACCCTCTAGGGACCTCATTCGGCAAATGTCAGACCGCTTATTTTCAGGCCTGGTTGTACAGAAAATTTAACAAACTAAGAATCAGAGTTGTAAATGGAGAATCATTGAAATAAGGGAAAAGATAATTCAGCTATCCGAATGTTGTGGTCGTGGGGACACCCCAGAGGGGGAAGCAACGATGGAGAAGAGGAAACTTCAGACGTAACCCTTTGAACTCTGGTGGTATCTTCCATGCCAGTTCAATGGCAACAATTAGAACAGTCCATATTCATTATTTGGGGTAGACCAATCAATATTTTCAACGTGCAGCCTCTGGATTGGTCTACCTCACATGTTTAGTGAACAGCCATCCTATTTAATAACGGAATGGCAAATCATGTTCCTGGCCGGAAAAATGGGCCACTAGGGTTCAAAGGGTTAAGGAAAAGAATGACAAACAATAATACCGTCAGAAAACTGAAACAGATCTAGGAACATTTTGTAACTTTTTTATTTGGTTTAATAAAGTTAAGTAATGTACAGTTCATGGAGAGTGTATTATCACTAAATCACCCACGGAGTGAAGATCCACCCAAGCAATAATTGCAAATTTGTTGCAAAGCATAACTAGCACAAGCAAAGTTTAAGCCAATGGACCTCCAGGTTAAACCCGGAGGTCCATTGGCTGAAACATTGCTTGTTTTTTTTGTCGATATGTACAAAATTTGAAAGTTATGGCTTGGGTGATACTCACATGTTCAGTGAACAGCCATCCTATTTAATAACGGTATGGCGAATCATGTTCCTGGCCGGAAAAAGGCCACTAGGGTTCAAAGGGTAAAGGAAAAGAACGACAAACAATAATACCGTCGGAAAACTGAAACAGATCTAAGAACATTTTGTAACTATTTCATTTGGTTTAATAAAGTAAGTAATACATGTACTACTGATGACGGTGTTATATAACGATCACCCAAGTAGGATAACATCATTGGGTAACCTACTCACCTGAATGGTATTGCTTTCAGGTATACATTGAGTGGACGAGGTCCTGTTGTATATTTACTGATAATGAGAGGAAAAATAATCTGTACTGGTATTAAAGGCACTGCAAACAAAGCTAGTCGTTCTTTTGGCATTCCTGATTCTATAAGCTTCAAACTGGTAACAGAATCTGCAGCAGCAAATCCAATCTATAAAACAATATAATCAACAATCAGTCCTAGATGAGATTTAATCAACATATTCTCTATGTAACTTATTTGTGTTTAACCCTTTACTGAACGCAGACGATAGCAAAATATATTATTTTAAATATCATTTTTTAAATTTTTTCAAAATTTTTTTTTTCAGCAAAACCATATCATGTGGCACCTCATTATAACAAGCTCTACAAGCTCGTTCCAAGAAGGGGTCACATGATATGGTTTTGTTGAAATTTTTTGAAAAAATTGAAAAAATGATTGAAATTTTTTGAAAAGTTAAAAAATTTATAGTCATTTTTATATTTTTTATACTTACCAATGACCCAGACTTAGCTGGTGCTAGCTCCTAAAATTCTAGGGCCAAACACAAATTTTGCCCTCAATCTCCAAAATTTGCATCAAAATCTGAAATTCAATGTCCTGTGTGGTCCTCCATACTTTTATGCACTGCGCATGCGCAGTGTCAAGGAAGTCCCGAAATTGGTGCCAATTCTCATTCTTACAACCAGCGCCTGGTAAGTGTGTAAGTGGGGAGGTATGAGTTCCCAACTCATGGGAGGGCCATCCCCGTCTGGGTCATTGGTAAGTATAAAAATATATAAATTACTATAAACTTTTTAAAATTTTTATACTGTACCAATGACCCAGACTTAGCTGAATAGAAAAAAGGCTGGAGGGCCTAGGACATAAAGGAAAATCCAATAGGCTCAATTACATGTAAACAGAATTATCCCCTCAAGGAGAAAAGGAGAAACAGGCTTTACATGTATCTTTCTTGTTTATCTAAAAAAAGAAAGACACAAAACCATTCCGTAATTGAGCACAATAACATCAATGATCTCTATTAACATCCAGTATAACCTGTTATACTAATTTTTTAAAGAGAAGCCAATAAATAAAGATAGTCCAGAGAATGAGACTCTTTATACTCATTTAAAAGTGTCCAAGGATTGTATATTAACGCTCATATGACACGTGACATATACAAATGCTTCACATCGAGCTACAATTTAAAAAATATTGCATGAATGAGATAACATTAGCTTTACACTTTAAAACCATCCCGGAACCGACTCGGAATTACAGACTCTAGAGGAGGTATTACCTTGCTTTTCACTATAAAGCAGGTGATATAAGGGAACACCATTCCCCCACCTTTCCCCTTGCTCTTGGTCAAATACTCTAGAGCGAAGGGGGCAGCAGGACAGAGTCACTGCCAGAATAGAAAGCCTGCATAACTATAGTTGCAACTGTTTAGTGGACGACATTCTGAGCAACAGATAATGGACCTAAACAATGCAGGTCGCCAGAAATGGACTCAATATTTCTAAGATAAAAATTTGTGAATGTGGATGGCTGAGACCAATATGCAGCCTTCATCAAATCGGTAATAGCAACACTATTAGCATAAGCTCAAGATGTCGATAGAGCTCTTACTTCGTTCGACAAAATCTTAAGCACAGACTGCTGAGTTGAAGATAATTTTTCCTAAGCAGTACAGATAGTTAATTGAATCCACCTTGCAATAGAATGGACCATAATGTCCCTTCTATTTGGCAGCAGAGACAGAAAGAAATGTTTATGCCCTTTCTGATCAACTCAGATCTACGTTTGTAAATACGTATAGCTCTAACAGGACAGAGTAAAGGCCTATGCCCGTCTGAAGACGGAAGAGCCTTAATAACAATAGGTTCAGGATACTTATTAGGAGCCTGATTCTTAGCCAAAACTCCAACATTAGTAGTCAATGTAATAGTATTACCAACACTACGATAGTGAGAATCATCAACAGATAGTGCATGAAGCTAACTCTTTCAGAAAACGAGAAGGCTAAGAGAAAAGCTGTCTTATAAGATAAGAATTTGAAGTCCACCGTGTCAAGAGGCTCAAATGGCACTTATTTTAGCTTAAGAAGAACCCAAGCTAAATTCCACTTAGGAATTAATCTAAGGGTTCTAGCTCTATTTATCGAAAAGTTTTTCCTTAACTTAGATAAAGAGACATTAGATCCAATCTGTAAGCTATCATGATGTGCAGAGGTATCTGAGAGCATAGACTTACAACCCTTAATGGTAACGAGCTGCAGTTTGATCTCATCAAACAGGTAGACCAGAAAATTAGCAATGTCTGGAATGGAGGGATCATAAATATCAATAGCATGATCCCTACACCACCGTGAGAAAACGTTCCACTTAGCAGCATAATTTAGCGAAGAGGAGGTCCTCCTACAGTTAGAAATTGCGTCCAATGCTCGTCCTGTAAAATACTTGCCGTGCAAGAAGGACCGCACAACAGAAATACGTGAAGGTTGAGACCTTCGGGTTGTGATCAGTGTGTGCGATTTCCCCTGTGAAAGAAGGTCCTCCCGTGGAGGAAGCTTCCGTGGAATGTCCCACAACAGACACCTGAGTAGATTTATCCATGGTCTCTGGGGTGACAGAGATGCTACCAACAGAATCTTGCAGTGGGATTACTTGATTTTAGCAATAACTGTTGAATCAACGGAGCTAGAGGATACGCGTATTCCGTCCCAAGAGATCACGAGGGCATCTACTGCAAATGTTCGAGGATCTGGGCACGGCGACACATACGTCTGCAACTGATTGTTGAGATGTGTCGCAAATAAGTCTATCATAGGGCGCTCCCATTGGTAGCAAATCTGATTGAATACTCATTTGTTGAGAGTCCATTCTGACGGCAACATGCGACCCTTCCGAGAAAGGGAGTCTGCTAGAACGTTCAGACGACCCGGAATATGACAGACCGATAGAACTTGATGCTCTAGGACAAACAGAAGGATTCTTTCTGTTAAGTTCAATAACGGAATGGAATGAATGCCTCCCTGGTTCCGAATATACGCTACTACTGTTGAATTGTCGGACAGAATTTGAACATGTGAATTCTGAATAATGTTCATCCAATGATGTAGCGCAAGCCAAATTGACATCATCTCTTTGATGTTTATGTGCTTGTCTAGGAACTGCGGATCCCAAAGACCCTGGCACTTCAAATCTGTTGGGCTCAATGTTGCGCCCCAACCTGTTTGACTGGCATCCGTCATAGTCGTAAAACTTGGATCCGGCTATTGCAGTGGAACTCCCTGAGTTAACCACTGAATATCTGCCCAAGTCTGAATCTATTATTTCACTTGATTTGACAAGACGATGTTCGTTTCGAGTGAATGAATTTTCACACTCCAATTCTGAGTCAGAAATATTTGGAGTGGCCGAGTACATAGCCGCCCCATTGAGATTGTTGTGCGTCTCGAAGCTCATTCCCAGGTGGGTGAATGACTTGGACGGCACCAGATCCGACTTCTTTTCGTTTACTATGAAACTGAGACGTCGGAGCAGTTGAAGAAGACTCTGAACATCGTTCTGAAGCGCTAACTCGTTGCTGTACCTCTGAAGAATGTCGTCCAGGTAGGCCGATGTTACCACAGACGAATGAGCTCGGAAATGAGTCATTACCGAGTTCATTATTCGAGTGAAAGCCCAGGGCGCTAGATTCAGACCGAAGCACATTGCTTGGAACTGACAAACGACTCCTAGGACAGCGAAGCGAAGATATTTTCTGAACGCCGGATGAACCAAGACGTGAAAGTACGCATCTTTTGAGATCTATGCTCGCAGCATAGTCATTCCCCCGAATGCTCGCTCTGACCAATCAGATGGTCTCCATATAAAATTTTGGAGCCACGATCAGCTTGTTTGTCCAGCTCAGATCTATGACTGAACGAAACGAGCCATCTGGTTTTGGAACCAGAAAGAGATGGCTGTAGAAACCTGGAGATTCTTGGATTTCTACAACCTCTATCGCGTTCTTCTCCAGAAGAGATTGGACTTCTGATAGAAGCGAATCTCTCTTCTGAGGATTTGACGGAAACTGAGTCCATCGTGGACTTCGAGTTAACAGGGTTTTCTTTTGAAGGACAGTTTCAGCCCTTCTGAAATCACCCTTTGAACCCATGGGTCGTCCGTAATTGACAACCAATTGGTTAAGAAACTCGATAACCTTCCGCCCACTGGAACACAATAGAGGTTTACACCATCACCTCCTGGATCTGCGAGGCTTGCGGGAGGAGAAACCATTACCTCCACGACCCGCACCTCGCCCCGTCGACCTAGGGGTGTCTGACCGGTTGCCTCGGCCAGTATTACGACCCCTACCTGTGTCGCTACCCTGACGGTCTCTGTAGTAAGATCTAGAGGTCTTCTTAGAACCTCTATAGGAACTTCCCTTTGTGTACTCGCCCCAGAAGTGCCTGCCTTACTCTTCTCCACTGAATCCGACTTTAGAAGCGGATTTAAAGAGCAAAGAGTCTGAAGCTTTCTTAGTAATCTGATCATAGATTATGGAAAGCTTGTTGTCAAAGAGAAGCTCTCCGGAGACCGGAGCGACTCGAAGAGAGTTTTTCACCTTACGATCTAGTCAGGGCAGCATCACGTCTAACTAACTCCAGATTTGCCACTGAAAGGGCGGAGTTATGCATAGAGTATGCTATGGCCCTCGAAAGAACTCTTGAGGAAGTTTGTACATCCTGGAATTCTTTTCCTTCGAGACGTAATGATAATGCTCTGGTAAGGTGATCTGCATACGATAATGCGTCTGAGCTGATTCTGTTAGATGAGATTGTCGTTTCCAGCGTATTGGATTGAACAGACATAGACGACACCAAAGACAATTCTAGGTCTTCCAGACGCAGAGGAACTCTTGGCACGCCCTGTCCGGCCGTTTTAAATTTATTCCTTGAATTGATGAAAGGCAGCTGTAGAGCATTAGAAGATAAGAAACCGGACTTTCCCGGCTTAGAGGTTAGTTTGAATATAGCGTCATTCAAAAGTTCAAATGTCCGCGTGACATTTCTGGACTGGGTCGGAAACTCAGGTGCCATGTCCCTATTCCGGCCAAAGAAATCTGTGTTCAGTGACGCTATCAGTCTCTTATCCCGTAATGCAGCATTTTGGTCTGGAGGAACAACTTCAGGAAGGTATTGCCAGATAAAATCTACGGCTACCTTATGTTGTTCAGAAAGAGAAAATTCCAGCTCCGCTGAATCCCTTTCGCCATCCAGCTGGACCACTTGGTAATCTCGGTCGTCCCTTTCTGACTCTGCAAGGGAACGAACCGACCCAGCTTCCTCAGACAATTCCTGATCCGAAAAAGTTTCCTACTTGGGACCTCTTAGGCAATTGTATTTCCTTAAGCACATTGGGCGCTAGCTCTTCATTTGACTGCGACGACAGAGACACACTTCTTGAAGACATCATGGAAACATCACCCTGTTCTTGTTCCTCTGAAAAAGAGACTGAAAAACTAGAGTGACCTTGCGGAGAGAGGACCGGCATGGACCTCTCACCGCTAACAACATACCGTGACACACGTCTCCAACGTTTGTCATCCAAATTGGCACACACTGAGCAAGAATTAGTGCAAGTACACTGACTACGTGGAACACAATGGACATGAGAATCAGAGGAAGACTTTCTCGAATTACAATTTGAACAATATTCTTTCATCCTGAAAGAATATAAACAGTCATAGTACTCGCACTAGCCCTTGAAAACAAAGATACATGATATTAATATAATCCATTACAGCATTTCGAAAAAATATTTCAAAAGAAAAAAATTTTTCGAAAAATTTTCAGGTGAGCCCACGTTCCCAATGGGAACAATGAGCCCAAATGGATCCCAAAAAAGCCTAAGTGTGAACAAAAATTTTAAAACATACTTAAAAATTAATGTTACACCACCCTAGGGTGAGGACATAACCATGGGAAAAAACAGAGTAATCATTCTGTTACCAAGCCAAAACTCCCAAGAAATTTCAGTAAAAAAATTACAAAAATTATGCCAAAAGCATGGGAGAATAGCAAGGGGGGAATCAAGGAAAGGGAGAGAGGAAACACTGAATAAACAATGGAAATTCCATAGCAAGAATGAAAACATCAGGCCCATGCCCCGAAATTAGGGAACATGAAATAATTTCGTAAAAAAATTATAAGTTACAGCTCTGAACACATTCTGCCACTGTTTCTTCCTCTCATCCTTTATTTCATCCTTAGATCCACCATTTCTTTCATGATTATGTGTCTGGCATCATTTTAACTGAGATTTACAAGCACAAACATAAGTGAAATGTTACTGATTTTAGGGCCAAACAAAGAATGAGAATTGGCGCCAATTTCGGGACTTCCTTGACACTGTGCATGCGCAGTGGATAAAAGTATGGAGGCCCTCATAGGACATTAAAATTTCGGATTTTGATGCAAATTTGGGGGATTGGGGGCAAAATTTGTGTTTGGCCCTAGAATTTTAGGAGTTAGCACCAGCTAAGCCTGGGTCATTGGTACAGTATAAAAATATAGTATTTTTTCAGCTGCTGAATTTGCATATTATGTGGGCAGCTGTGGCCGATTCACTGGGTAAAGGGTTAAGATCCCTCTCAACATCTATGGCTATATTTATTTACAGTATGTGGAGAGCAGATTATAAGTAAAACATTCATTGCTGTGACAGTGATGACGAGTGGAGAGGATTAAATGATCGCAGCAAATACAACTGAGGATTAAGTAAGTAGTAACTAACCAGAAGCAAACACGCTCATAAATAAACAATATGGGAGACTTCGCCATGTCAATGAGTGATGGGGTTTAACCTGTACTGAAACCTTGCTCTGATAATTGTTTGCTTCATGTTTGGTATCCACATTATGCAAACAGATATTTAATTAAAAATATATGTAATAAAACTAACAAATGAAACGGGACACTAATAGTAACTGGTAATCTGCAGTTGCACAACCATACATTGTACTGAAATAATATTGCCGTTAAATATTGAAATGCGACCTGCATGAAGCCTTGATGGTCTGAAGGTTTCCGTTTGTCATTTTGTGATGACTCTGCATTGGATGAAGACATAACTTTTCTTGGTTATGTGTGTGTTGGGGGATGGGGGGGGGGGGGGGGGGGCTGAATAGCATACCCCTCTCATCCCAATATATCTGGTGTAGCTGATACATATGAAGATTCCTGATCAGTTTCTGTTAGACTCTGGAGATTCACAACAGAATGACATGCAAAAATAAAATTGGCATTCTGTCTTTGGATTCCAATCTTACTGTGCTGACTGGCTAAAAACAATTAAACATGTGTTTCGAGTACAGTGTATGCTTATATATTCATCAATCAGGTTTGAGAGACAAAAATCCAGAAATCTCAGCTTTCAATAACGACATCAATTTTTTATAACTTTCCCAAACCACTGAACAAGATGTGTCAACAGATAGAAGGTTTTGAGTTACTAGTGCAGTTTCGGCCCTAAAGCAGTTCGACCCATATGACATTAAACTTAATTGAATTGAACATACATGTATTCCATACTACGCACAACTTCCTTGTTGGCCCATCACAAACCATTAGGGTACACAGGACAAAGAGTCTGAAATGATACCGATACATGATGGCATGGGGGGAGTAGAAGCCTAATAGAGCAAAAATCCAATTGTGTAAAAAGCAACACAAGTTTCACTTAAGGGGCATCTAAACGTAATCCTAAAGCCCATCAGGTAAACCATGTCTGGTGTTCAGAATGAAATAAAAATTTAGCATCCTGTAACGGCCTGGGGGAAGATCCAATCTGGGGGTGCACCCTGTAGTGAGGGTGACTGAGATATGAGTGAGGAAAATATGGAAAAAAAATAAATAATATTCAGGTATGTTCGTGATACACCACCATTTATGGTCCTCTAACCACATACCTGCTGGAGCTGCATTGGAACACAGTGTCACTCGTCAGATCTGTGAACTTTAATGGGTAGTTTTCCATCCCCCCCCCCACCCCCCAACCCCCACACTTGTCATGCCAACTCTGCATTCACATTTGAGAGATAGGCCTCCTGAAGGAATATCTATAAAACAAGTAGCATGCCACTCAATACTGGTTGGGAAAACTTTCCACAAAGTTAAGTCATTGGTAATATTTTAACAGGCTCAACACAAAATAAAAGCGAAACAAGAGGCCCCACAAGGCCTGAAGCACACAACTTGAACAGAACCTGATATAAACAGAGTCCAAGAATGAATCTACATTAAACAATCAATCTCCATAGGATCAATTGTCAATCGTTCAGCCCTCAGGAGTGACTAAAATAGTCCAAGCATCATACCTTTTTTTCAGTTGATCATAATGTAAAAAGTGGAGCTCACTTATGGAGCTTCTTGATACAACCTATGTGGATTAATCTTACACACCTCTAGAGGGTACTAAATAAAAAATTTCCTAATTCTTCAGCTACCTGGCCAATTGTGGCTTCCATAGGGAGCCCAAATATTAACCCAGACACTTGATTCAAACAAACTTGAATCTCACCCCTCTAGAGATGTTGTATACCAAATATGAAAGCATTCTGACTGGTGGATCTGAAGAAGATTTTCAAAGAAAATTCCTCATGTTGCAAGTTAAAATTTGGGCTACCTTAGAGAGTCCAAATATTAACCCAGGGACCTGATTTGAAGAAACTTGAATCTGATTCCCCTAGAGATGTTGTAAACCAAATATGAAAGAATTCTGACTGGTGGATCTGGAGAAGATTTTTGAAGAAATTCTCTCATACTGCACCAAGTTAAAATTCGGGTTCCCATATTAACCCAGGCACTCACTTTGACCAAACTTGAATCTGACACCCCTAGAGATGTTGTATACCAAATATGAAAGCATTCTGACTGTTGGATCTGAAGAAGATTTTTTTAAAGAAATTTCCTCATATTGCACCTAGAGTTGCACTGCACGGTATTCAAATTTCAATACCGGTATCAGTGTTGAAAAAAATACCACGATATACTGATATATCGTAAACAAGTTCAGAATCTGAACAAAGTTATTAGTGCTTGTGACTGATAGTCACTGATATTGATGATTACTTTCAGATTGCTGAACTACTTAACAAACACGGGGGCAAAATTGCAATGCAAATCCACGAATCAATTCGCTTAACCCTTTACCCAACGAATCGGCCACATCCGTGGGCATAATATGCAAATTCAGCAGCTGAAAAAATACTATTTTTCAAAACATTTCAACAAAACCAAATCATGTGAACCTCTATGGAATGAGCTCATTGAGCTCGTTCCAATGAGGGGTCATATGATATGGTTTTGTTGAAACTGTTTGAATTGTGGAACACTTGTTACTTTCTGCATTATGGCTATTTCATGACTGCAATACATGTATAAAGTCAAGTTTATCCAGCCAGTATAGAAGTCACACTTTTTCACTAAAAAAAAAAATAATCTCTAAATTAAATGTCTTATA
Organism: Pictodentalium vernedei; assembly: GCA_031216915.1. Taxonomy (NCBI): domain Eukaryota; kingdom Metazoa; phylum Mollusca; class Scaphopoda; order Dentaliida; family Dentaliidae; genus Pictodentalium; species Pictodentalium vernedei. The sequence continues at coordinate 388,195,164 of CM062290.1, read as the reverse complement.
AATCAGTAGGATAGACTATCCAATTTTGGGGGTAAAAACCTGGGTGATGTTCTCAGCAACTGAGTGCATAAACGGTTGACAACACAGTTATATTTTGAGCGATTAACAATTGAATAAAATGCGTTATTTTATTTTGATTTAAAATCACATCAGCAAGACAGCCCAGACATGAGGAAAAACAATTAAGTGCTATGACTTTTTTGTTTGAACAAAATAGCCCACAATTCAACACTGCTGTGTTTATTATTTCTTTGTTCATAAACATTAATTAATACAGTTGTTTATGGAGTGTGTGCATTTCGCACCCTGTATTTTCCTCTCCATTGTTTAGTTCTTCTTATGACCTATTGTATTTTAAGTGTAGATAGATATGGTCAGTGGTATGTTTGTGTTACTAATTAATGTTCATGTAAGCAGCCATTATTAATGTATGGATGGATTATTATTGTGCAGGCTTTCTCTTCCTTTTGTTTCCGTTTCTTCACCATGTACGTACATACCCCTAAAACTGCACCTGATGCAATATGTGGTTAGGACAGTTGTTAAAAGATATAAATCCTAGGTTTAATTGAATTCATTACCAATTTCTGGGATAACATCTGTAAAAAAATATATCTGAAGTTACAAAAAAATAGTTAAGTTTTAATTTCTGATTGTCATTGTTTTAAAACTGGGACAAAAAGTGACAGGGAAGTCCAACCCATGTGTCCACTGCCAATGAACACCTTATTAATATTCATAAGTTTAAAGTTCACAATGACAGTGTTGACGGAAATCTGAAAAAATTTATAGTAATTTATATATTTTTTATACTTACCAATGACCCAGACATAGCTGGTGCTAACTCTTAAAATATAGGGCCAAACACAAATTTTGCCCCCCAATCCCCAAAATTTGCATCTGAAACCAAAGAAAACATGTCCTGAATGGCCCTCCATACTTCACCTCTACTGCGCATGCGCAGTGTCAAGGACGTCCCGAAATTGACGCCATTAATCATTCTTACCATCAGTGCCTGGTAAGCGCTATGTCCTCAGCGGGGAGGTATGAGTTCCCAACTCCTGGGAGGGCCATCCCCGTCTGGGTCATTGGTAAGTATAAAAAATATATAAATTACTATAAATTTTTTCAGATTTTTATACTGTACCAATGACCCAGACATAGCTGAATAGTAAAAAGGCTGGAGGGCCCAGGACATAGAGGAAAATCCAATAAGCTAAACTATATAAAATAGAGTCATCTCCTGTAGGAGAAAAGGAGAAATAGGCTTCATGTGTATCTTTCTTATTTATGACAAATTAGAAAGACACAATACCTTCTATAATTGAGCATCATAACATCCATGTTCTCTATTAATATCCAGTATAATTCGTATACTAATTATATTTAAAGTAAGCCAATAAATAAAGTTAGTCCAAAGAATTGAGACTCTTTATACTCTTTTAAAAGTGTCCGAGGATAGTATAATAACATCCGTTTGACACATGACATATTCAAATGCTATACTTTAAAACTATGACATGAATGAATTAAAAACATAACTTCACTTAAGAAACCATCCCAGTAACAGCTCAGAATTACTAACTCCGGAGGAGGTATCCCCTTGTTTTCATAATAAAAACAGGAGACCCAAGGGAACACCCTCCCCCCCCCCTTTTTTCTTGCCCTGGGTCAAATAGCCCAGAGCGAAGAGGGCAGCAGGACGGAGTCACTGCCGGAACATAAAGCCTACATAGCTATAGTTGCAATTGTTAAGTGATCGACTTTCTGAGCAGCTGATAATGGACCTAAACAATGCAGGTCTCCAGAAATGGATACAATATTTCTGAGATAAAAATTTGTGAATGTGGATGGTTGAGACCAATATGCAGCCTACTTAATCTATAATAGCAAAACTATATGTCAGCCCAAGATGTAGAAGAGCTCTTACTTCATGAGCCGAAATTTTAAGCACAGACTACTGAGTTAAGGATAGATTATCCTAAGCAGTACCGATAGTTAACTGAATGCATTAAGTAATAGAATGGACCGTAATGACCTTTCTATTAGGCATCAGAGCCAGAAGAAGCTTTACATCCTACTGATAAACTGAGATCTGTTAATAAATACATAAAGGTCTATCCAGACAGAGTAAAGGCCTATGTCCACTCGAAGACGGAAGGACCTTAAAAACAATAGGTTCCAGATATCATTAGGAGCCTGATTCTTAACCAAAAATACAACAATAGTAGTAAAGGTAATAGAGTTCCCGATACTACGAAAGTGAGAATCGTCCACCGATAGTGCATGAAGCTCACTGACTCTTCAGCAGAAGAGAAGGCTAAGAGAATCGCTGCCTTAAAAAACCAGAATTTGCAACTGCTGTCCCAAGGATTCAAATGGTTGCTTTAGTTAATAAGAACCCAAGCTAAATTCCGAATAGGAATTAATCTAACGATTCTAGGTCTCTTATCGAAAAGTTTCAAACTAACTTAGATAAAGAGACATTAGGCTCCATTGTAAACTATCATGGTGTGCATAGGTATCAGATAACATAGACCTATAACCTATAAAAGTAACTGGCTGCAGATGATTTCGTTAAGCAAGTATACTAGAAAGTTTGCAATGTCTGGTATGGAGGAATCAAAAATATCAACATAAAGATCACCAATGACGGAAGACCCTCCACTTTAGCCGCATAGTATAGCGAAGAGGAGGTCCTTCTACAGTAAGGAATCGCGTCCACTGCTGGTCCTATACAGTGCTTGCTATGCAAGGACCGCACAACGGAATATGTGAAGGTTGAGACCTTGCGGGTTGTGAAAAAGTTGACACGATTTCCCCAGCGAAAAAAGATCCTCTCATAGAGGAAGTTTCCGCGGTAAGTCCCACAGTAGACATCTAAGTAAATTTATCCACCGTCTCTGTGGGACAGAGATGCTACCAACAGAATTGTATTGTGAATGAATAATCCTAGCAATACTTGCTGAATCAACAGCGCTGGAGGATACGTATGTCCTATCATCGCGTCCTACTAGATCGATAGAGCGTTAACTACATATGCTCAGAGATCCGGACACGGTGACACATACGTCTACAATTGATTGGCGAGTTGTGTCGTAAATAAATTTATCACTGGGTGCTCCCATTGATAGCAAATCTGATTGAATACTTGTTAGTTGACAGTCCATTCCGACGGCAACAACGACCCTTACGTGAAAGGGAGTCTGCTAATACGATCCGACGACCGAGAATATGACGAACCGAAACAGAACTTGGTGTTCTATAACAAACAGAAGGATTCTTTCCGTTAAAATCAATAACGGAACCGAATGAGTGCCTCCCTGGTTCCGGATATACGCAACTACTTTCGTATTATCGGACAGGATTGAACATGCGTTTCTGAATAAAATTCATCCAATGACGTAGTGCAAGCCAACATAATATTCTTTCTTGGAAGTAAAGAGCTTGACTAAAAACTACGGAACCCAAAGACCCCGGCACTTCGAATCCGTTGGGATCAAAATGTGTCCCAACCTGTTTGACTGGCATCCATCATAATCGAAAAACTCGGATCCGGCAACTACAGTGGAACTCTCTGAGTCAACCACCGAATGTTTGCCCACGTCTGAATCTCTTGTTACACTTGATAGACAAGAGAACGTGTATATCGAGCAATTCAAGATTGCTGAAAGGTTACCGTCGAAGAGAAGCTTCTCGGGGACCGAAGCGACTCTGAGAGAGTTCTTCACCTTACTATCCACGTGCGTGGATGTAGCTAGGGCCGCGTCACGTCTAACCAACTCCAGGTTGCCACTGAAGGGCGGAGTTATACGTGGAAAACTACTGCCCCTGAAAGAAATCCCATTGAGGATCATATCCTGGAATTCTTTCTCTTGGAGACGTAATGATAACGTCTCAGTAACGTGGTGTACGTATGATAAAGCATCTAAGTTAAGTCTATTATACATCATTGTCGTTTCCAACATCGTGGTTGGAATTGACATAGACGGCGAAAAAGACAATTGCAGTCTTGAGTCTCACCGTCTTAGACGCAAAGGAACTCTCGGTAAGCCCAGTTCTGCCAATAAACAATTATTTTCTAAAATTCACGAAAGGCAGAATAGAGCATTGTGGACAAGAAACTATACTAGCATGTTGATAGCAAGCTTATATATATATAGTGTCGTTCAATAATTCGAATGTTCTAAAGACATTATTGGACTGCGTCGGCAACTCAGGGACAATGTCCCTGAACCGATCCAAAACTCCGAGTCCAATGACGCTATTAGTCTCTTATCCAGCATCGCAGCAATGTAGTCCGACGGAACAACCTCTGGAGGATAATGCCGGAAGAAATGTATGGCAGCTTCTGTTGTTCCGAAAGGGAAAGCTCGAAATCATCCGAATCGCTTTCGCCATCCTGTCGGACCCTATGAAATATTCGGTCGTCCGTACCTGATGCAACAGCGGAGCGTACCGACCCAGCGCTGTCGGATTATTCCTGATCCAACCGAGAATCTGTCGTTTGCGGGGATGCTATGATAAGCTGTGCTATTTTGCATAGCACGTCCGTCACTGAGGCCTGTGGAGAAGCGGTCTTACGATGCATTGCCGCTGGAAGCTCCGTGTTCGTTACCCCGTGCATACTTCTATTATGCGAGCGACCGGAGTGTGCAGGCCTCGTGTCCCTTGGCTACCGGATGGCGTGACCTGTTCGCCATGGAATCACTGAATGCCGAAGCTGGCCGGATATTCAAGGTCACGTAGCCAATGTGTGGTCGTGTGCGCTGCTGTGAGGATGAGGAAGCATTATCAACAGTCACTCGGACTGTCTATATAACGGAGCGTCCGGAGTGGCGGACATATGCTCCGAAGGTGAAATGTCTGTACCACAACATCCGGTCCCATATGTTGTTGCACGAGAGAGGGACCTCTCTCACTCGCCACCCGGACGAGCTAGGAACCGGACTAACAGGCTTCCTCCGATCTCTCCTCTAATCCGTCGTCACTGGGTGTGTACTAAAGTCTATTATAGTGCTCGCATCACCCAAATCTCCATCCTAGACCGCAACGGACAAACCCGACTGCCGAACCATTCAATGAGTGGACGCTACACCGGGTGAGCTAGCGAATGTCAACTCCGTCGATCCTACTAGGGACCTCTTAGGAGATTGGCGTAATCCATGAGCACTAATTGCCGCTAGCTCTTCATTAACTATGACGACAGAGGCACACTTTTGAAAGACATCTCAGTAATTTTGCAAACAAGAAACCAGATATGCTTGTACATAGCAAGCATATAAAAAAAATATATATAGCGTCGTTCAATAAATCGAACGTATCTGAGACATTATTGAACTGTGTCGGAACTAAGGGACGATGTCCCTGAACCGAACCAAAAATTTCTAAGTCCACCGATGCTATCAGTTTCTTATCCGGTATCGCAGCATTCTGGTCCGACGAAGAACCTCTAGAAGATGAAGTCGGATGACATATACAGCAGCTTATGTTGTTCCGAAAGGGAAAGCTCGAAAACCTCCGAATCCCTTTCGGCATCCCGTCGGACCGTATGAAATTTTCGGACGTCCGCACCTGATGCTTCCGCGGAGCGTCCCGACCCAGCGTCGTCGGATATATATTATGCGACAGAGATTCTGTCGTTGCTGGGATGCTGCGATAAGTTGTGCTATTTGGGATAGCACGTCCGTCACCGAGGCCTGTGCCGAAGCGGTCTTACGATGCTTTGCCGCTGGAAGCTCCATGTTCGTTGACTCCCGCATACTTTCTTATGCGAACATCCGGAGTCTGCAGGCCTCGTGTCCCTGGCTATCGGATGGCGTGACCTGGTCGCCGAGGATTCTCTGATTGGCGAAGTTGACTGGATATCGGAGGTCACGTAGCCAAGGTGCGGTCGTGTGCACTGCCATGAGAATGAGGAAGCCTTATTGACAGTCTCTCCAGACTGTCAATATAACGGAGCGTCCCGAGCGGCGGACGTATGCTCCGAATGCAAGACATTTTGTACCACAACATCTGGGGCCAGATGTTGATGTACGAGAGAGGGGCCTCTCTCGCTCGCAGCCCGGAGGGCCTGGACGAGCTATGAACCGGACTAAAAGGCTTCCTCCGTTCTCCCCTCTAATCCGCCGTCACTGGGTGTGCACATGGATGTTTATAGTGCTCGCATCACCCAAAACTCCTTCTAGACCGCAACGGACGAACCCGGCTGCCGGACCATTCAATGAATGGACGCTACACCGGGCGAGCTAGCGGACGTCAAAGGCTGTCGAACCTTCTAGGGTCCTCTTAGGCAATTGACGTATTACCTGAGCACTCTTCCGCTAGCTCTTCATTAATTGTGACGACGGAGGCACACTTTTTGGAAGACATCACGGTTACATCACCCTGATCATGATCGTCTGAAATAGAGATTGATAAAGTAGTGTGACCCTGCAGGGAAAGGACCAGAATGGCTAATTCCCCACTAACATACCGTGACACACGCTTCCCATGTTGTCATCGTAATCAACACATACAGAACAGGAGTTAGTGTGAGTACACTGACTACATTATACAATGATTATGAAAGTCAGAGGAAGATTTCCTCTTATTACAATTGAACAATATCCTTTCAATGTGAAAAGAAAACAAAGTCCTAGTACTCGCACCAACCCCTGACAATCAAAATACATAATAACAAGATCCATTAACAAAATAATTGAATCAAAAACTTTTGAAAAAAATTTTTTTTCAGAACAGCCCAAGTTTCTGAAAAGTAACGTTGAGCCCCAATGGATCCCAAGTCTAAGTGTGGACAAAAATTCTAAAAATATTTTAAACAATTTATGCAACACTTACGAACAATAATAATGTGTCTAGTTATGATTAAATTAACATCAAGATATTATTTTCAAGAAATCCCCCCTCACACAGAGGGCTGTTGGAAATGTAAACAATAAGTGTAAAAACACTAGATCAAGACTCCAGGCACCCTGGCCCGAAATCAGTTACCAATAATACACTATCTGATGCAAAACAGAGACTTCCAGGGAAGAAACTGCAGAACATCAGATGGTAGATGCAGAACACTACGCCTAACCACCCATAGGTGGAGACGTAAACATGGGGAAAAGAACAGAATACATTCTGTTATCAAGCTAAAACTCCCAAGAAATTTTAGTAATAATATTACAGAAAATATGCCAAAAGCATGGGAGAATAGCAAGAGGGGACTTAAAGGAAAGGGAGAGAGGAAAACACTGAATAAGCAGTGTAATCTTGATAACAAGAATGACCACAACAGGCAGTTGCCTCGAAAATAGGTAACTTAACATAATTTCATCAAAAAATTTTAAGTTACAGCCCTGATTATTTTCTGTCACTCATTTTTCCTCTCCTCCTTCTATATCCTCCTTAGAATCACCATTTCACTAATATTTATGTGTCTGGCATCATTTAAACTGAGATTTACAAGCACAAAGATCAGTCAGATGTTAACTGATGGAGGGCCAAACTAAGAATAATTAATGGCGCCAATTTCGGGACGTTCTTGACACTGCGCATGCGCAGTAGAGGTGAAGTATGGAGGGCCATTCAGGACATGTTTTCTTTGGTTTTAGATGCAAATTTTGGGGATTGGGGGGCAAAATTTGTGTTTGGCCCTATATTTTAAGAGTTAGCACCAGCTATGTCTGGGTCATTGGTACAGTATAAAAATATGTTGATCAACTTGGCTTCAAGCTTTATCTGTTTTGAGAGGCATGGAATAAATAAAACAAACACTCCCTATAATGATTTTTATTACAAACACCCCCTATATGGGAAAACATGAGATTACATACACAAATGTACACAAATGTGTCAAAGCATTCATTCCCTGAATTCGACGCACTCCCCAAATATTCAACTTTCATTTTCAGTTTAAAATTGCTAGTATGAGTATACTTATTTGTAACTTGTGCAGCTGAAGTACACTGCGAACTGTGTTTTCATTGGCCGAATGAGGATTGATTGACACAGACTTCATAACACGAGTTGTCAGCCTGGGAGGAGTTTCAAGTAGTATTCATCTGTTTTCTATGATTGACATCTGGGGAATGACAGACATGATAGAAGACAGTGACTGTTTTTCCCCCAATAATATATCAACTTCAACTTTGATAATTTTGATATGATACTGTTTCTTACAATATACTGGTACTTTTAAAACAATACTGGTATTTATCTGGTACCATTCTCAATACCGGTAATTACCAGTTTACTGTTATACCGTGCAGCCCTACCAACACCACAATGTCAAATCCTAGATTTGGAATTTTGAAATTTCCTTTTTATACTCCTATGCATGTTGCCCTGTTGCAACTGGCCTATCAATTAGGTGCATGTATGTAAAAAGAAAAAAGCTGTTTGATCCGGGATTTCAGCGAATGCAGTGATATACTTCACTCAAAGAAAAAAGGGAGGTGACCCTTGTTTTTTTTATGTTTTTTAAAATACATTTAAATTTTTCCAATCTCAGTTTGACCCAGATGCTCATCATTAACACGATAGGTGCCACGATCAAACTGAAATGGGAGAATATGTCTCCAATTCTGATTCCAAGTGTCAAGCAGAGGCCATGTCAGACCAATTATATTTGCCAGAGTTTAATCCTTTACCCAATGAATCGCCCACATCCACCCACGTAATATGCAAATTCAGCAGCTGAAAAAATACTATTTTTCGAAAAATTTCAACAAAACCATATCATGTGACCCCTCTTTGGAATGAGCTCGTTGAGCTCATACCAATGATGGGTCACTTGATATGGTTTTGTTGAAATGTTTTGAAAAAATGGTATTTGAAATAATAAAAATTTTGATATCGTCTGCATTGGGTAAAGGGTTAAGCATATCTTTTGTATTTTGTACTTAGTCTTTCTAAAGTCTCTGATTGCTGAAGTTGATGGGGTGGGGTGGGGGAGGGGTGGGGTGGGGAGGGGTGGGGTTGAGGGGGGCTGGTACATGTATGGTCACAGAGAGTTACAAAGGCCTATGTGTAATGTATAGGGTAGGTTTCTTCTTTTGAGAGTCGATTTCTATCATGTCCTTTCTGCTGTTTCCTTCAAACAGTTTATATTTTTCTGGAACTGGAAGAATTGGAACATGCTTGGGCCAGCTCTGAGTTTGCTGTGGATCTCCAGGCATTTTGTATAGTAAATAAATTTCCGTTTTCACACTCTTAAAATGTCTTTTAAATTTTGAATTTATTGCCGCATTTCAAATGTGTTTCGATTCCGGTGTAACAGGATATCTTCCCCCCCTGGGGGGGAGGGGGAGATATCCTAGTATATCTCCCCCCCCCCCCCACCCTGGATATCTCCCCCCCCCCCACCCCACCCATAAAAAAAATTGTTTTGATTAATTTGACATTATTTGATGATGAAATGGTGAGAACAGATCCTGGCCTGGATATCTTCCCACCCAGCCCTAACTCAGTGTTTATATTCGAAACCAATTTCTCTACCCAAAACAGTTACACTTCATGTCACATGACAACATGAACCAGAATAGTTGAGAAAATATTGAAATGAATTTTTGTCACAGGTTTTCAACTGGATGAGAGCAAGATATCCAGGTTGAACCTGAAAAAAACCAACATTCTGCCCCAAAAAAACATTTTTCTTGCCATTTCATCATCAAATAATGTTAAATTAATTTTTGTGGTGTGGGGGGGGGGGGGGGGAGATATTCAGGGTGGGGGGGAAGATATACTAGGATATCTTCCCCCCCAGAGGGGAAGATATCCTAGGATATCTTCCCCCGCGGGGGAAGATATCCAGGGGGGGGGGGGGGGGGGGGGGAGATGACGTGTGACACCGGTATAAGTGAGTTGCATGATTGTTTATTATATTATTATTAGATGCAGGAAACAAACTTATAAATTCATTTCAGCAACAAAACCATAAAAAAAGTTGATAAATGCATTTCTAGAAAAGGCACAACCACATTTTCATTCCCAATTTTTGGTCTACAGTGATTGTTCCTACAACTACTTCTGCCCTGTAGTGTACATTTATTAACCATTTGAAAACTCATACATGGGCCAAAACATTTATCTATTTGATTCATTCAGGTTGGTTGGCCAAAACAGGTGCTCTTCTGAAGTTACTTAATCCCTAACTCTTGTGAGTGCAATGACTTTCCAGCAATTTTTGGTACAACTGATCACTGGAAAGTTGCTATGATTCAACTGTTGCTACAAGTGATGATGATAGAGAAAATATCGCTGCAGACAATTTGCTTATAATTCCCTCTCCACATACTGTATTGGTGTTTAAGGTAAGAACTACTTAGCTATTTCTTGCACCTAACAGGCTCAAAAATACTGAAAAACAATGCAGAAATCACACAGTGGATATCTACAGTTTTTACTGTGACTAACAATACAGAGTGTATTTAGGATCATCTGGGTAATTTGTTCATCAAGAAATGCTGAATTGTACTTTTTCATTATATTTGTTCTTGGGTCATTCAAAGTTGGGACTTTCAACACAATAATTTGTCTTACACCACCGTGTTAATTAAAAATTATAAATTTAAAGTAATTTGTATATTTTTTATACTTATCAATGGCCCAGACTTAGCTGGTGCTAACTCAAAGTTATCAAGGGCCAAACACAAATTTTGCAACCCCCCAATCCCCCAAATTTGCTTGCAAAACCAAAACTTAAAAGCCCTATCTGGTCCTCCGTACTTTTACTCTATGCACATGCGCACCGGAGTGAACGTATTTGGCGCCAACATCATTCTTTGTAGAAAAGAGTACTACATAATAACTCAGCGGGGAGGTATGAGTGTCCACTCATGGGAGGGCCATACCTGTCTGAGCCATTGGTAAGTATAAAAAAATATACAGATTATTTTAAATTTATAATATTTTTATGCTATAAACCCAATGGACCAGACTTAGCTGAATCGTAAAAAGGCGGAGAGCCTAGGACTTCAGACTTGGCTTTAACAAACTTATATCTCACCTACCTAAGGATACTGTATACCAATATATCAAGTATCAAAAGATTCTGACTGGTGAATCTGAAGAAGATATTTTAAGAATATTCCTCATATTGAACTAAGTTATAATTCGACCTCCCACAGGGAGCCCAAATATCAACCCAGGGACTTGGCTTGAACAAACTTGAATCTCACCCCCCAAAGGATGCTGCGTACAAAATATCAAAGCATTCAGACAGCTGGATCTGAAGAAGAAGATTTTTAAAGAAAACTCCTCATTTTGAACTAAGTTATAATGCAGGCTCCCACAGTGAGCTCAAATATGAACCCAGGGACTTGGCTTGAACAAACTTGAATCTCCCCCCCCCCCCCCCCCCCCATAGAGAGCTCAAATATGGACCCAGGGATTTGATTTCAATAAACATGTGAAACAATCTTCCAAAGATGTTATATGTGAAATTTGAAAGCTTTTGGAGCAGTGGTTTGGGAGAAAAGTAGTCTTAAATGTTTTTCCTATTACCCACAGTGTTAAAAAATGCTGACTCAGCACTTTCTCAAAAGTCCCAAAAAAGTACCCCATGATAAAACCGATTGCAATTTTTTTTGACCATTCCATTCTGTTCGTCCTACGGAAGCTTCACAACAAATAAGAATTCTCAGCGCCGTGTAGTTTTTGAGATATGGGCATTTTAATTTTTTTTTATTTTTAGCTCCTGCAGTTCCCAATAAGCCCTCATATCAAATTTGGTTCAAATCTGCCTCTCGGTTTGGAAAATATAAATTCTTGCCCCTCCCATAACGAAGGCAAATATAGCTCCTCGAATTTCTCTTGAACAAATCTGAGTCTACACCCCAAAAGGAAGCTGCACACCAAATATGATGTCTCTGCTACTGCCAGTTCATGAGAAGAAGATTTTTTAAGATTTAAGCACACTTTTTGGGCGTAGCCCTACTGCCGAGGGGCAAGGCAACTTGATTTGAACAAAATCAAAATGCGATGTCATAACAAATTATTATCTCAAATGTCAATTAAATTGGTTCAGCGGTTTGGGAGGAGAAGATGCAAACACCATGTTCACAGACGATGGACGAAGGACAGTGAGTGATCACTATAGCACCCCTGACTGAAAGTCAGGTGAGCTAAAAACTGGAATACAAGCTTATTTTGAAAACAATACCCCAATCTTCAAAATGAGATATTATGTTATGATCTACTAAAAACTACACATGGGACTTGAAAATAAGACGAATATGCCTGTACTATAAGGTGATCAGTGTGATAAAACACTAAAACTCTTTCCTGTTTAACTCCAAATGATTGCAGCATTTTGAGGCTGACTATTCAATGCATTTCACAGGTGCAGTGCTTCTGTGTCGCATCAGGTTTTTCAGGGTCTGAGTGGAGGTCCTGTACCATACAGTAACAAAGGTCGGATAGTCTTTTGATTGTCTTGCCACATGCAGGCCTTTAAATTCTTCCCAACTAACGACATTAAATGCTGTGCCCAAATAAGATAATTGCACCCAAATTATGCAGAGTTTGAAACTTTTTTCAAAATTTTGTAGTGTTTTGGCAATATATAGTTTGGCCAGGTTTCTCTGATGCTTGCAATATAGCTTAGAGCTTACCTTCGAATCAAACAATGCAACAGATAAATAATTTTTTTTAAAAACCCACAGAGTTTGCCATAGAAAAGCAATCGGCATCGACAGTGTCATAAATGACACTGTCTATGCCGATTGCTAATCTGTGGCGAATTTCCTATGATCATGCACTTAAGCTTGAGATCTATTATATTCATGTTTGTGGTATTTCTCAGTAAACGGCATGCATAATTTACAATCAAATAGATCTTTGGCTTAACACTGGGAAACTAAGAAGCCCTCTCAAGTTAGTCAAGTAAACTTAGTTAAAGGGTGGTGGGAGGGAACCAGTGACAATGGTGAAGACCAATAACAAGGGTTGTAAACTAGCATTTTAAGACAGGGGACCTAAAACCTAATATAGATGCCAAGAAGAAGAAAATACCAGCGCTTTTTCTCTAACCAATCAGGCCACATCCATATTTGCCACTGTGCCCAAATTAGACTGATCTAAAGGTCTAGCCACATGTATGTTGCATTGTATTCAAGAGGGCCTCAGTCAGTATTGACCTTGTTGCATGATCTTGTATCTTGTTGTTTCATTCAGTATGTGAACTTCATCAGAAGCTCAGCCTCTGACACAAAGTTCAAATACTGAACAAAACCAGTTAGGCTGAATAGACGAAGATCCTCTTGGACTCCTTAGAATTTTTTTTTCTCATGGGGTCATCATTGTCCAACTCTGGTCATTTATATCCACACTTGACAGCAGCAAAGTTTTCTCATTAGTCTATCTGTAATTAATTTTAACAGCAGAAACTCACCTTTCCAGTTAACAAGATTACTGAATATGATATTACAGCAGGAAGGCAGATTATCTTAAATAATTGTTTATATGTTCCAATAATGCCTTGATCAATATCTACACTAGCATCTTCTTTTTCTTTCTTCATAATCCATACTATTGTTGTTGTGGTGAAAAATACAATACCCCAGAAATATAAAAAACCTGCAACGATACTGAAGATCGTTAGTGAGAAAAATATGAGCAAAATAATGTTTTCTTGTGAAGCCTTTATTATTTTTCAGTGTTAAACTGGTAGAGTGCTGGAAGCCCATATTAGGGCTTTATGAAATACCACGGGTTGTGACTATAATACTTACACTCTGTTAGAAGAGGTTTCATATTGACCATGGAAAGAAGCAAGCCAGAAAATAAGCAGACTGTCATCTGCAAAATGAGGTCCTCAGAGGGTGAATTTAGTGATGCTACCCTACACAGCAGGGTAGCATCACTAAATTTACCCTCTGTGAACCTCAATCTGAATCAGGGTCTCAAAACTAAACAGAAAGAGGTACCCAGAGGATAAACTGGCCCAGTGTATGGGATATCATCATCAAATTCACCCTCTGGGAACCTCATTCTGCAAATGTCAGACTGCTTATTTTCAGGCCTGGAAAGAAGTAGATATTGATAATGACACACTGCTTAGTCACATCTGATTGGATAGTGCCTATTGGCACTATCCAATCAAATGCAACTGAGCAATATATGATGAAATGAAATCTGTAGTCAAGAAAAATGTAGCACTCTACCAGTTAAGGCCACATTTCTGCACAATGTCTATTTGTGACCGCAACATAGATATAAAGTAAAGTCCTGCAAATCATTTATACCCATGCTGCCCATATTAGAGGACTTCCACCCCAGGTATTGGTTACCTGGTCCAATTTTACCAGTAAAACAGAGGTTGTTCCCCATAGTAAACAAGCACTGCTCAACTTCCTGGGGTTCGCAGAAACCTGATATTTGCATTTTGTTATTCTCATGGAGAGACCATTAGAATTTTAGCGTTGATGCTCGTTTCATGTTCATTTGAAACCATTTTTATCTTTAAAATCATACAAATATAGATGTGATTAATCGCCACATTTCTATGTGATTTTACAAAATTGCACATTCATTTTGTTGGGGTTAATTTTAGTGCTGAAGTTCTTTTTATTGTGCATTTGATGGATTCCCATTTCAAATATTTTTACAATACCACAAGAACCTAAGTGTCGATTACAGTCTTAGACTTCAATGCTAATCCTTTTAATGATATGATGCTTTTGCACTGCTTGTGATACACATTCCACATAACAATTAAGAGAACTGCCACCTTCAGGTTTCCTCCTCTGTTTTCAATAATCAGCATTTGTTGAGTTTAATGGTGGGAGGGGATGGTGGAGGTGGAACCTAAAGACAGGGATATCTTACCATCAGAAAATGTGTAATTTTCTTTCAATAAAAATGCACTGCACCAAACTGTCTGATTGCTCGAAATGGTTACTGAAACAGTGATGCTTTAACCCTTAAGCCCTCATATAGCCCCAAACCGCCACTTTTATATTGCATTGAAGCAGGTGCTCCCTTGTGTAATCTTTTTTATTACTCTTGTGTGTAGACTGAATTTTCCCTGGCAGTGGTTCTACATCACTGCTGGCTGCCTGTATAGGCAGCCAGCAGTGATGTAGAACCACTGCCAAGTCATCAATAACTATGTAAGCAGAAAAAGGCCATAAATACTTTAAAATTAATCTGAGGACTTAAGGGTTAATGAGCGAGGGGTACAGGTATCCTAAGTATAAAAATGAAAATTAGTTTGGGGGGGGGGGGGGAGGGGGGGGGTCCTGTAACATGAAAAAGAAAAACTGTGGGAGGGAGGGGGGGGAGGGAGGAACAATATTTTGGGGTTGCAGATGTCTGCATGCCAATGATTTTCGTTAGAACTTTTGTCCTCCAACCAATAAGTTTTATGTAGCATCTATATTGTTATATGTAGTTCAATGCAGATTCTATGTGGGTCTATTTGGTATTTCAATGGACCGTGATTAAAAAAACAGCACATCATCAGGGTTCAGTTTTTTGTTGCTGCTGACATGCGTTTTGTGACAGGACTTCTAATTCCAACTGTATATAAAATAAGTATTCCAAATGGTATTTCATTCTGAGGTCTTGCTCAAAAGTTATCAAAAATGCTACTTTCTTAAAATTTCAAAGTTCATTTTGGTTTCAAAAAGAAAAAGAAATCTGAAATAGTTCAAAATCAAACTCGACCTATATACTGCACAGTTATATAAGTATGCCACAAAACATTTTATTTTGAGTTATTGTTCAAATGTTATCCAATGGAAAGTCCATATTGACTGAAAAAACTGGAAACAGTTCAAAATCGAACTTGACCCTGATGTTGTATGTTATAAAAGAGTGCCAAACATCATTTGATTCCCAAATTTTGTTCAAAAGTTGCTAGATGAAAGTGCCACCCAAAGATAGCTTGATGTAGAGACTAGGTGAAAACTTAAAAAATTTATAGTAATTTATATATTTTTTATACTTACCAATGACCCAGACATAGCTGGTGCTAACTCTTAAAAATATAGGGCCAAACACAAATTTTGCCCCCCAATCTCCAAAATTTACATCTAAAACCAAAGAAAACATGTCCTGAATGGCCCTCCATACTTCACCTCTACTGCGCATGCGCAGTGTCAAGGACGACCTGAAATTGGCGCCATTAATCATTCTTACCAACAGTGCCTGGTAAGCGCTATGTCCTCAGCGGGGAGGTATGAGTTCCCAACTCCTGGGAGGGCCATCCCCATCTGGGTCATTGGTAAGTATAAAAAATATATAAATTACTATAAATTTTTTAAGATTTTTATACTGTACCAATGATCCAGACATAGCTGAATAGTAAAAAGGCTGGAGGGCCCAGGACATAGAGGAAAATCCAATAGGCTCAATTATATAAAATAGAGTCATTTCCTGGAGGAGAAAAGGAGAAATAGGCTTCACGTGAATCTTTCTTATTTATGACAAATTAGAAAGACACAATACCTTCTATAATTGAGCATCATAACATCCATGTTCTCTATTAATATCCAGTATAATTCTTATACTAATTATTTTTAAAGTAAGCCAATAAATAAAGTTAGTCCAAAGAATTGAGACTCTTTATACTCTTTTAAAAGTGTCCGAGGATAGTATAATAACATCCGTTTGACACATGACATATTCAAATGCTATGACATGAATGAATTTTAAAAACATAACTTTCACTTAAGAAACCATCCCAGTAACAGCTCAGAATTACTAACTCCAGAGGAGGTATCCCCTTGTTTTCATAATAAAACAGGTGACCCAAGGGAACACCCTCCCCCCCCCCCCCACCCCCCTTTTTCTTGCCCTGGGTCAAATAGCCCAGAGCGAAGAGGGCAGCAGGACGGAGTCACTGCCGGAACATAAAGCCTACATAGCTATAGTTGCAATTGTTAAGTGATCGACTTTCTGAGCAGCTGATAATGGACCTAAATAATGCAGGTCTCCAGAAATGGATACAATATTTCTGAGATAAAAATTTGTGAATGTGGATGGCTGAGACCAATATGCAGCCTACTTGATCTATAATAGCAAAACTATACGTCAGCCCAAGATGTAGAAGAGCTCTTACTTCATGAGCCGAAATCTTAAGCACAGACTGCTGAGTTAAGGATAGATTATCCTAAGCAGTACTGATAGTTAACTGAATGCATTAAGTAATAGAATGGACCGTAATGACCTTTCTATTAGGCATCAGAGCCAGAAGAAGCTTTACGTCCTACTGATAAACTGAATAAAGGTCTATCCGGACAGAGAAAAGGCCTATGCCCGCTCGAAGACGGAAGGACCTTAAAAACAATAGGTTCCGGATATCATTAGGAGCCTGATTCTTAACCAAAAATACAACATTAGTAGTAAAGGTAATAGAGTTCCCGATACTACGAAAGTGAGAATCGTCCACCGATAGTGCATGAAGCTCACTGACTCTTCAGCAGAAGAGAAGACTAAGAGAATCGCTGCCTTAAAAGGCCAGAATTTTGAAACTGCTGTCTCAAGGGGTTCAAATGGTTGCTTAATTAATAAGAACCCAAGCTAATTTCCGAATAGGAATTAATCTAACGATTCTAGGTCTCTTATCGAAAAGTTTCAAACTAACTTAGATAAAGAGACATTAGGCTCCATTGTAAACTATCATGGTCATGGTGTGCATAGGTATCAGATAACATAGACCTATAGCCTTTAAAAGTAACTGGCTGCAGATGATCTCGTTAAACAAGTATACTAGAAAGTTTGCAATGTCTGGTATGGGGAGATAAAAAAATATCAACATAAAGATCCCTACACCAACGACGGAAGACCCTCCACTTTAGCCGCATAATATAGCGAAGAGGAGGTCCTTCTACAGTTAGGAATCGCGTCCACTGCTCGTCCTGTACAATGCTTGCCATGCAAGATGGACCGCACAGCGGAATACGTGAAGGTTGAGACCTTGCGGGTTGTGATAGAGTTGACACGATTTCCCCAGCGAAAAACAGATCCTCTCGTGGAGGAAGTTTCCGCTGTAAGTCCCACAGTAGACATCTAAGTAAATTTATCCACCGTCTCTGTGGAGACAGAGATGCTACCAACAGAACTGTATTGTGAATGAATAATCCTAGCAATACATGCTGAATCAACAGCGCTGGAGGATACGCATATCCTATCATCGCGTCCTACTAGATCAATAGAGCGTTAACTACATATGCTCAGGGATCCGGACACGGTGACACATACGTCTACAATTGATTGGAGAGTTGTGTCGCAAATAAATTTATCACTGGGCGCTCCCATTGATAGCAAATCTGATTGAATACTTGTTTGTTGATAGTCCATTCCGACGGCAACAAACGACCCTTACGTGAAAGGGAGTCTGCTAATTCGATCCGACGACCGAGAATATGACGAACCGAAACAGAACTTGGTGTTCTATAACAAACAGAAGGATTCTTTCCGTTAAAATCAATAACGGAACCGAATGAGTGCCTCCCTTGTTCCGGATATACGCAACTACTGTCATATTATCGGACAGGATTGAACATGCGTTTCTGAATAAAATTCATCCAATGACGTAGTGCAAGCCAACATAATATTCTTCCTTGGAAGTAAGGAGCTTGCCTAAAAACTGCGGAACCCAAAGACCCTGGCACTTCGAATCCATTGGGATCAAAATTGTGTCCCAACCTGTTTGACTGGCATCCGTCATAATCGAAAAACTCGGATCCGGCAACTACAGTGGAACTCTCTGAGTCAACCACCGAATGTTTGCCCACGTCTGAATCTCTTGTTACACTTGATAGACAAGAGATCGTGTATATCGAGCAATTCAAGATTGCTGAAAGGTTGCCGTCAAAGAGAAGCTTCTCGGAGACCGAAGCGACTCTGAGAGAGTTCTTCACCTTACTATCCAAGGGCGGAGTTATACGTGGAAAAACTACTGCCCCTGAAAGAAATCTCATTGAGGATCACATCCTGGAATTCTTTCTCTTGAAGACGTAATGATAAACGTCTCAGTAAGGTGGTGTACGTATGATAAAGCGTCTAAGTTAAGTCTATTATACATCATTGTCGTTTCCAACATCGTGGTTGGAATTGACATAGACGGCGAAAAAGATAATTTGCAGTCTTCAGTCTCGCCGTCTTAGACGCAAAGGAACTCTCGGTAAGCCCAGTTCTGCCAATAAACAATTATTTCCTAGAATTCACGAAAGGCAGAATAGAGCATTGCGGACAAGAAACTAGACTAGCATGTTGATAGCAAGCTTATATATATAGCGTCATTTAATAATTTGAATGTTCTAAAGACATTATTGGACTGCGTCGGCAACTCAGGGACAATGTCCCTGAACCGATCCAAAACTCCGTGTCCAATGACGCTATTAGTCTCTTATCCAGCATCGCAGCAATGTAGTCCGACGGAACAACCTCTGGAAGATAATGCCGGAAGAAATGTATGGCAGCTTCTGTTGTTCCGAAAGGGAAAGCTCGAAATCATCCGAATCCCTTTCGCCATCCTGTCGGACCCTATGAAATATTCGGTCGTCCGTACCTGATGCAACAGCGGAGCGCACCGACCCAGCGCTGTTGGATTATACCTGATCCGACCGAGAATCTGTCGTTTGCTGGGATGCTACGATAAGCTGTGCTATTTTGGATAGCACGTCCGTCACTGAGGCCTGTGGAGAAGCGGTCTTACGATGCATTGCCGCTGGAAGCTCCGTGTTCGTTACCCCGTGCATACTTCTATTATGCGAGCGATCGGAGTGTGCAGGCCTCGTGTCCCTTGGCTACCGGATGGCGTGACCTGTCGCCATGGAATCACTGAATGCCGAAGCTGGCCGGATATTCAAGGTCACGTAGGCAATGTGCGGTCGTGTGCGCTGCTGTGAGGATGAGGAAGCATTATCGACAGTCACTCGGACTGTCTATATAACGGAGCGTCCCGAATGGCGGACATACGCTCCGAAGGTGAAATGTCTGTACCACAACATCCGGTCCCATATGTTGTTGCACGAGAGAGGGACCTCTCTCGCTCGCCGCCCGGACGGACCGGACGAGCTAGGAACCGAACTAACAGGCTTCCTCCGATCTCTCCTCTAATCCGTCGTCACTGGGTGTGTACTAAAGTCTATTATAGTGCTCGCATCACCCAAATCTCCTTCCTAGACCGCAACGGACAAACCCGACTGCCGAACCATTCGATGAATGGACGCTACACCGGGTGAGCTAGCGAATGTCAACTCCGTCGATCCTACTAGGGACCTCTCAGGCGATTGACATAATCCATGAGCACTAATTGCCGCTAGCTCTTCATTAACTATGATGACAGAGGCACACTTTAGAAAGACATCTCAGTAATTTTGCGAACAAGAAACCAGATATGCTTGTACATAGCAAGCATATAAAAATATATATAGCGTCGTTCAATAAATCGAACGTATCTGAGACATTATTGGACTTTGTTGGAACTGAGGGACGATGTCCCTGAACCGAACCAAAAATTTCTAAGTCCACCGACGCTATCAGTTTCTTATCCGGTATCGCAGCATTCTGGTCCGATGAAGAACCTCTAGAAGATGAAGTCGGATGACATATACAGCAGCTTATGTTGTTTCGAAAGGGAAAGCTCGAAAGCTTCCGAATCACTTTCGGCATCCCGTCGGACCGCATGAAATTTTAGGACGTCCGCACCTGATGCTTCCGCGGAGCATCCCGACCCAGCGTCGTCGGATATATATATTATGCGACAGAGATTCTGTCGTTGCTGGGATGCTGCGATAAGTTGTGCTATTTGGGATAGCACGTCCGTCACCGAGGCCTGTGCAGAAGCGGTCTTACGATGCTTTGCCGCTGGAAGCTCTGTGTACGCTGACTCCCGCATACTTTCTTATGCGAACGACCGGAGTCTCCAGGCCTCGTGTCCCTGGCTATCGGATGGCGTGACCTGGTCGCCGAGGATTCTCTGATTGGCGAAGTTGACTGGATATCGGAGGTCACGTAGCCAAGGTGCGGTCGTGTGCACTGCCATGAGAATGAGGAAGCCTTATTGACAGTCTCTCCGGACTGTCTATATAATGGAGCGTCCCGAGCGGTGGACGTATGCTCCGAATGCGAGACATTTTGTACCACAACATCTGGGGCCAGATGTTGATGTACGAGAGAGGGGCCTCTCTCGCTTGCAGCCCGGATGGGCCTGGACGAGCTATGATCCGGACTAAAAGGCTTCCTCCGTTCTCCCCTCTAATCCGCCGTCACTGGGTGTGCACATGGATATTTTATAGTGCTCGCATCACCCAAAACTCCTTTCTAGACCGCAACGGACGAACCCGGCTGCCGAACCATTCGATGAATGGACGCTACACCGGGCGAGCTAGCGGACATCAAAGGCCGTCGAACCTACTAGGGTCCTCTTAGGCAATTGACGTATTACATGAGCACTTTTCCGCTAGCTCTTCATTAATTGTGACGATGGAGGCACACTTTTGGAAGACATCACGGATACATCACCCTGATCATGATCGTCTGAAATAGAGATTGATAAAGTAGAGTGACCCTGCGGGGAAAGGACCGGAATGGCCAATTCTCCACTAACATACCGTGACACACGCTTCCCATGTTGTCATCGTAATCAACACATACAGAACAGGAGTTAGTGCGAGTACACTGACTACATTATACAATGATTATGAAAGTCAGAGGAAGATTTCCTCTTATTACAATTGAACAATATCCTTTCATTGTGAAAAGAAAACAAAGTCCTAGTACTCGCACCAACCCCTGACAATCAAAATACATAATAACAAGATCCATTAACATAGAAAAATTAATTGAATCAAAAACTTTTGAAAAAATATTTTTTCAGAACAGCCCAAGTTTCTGAAAAGTAACGTTGAGCCCCAATGGATACGAAGCCTAAGTGTGGACAAAAATTCTAAAAATATTTTAAACAATTTATGCAACACTTACGAACAATAATAATGTATGTAGTTATGATTAAATTAACATCAAGATATTATTTTCAAGAAATCCCCCCTCACACAGAGGGCTGTTGGAAATGTAAACAATAAGTGTAAAAACACTAGATCAAGACTCCAGGCACCCTGGCCCGAAATCAGTTACCAATAATACACTATCTGATGCAAAACAGAGACTTCCAGGGAAGAAACTGCAGAACATCAGATGGTAGATGCAGAACACTACGCCTAACCACCCATAGGTGAAGACGTAAACATGGGGAAAAGAACAGAATTCATTCTGTTATCAAGCTAAAACTCCCAAGAAATTTTAGTAATAATGTTACAGAAAATATGCCAAAAGCATGGGAGAATAGCAAGAGGGGACTTAAAGGAAAGGGAGAGAGGAAAACACTGAATAAGCAGTGTAATCTTGATAACAAGAATGACCACAACAGGCTGTTGCCTCGAAAATAGGTAACTTAACATAATTTCATCAAAAAATTTTAAGTTACAGCCCTGATTATTTTCTGTCACTCATTTTTCCTCTCCTCCTTCTATATCCTCCTTAGAATCACCATTTCACTAATATTTATGTGTCTGGCATCATTTAAACTGAGATTTACAAGCACAAAGATCAGTCAGATGTTAACTGATGAAGGGCCAAACAAAGAATGATTAATGGCGCCAATTTCGGGTCGTCCTTGACACTGCGCATGCGCAGTAGAGGTGAAGTATGGAGGGCCATTCAGGACATGTTTTCTTTGGTTTTAGATGCAAATTTTGGGGATTGGGGGGCAAAATTTGTGTTTGGCCCTATATTTTTAAGAGTTAGCACCAGCTATGTCTGGGTCATTGGTACAGTATAAAAATACAGCATAACCCACAAAACTTCAAACTTTGCTGTGGGGAGGGGTTGATACAATCTGAATTATGTATTTTGTGTAAAGATTCATTAGATACATGCAGAAGGTGAAACCTTTACCCTAACAAATGAGCTGCATTTGTGTAATACAGAAATTGAATAGTTGAAAAGTGATTTAAAAAAAAATGTCAACAAAAAGAATCAAGTGACCCCCTCATTAGTGTTCAACAGATGACTGGAACCACCCACCACAATTGTCTGATTGTGGGCAATCAGATTACAATGGTAATGACTCCTGGAACATAGTTGGCAATTGTTGCCAAGCATGTTATGATGATTCATATACTGCATTTTATTATCTTCTACAATTGTTCAATTGTTAATGTAAAGTGATGTCAATGAGACCATTCAATAAAGTTGAAAAACTGCCACAATATGTATTCTTAATCTCTCTAGATGCCTTTTTACGAGATAGACAAAGTTAAACCACATGTACAGTTAAAACTAGATGTCCTGTCACAAATAGTGCACTTATCTAGGCTTAATTGCGCGTTGGAATTGCGCGCAGTTATCACATCGAATGGCATCCAAAGCACGGCAGGTTCTCCTGGTTACTCATAGCAAACACATGCAATGTTTCTGCCAATGGACGTCCGGATTACCCGGAGGTCCATTGGCTAAAACATTGCTTGTGCACAGGCCATATGTAGAGAATTTGATAGCTTCACTATGGCCATAATGCGTATATTAACGTGCAGATCAACATGCTATTTGTGCGCATTTCATGACAGGATTTCTAGTTTTAACTGTAAGGCATACAACTGAGCGTACTTACAGTAATTGCAAGTTCATACCGGAAAAGTGAAGGTTGCACTCCACTGACTCAGGTCACAGTAAAAATTACCAATTGTGCACACTTGGGTGGTAAACGTGGCACTAAGAGCCACGTTTACCACTCAAGTGTGGGCAACTGGTAATTTTAATGGACCTGAGTCAACGGAGTTTAACACTGCGAAATATGTTCAGATTAATGTAGTTCTTTGCAAGCCTCGACTTGTTTAGTACAGTGCACGGAATTACAATCGGAATCAACAACGTTATCGGCCGATTGTGAGCTCAAATAACCAGTAATCGGTCTGCGGCCATTTTTGGTAAACGGTTGAACACTACCCCTCACTGAAACAAGTCTGACAAGGTCATTCCAATGAGGGGGGTGGGCGAGGGAGATCACATGATATGGTTTTGTTTACTCTCTTTTTTCTCAAATTTGAAAAATAATAAACAAAATAACAAATTTTGATATCATGGGCACTGAGTCAAGTATTTTTTTTATTGGGATTTAATGACACTTTTGACAGCTAAGGTAACCTCGTGTCAAACAGTTTTATGAGTGGAGGAAGCCGGCATACCTGGACAAAACCACCAAGTAGTGGCAAGCAACTGTCTGACTCCCAACATACTAACTCCACATAAGCAGCATAAGCAGAGTTAAAATTGCTTGAAGACATGTGCACCATTGATGTGCAGTACGCCTTATTACACAGCGTCACCAGGCCCTCATGTGGAAATTGGGATGAAGTGCCTTGCCCATGAACACAGCGTACCGTATTTACTCTATATATTGGGACACTCTATAATTTGGGACACACATTTTTTCCAGAAATTTTTTATGCTCCAATGATTGGGACACAAAGGAGACTTGTTTCCAGTTGGCCCAGTCACCTGAAAACTGTGCCAAATGCTCAATATTAAAGCTAAGTTTGTGTTTAATTTTCCTTTTTAAACAATAAAAAATTGATAATACATACTGATTTGTGTTGTTTTTAAATCTGTTCCTAAGTTTTAATATTTACAGTCCGGACTGACATGAGGAAGACTATTTAATATTACATTGTGACAGTCTTCAACCCTTTACTGAACGCTAGTGGCAGATGGCACTCATAAAAAGAATTCTTGTGTAACTAAAAATTTTCATTTTTTGCTTCCAAAACATAGCTTATGACCCCCTCATTAGAACAGGCGCAATGCGCCTGTTCCAATGAGGGGCATAAGCTATGTTTTGGAAACAAAAAATGAAAATCTAAAAAAAAATTGGATGGCGATTTTCGTATATAGTGATGGAAAACGAATCACACACAACTTGATTCAGCATCAAAACAAGACCAGGTTGTGTTTTTTCCCCATTTTCTAAGATGTGGGATATCTGTGAAAGTTAAAAAATTTATAGTAATTTATATATTTTTTATACTTACCAATGACCCAGACATAGCTGGTGCTAACTCTTAAAATATAGGGCCAAACACAAATTTTGCCCCCCAATCCCCAAAATTTGCATCTAAAACTAAAGAAAACATGTCCTGAGAGGCCCTCCACACTTCGCCCCTACTGCGCATGCGCAGTGTCAAGGACGTTCCGAAATTGGCGCCATTTATCATTCTAATAACCAGTGCCTGGTAAGCGCTATGTACTCAGCGGGGAGGCAAGAGTTCCCAACTCCTGGGAGGGCCATCCCCGTCTGGGTCATTGGTAAGTATAAAAAATATATAAATTACTATAAATTTTTTAACATTTTTATACTGTACCAATGACCCAGACATAGCTGAATAGTAAAAAGGCTGGAGGGCCAAGGACATAGAGCAAAATGGAATACGCTCAATAAAATAAAATAGAGTCATCCCCTGTAGGGAAAAGAAGTAATAGGCCTTACATGTATCTTTCTTATTTATGATAAATTAGAAAGATACAACACCTTCCAAAAATTGAGCTTCATACATCCATGTACTCTATTAATATCCAATAATCCTTATACTAATAATTTTTAAAGTAAGCCAATAATAAAGTAAGTCTAGAGAATAGAGACTCTTATACTCCTAAAAGTGTGTGAGAATTGCATAATCATGTCTGTTGACATATGCAATATTCAAAAGCTATACTTTAAAAACTAAGACTTGAATGAATTTTATAAACTTAAACTTCTCACTAAACAACCATCCCAATAACAGCTCAGAATTACTAACTCCGGAGGAGGTATCCCCTTGTTTTCATAGTAAAAACAGGTGACCCAAGGGAACACCCTCCCCCCCCCCCCCTTTTTCTTGCCCTGGGTCAAATAGCCCAGAGCGAAGAGGGCAGCCGAACGGAGACACTGCCGAAACAGACAGCCTACCTAGCTATAGTAGCAACTGTTAAGTGAATGACATTCTGAGCAGTAGATAATAGACCTAACAATAGAGGCCTCCAGAAATGGACTCGATATTTCTGAGATAAAATTCATGAATGGATGGCTGAGCGCAATGAGCAGCCTTCAAAAATCTATAATAGAACACTATTAATGTAAGCCCAAGAAGTAGAAGAACTCTTACTTCATGAGCCGAAATCTTAAGCACAACTGCTAAGCCAATGATATACCAAAAGCAGTACGCTAGTTAATAGAATCCATTAACAATAAAATGGAGCGTAACGTCCTTCTACTAGACATCAAAGACAGAAGAAGCTTACGCCCTTGAAATAAACAGATATCTGTTTATAAATACATAAACTGTACCCGGAAAGAGTAAAGGCCTATGCCCATACGAAGACGGAAGGACCTTAAAATAATAGGTTCCGGATAATAGGAGCCTAACTCTTATGCAACAATCCAACCTAAATAGTAACGGAAGTATTGATTCCGAAACTATGAAAGTGAAAATCATCCATCGATAGTGCATGAAACTCACTGACTCTACAGTAAAAGAGAAACCAACAGTATTACTGTCTAAAAGGTCAGAATTTGAAAACTACTGTTTCCAGAGGCTCAAATGATTACTTAGCTAAATAAGAACCTGAAGTTAAAATCCGTACAGGAATTTAATCTAAAGATTCTAAGTCTATTTATCAAAAAGTTACTAACTGACTTAGATAAAGAGACAAAAGACTCAATTGTAAACTATCGTAGAGTGCATAGGTATGAGGTAATATAAACCTATAACCTAAATAACAACAGGCTGCAGTAGATCTTGTGAAACAAGTATACTAAAAAATAGCAATGAGTAGTATGGAGGGATCAACCATATGAACATAATGATCCCTACACCACGACGGAAGAGCCTCCACTTTAGTCGCATAGAATAGCGAAGAAGAGGATCTCCTATAGTAAGAAATCGCGTCCAAAGCTCGTCCAGTACAGTGCTTACAATGCAATACGGACCACACAACGGAATACATGAAGGTTGCGACCTTGCTGGTTGTGATAAAGATGACACGATTTACCCAGTGAAAAAAGATCCTCACATAGAGGAAGATTTCACGTTAAGATCCACAGTAGACAAGAGAGTAAATTACTCATGATCTCTGTGAAGATAGAGATGCTATCAACAGAAATGTATTGTGGTTGTTTATCTTAGCAATACCTGCTAAAAACAACAGCGCCGGAGGATACGCGTATCCTATCATTCTGTCCTATAGATCAATAGAGCGTTAACAGTATTAGCTCAGAGATCTGGACAAGCCAACACATATGCCTGCAATTGATTAGCCAGCTGTGTCATAAATACAACATCATTGGGCGCTCCCATAGATAGCAAATCTGATTGAATACTTGTTTGTTGAGAGTCCATTCTGACAGCAACAAGCGACCCGTAAGAGAACGGGAGTGCGATAAAACAATCAGACGACCCAGAATATGACGGACCAAAACTGAACTTGGTGTACTATAACCAACAGACGGATTCTTTCCATTAAATTGAATAACGGAAACGAAAGAGTGCCTCCCTGGTTCCGGAGATACGCCACTACTGTCGAATTAAAGGACAGGAATTTGGGCATGCGCTTCTGAATAATGTTCATGCAATGACATAAAGCAAGCCTAAAAAAAACATTATTCCGCGGAAGTTAACTGATAGCTAAAAGACTGCGGAACCCAAAGACCCTGGCACTTCGAATCCGTAGGGATCAGTATATATCCCAATCTGTTTGACTGGCA
This sequence comes from Pictodentalium vernedei, assembly GCA_031216915.1. Classification (NCBI taxonomy): domain Eukaryota; kingdom Metazoa; phylum Mollusca; class Scaphopoda; order Dentaliida; family Dentaliidae; genus Pictodentalium; species Pictodentalium vernedei. Next base: position 388,167,428 of record CM062290.1, on the reverse strand, counting down.
ACCGTCATAACAGCCACACTCGGGTCCGGCAACTGCGGCGGCACTCTCTGAGTCAACCACCGAATGTTTGCCCCAGTCTGAATCTCTTGTAACACTAGATAGACAAGAGAATGTATAAATCAAGCAATTCATGGATTGCCGGAAAGTTGCCGTCGAAGAGAAGCTCCTCCGAGAACGAAGCGACTCTGAGAGAGTTCTTAACCTACTATCCACGCGTGGATGTAGCTAGGGCTGCCTCACGTCTAACCAACTCCAATCAGCCACTGAAGGGCGGAGTTATACGTGAACAAACTACTGCCCTCAAAAGAAATTACATTGAGAATAATATCCCGTAAATCTTTTCTTGAAGACGTAATGATAACGCCTCAGTAAGGCGGATTACGTATAATAAAGCGTCTAAGTTAAGTCTAATATACATAATGTCGTTCCCAACATTGAAATTGGAAAAGACATAAACGGTGAAAAAGAATATATGCAGTCTTTAATCACACCGTCTAGACGCATATGAACTCTCGGTATGCCCTGCTCTGCCAAAATAAACTATATGTAAAAAAAGATAAAATGGCAGAAATGAGCCACGCGGACAAGAAACTAAACTATCATGCTTAGTAGCCGTCTTGTATATATATATAAATATATAGCGTCGAAAAATAAAACACATGTTGTAATGACAATATTGGACTGCGTCGGTAAGTCAGGGACAAAGTCCCTGTACCGATCGAAAAATCCGAGTCCAATGACGCTATAAGTCTCTTATCCAAGATCGCAGCAATGAAGTCCGAAAAATAATCACTGGAAGAAATGCCAGAAGATATGAAAGGCATCTTCCGATACTACTAAAGGGAAAACTCGAAATCTTTCGAATCCCTTTCGCCATCCTGTCGGACCCTATAAAGCGTTCGGTCGTCCGTAGCTTGATGCAACCGCGGACCGCACCGACCCAGCGCCGTCGGATAATTCCTGATTCGACCGAGAAATCGTCAATTGCTGGGTGCTGCGAAACAACTGTGCTAACTCGGATAGCACGTCCGTCACTGAGGCCTGAGGAGCAGCGGTCTTACGATGCATTGCCGCAGGAAGCTCCGAGATCGTTACCCCGTGCATACTTCCAATATGCGAGCGAACGGAGTGTATAGGCCTCGTGTCCCTTGGCTACCGGATGGCGCGACCTATTCGCTGTGGAATCACTGAATGCCGAAACTGATCGGATACTCGAGGTCACGTAGCCAATGTGCGGTCGTGTGCCCTGCTGTGAGGATGAGGAAGCATTAAAGACAGGCTCTCGGACTGTCAATATAACGGAGCGTCCCGAGCAACGGACATATGCTCCGAATGTAAAATATCTGAACCACAACATGCGGTCCCCTATGTTGTTGGCTTCCTCCGATCTGTCCTCAATCTGCCGTCACTGGGTGAGTACTAAAGTAATTAAAGTGCTCGCATCACCCAAATCTCCTTCCTAGACCGCAACGGACGAACCCGGCAGCCGAACCATTCGATGAATGTACGCTACACCGGGTGAGCTAGCGAATGTCACTCCGTAAGCGATAGACATATTCCATGAGCACTTATTGCCGCTAACTCTTCATTAACTATGACGACAGAGGCACACTTTTGAAAGACATCTCCATAACTCTTCGAACAAGAAACCAGAAATGCTTGGATAGCAAGCATAAAATAATAATATATATAGCGTCGTTCAATAATTCGAAAGTTTGTGTGACATTATTGGACTATGTCGGAACTGAGGGACGATGTCCCTGAACCGAACCAAAAATTTCTAAGTCCACCGACGCTATCAGTTTCTTATCCGGCATCGCAGCATATGTTGTTCCAAAAGGGAAAGCTTGAAATCCACCGAATCCCTTTCGGTATCCCGTCGGACCGGATGAAACTTTCGGACGTCCGTACCCGCTTCCGCGGAGCATCCCGACCCAGCATCGTCGGATAAAATATATGCGACAGATTCAGTTGATGCTGGGATGCTGCGATAAACTGTGCTATTAAGGAAAGCACGTCTGTTCCCGAGGCCTGTGCAGTAGCGGACTTACGATGCATTGCCGCTGGAAGCTCCGTGTACGTTGACTCCCGCATACTTCCTATGCGAACGTCCGAAGTCTGCAGGCCTCGAGTCCCCGGCTACCGACCCAGCGCTGTCGGATAATTCTCGATCCGACACCGTTTCTGTCGGCTGCTGGGATGCTGCGATAAGCTGTGCTATGTGCACAAGAATGTCCGGCGTCGAGACCTGCGGAGGCGCAGTCTATCGCTGCTTCGCCGAGGGCAGCTCCGCATCAGATGGCTCCCGCATACTTTTCCTATGCGAACGTCCGGAGTCCATCGGTCTCGAATCCCTGGCTGCCGGATGGTGTGACCTGGTCGCCGAAGAATCCTTGATCGGCGAAGCTGGTAATATATCGGCGGTCACGCAGCCAAGGTGCGGTCGTGTGCGCTGACGAGAAGAGGAAGCCTTAGCAGTCTCAGCGGACTGCCTATACAACGGAGCGTCCCGAGCGACGGACGTATGCTCCGCTAACGACACATTTGTACCACAACATCTGGGGCCAGATGTTGTTGAACGAGAGAGGGGCCTCTCTCGCTTGCCGTCCGGATGGTCCGGAACGAGCTATGAATCGGACTAAAAGGCTTCCTCCGTTCTCCCTCCGATCCGCCGTCACTGGGTGTGCATTAAGTTAATTTTATAGTGCTCGCATCACCCCAAAATTCCTTCTAGACCGCAACGGACGAACCCGGCTGCCGAACCATTCGGTGAATGGACGCTACACCGGGCGAGCTAGCGGACGTCAAAGGCCGTCGAACCTACTAGGGTCCTCTTAGGCAATTGGCGTATTACATGAGCACTTTTCCGCTAGCCCTTCATTAATTGTGACGACGGAGGCACACTGTTGGAAGACATCACAGATACATCACCCTAATCTTGATCGTCTGAAATAGAAATTGATAAAGTAGAGTGACCCTGCGGGGAAAGGACCGGAGTGTCCAAATCCCCAACAACATACCGTGACATACGCTTCCCATATTGTCATCGAAATCATACGATACAGAACCGGAGTTAATGCGAGTACACTGACCACATAAAGAATGATAATAAGGTCAGAGGAAGACTTCCTCTTAAAACAATTGATCAATATCCTTTCAATGTGAAAAGAAAACAAGTCCTGGTACTCGCACTAACCCCTGGCAATCAAAATACATAATAATAATATGATCCATTAATATAGAAAAAATAATTGAAATCAAAATATTTTGAAAAAATATTTTTTCAGAACAGCCCAAGTTTCTGAAAAGTAACGTTGAGCCCCAATGGATCCCAAGCCTAAGTGTGGACAAAAATTTTAAAAATATTTTAAACAATTTATTCAACACTTACGAACAATAATAATGTATCTAGTTATGATTGAAATAACATAAAGATATTATTATTTAGAAATCCCCCCCTCACACAGAGGGCTGTTGTAAATGTAAACAATGAGTGTAAAAACACTAAAATAAGACTCCAGGCACCCAGGCCCGAAATCAGTTACCAAAAATACACCATCCGATGCAAAACAGAGACTTCCAGGGAAGAAACTGCAGAACATCAGATGGTAGATGCAGAACACAACGCCTAACCACCCGTAGGTGAAGACGTAAACATGGGGAAAGAACAGAATTCATTCTGTTATTCAGCTAAACTCCCAAGAAATTTTAGTAATAATAATTACAGAAATTATGCCAAAAGCATGGGAGAATAGCAAGGGGGAACTTAAAGGACAGGGAGAGAGGAAAAACACTTGTAAAAACAGTGTAACTAAATAATCAGAATGACAACAAAATGGCTGCTGCCTTGAAAATAGGTAACTTAACATAATTTCATTAAAAAATTTTAAGTTACAGCCCTGATAATATTCTGTCACACATTCTTTTCCTCTCCTCCTTTTCTATCCTCCTTAGAATCACCATTTCACTAATATTTATGTGTCTGGCATCATTTAAACTGAGATTTAAAAGCACAAAGATCAGTCAGATGTTAACTGATGAAGGGCCAAACTTAGAATGATAAATGGCGCCAATTTCGGAACGTCCTTGACACTGCGCATGCGCAGTAGGGGCGAAGTGTGGAGGGCCTCTCAGGACATGTTTTCTTTAGTTTTAGATGCAAATTTTGGGGATTGGGGGGCAAAATTTGTGTTTGGCCCTATATTTTAAGAGTTAGCACCAGCTATGTCTGGGTCATTGGTACAGTATAAAAATATATTTATTTTTAGCTGTCCCAATACATAGAGTAAATACGGTAGTTACTACTGGTGGGCCTCAAACCAGAGACATTTTGGTTTGAAGCCCAATGCAGTCACCACTGAGCCGCTGCACTCCATGAGAAAGGGTTAAGGATTTGAAGGGTTTTATTACAGTACTGAGATCGCAAAAACGATTTTTCTTTTTTCGATCGGATCACCATTACACTTACACCAGGTCGAAATTTCACAAATGAAATATCGCAAAATCGAGAAAAACAAATATTCTCTTATTTATTTTTTGACAGCTGACATTCTAGTATTATAGAAAGAAAAGTGGGTGCAGAATTTTGATCACATTATGACCCGTTGACAATCCAATAGTAATTCTCTTTCCGATTTTGTAATCAGAGTGCTGTGCAATGAAACCCGGTTAACTGAATAACCCCTTGCCCAGCAAAAAATATTTAATTAACACAAATTTTATTATTTTTCTGCATTCTAGTTATAAACTAAGCATTTATTCTTTTATACCTTGTTTGACAGAGCTCATTCATCCCTGGGCTAAATTATAGAGAATTACTTTATAACTTTTATGCAATTAACATGTCAAGGTAAAATACATGGTTTTGCGTTTGAAAGTTATATTCAATTAACAAGGTTATTCAATTTAGATATATCTAATCAAGAGGGCACCACTGTATTTTCACAATAACAGTACTTCTTGACAGGACATGAATATCAATCAGAAGTGTGCAACAAATAAAACTTGGTAGGAAAATACATGACGCTCCTCCCCTTTACCTTTAACCCTTTACCTAACATGAATGAAAGTGTCAATGACACTGTAGCTTAACTTGTGTGTTGTGTTTGATGAAAAGGAAAATGTTCAATGTTTATGAAAGGATTATGAAATAAGACAAGAATTGTGATAATTGGGAATATGTTCATTTCTGTTCCCTGTATGCTATGTTTATGATAAAAATAATATGAGGTGTACACTGTACTAAAGATCTGAGGGGTGGGTTAATATGACCTCACAGTTAATATATGTGGCCCTCACAGTTAACATATATCAACAAAATTACAATGAAATTATTCCAAAATGAGTCATCCTATCAAGTTACATTAAAATCCCTTCATAAATATGGCTTGTAGACTGTGCTTAAGGTTTTCGGGCTTCGGGCCCCTGTAGCCGTCAGTTTCCCAATTGTGTCCAAAGGGGACGTTCTCATCTAGACATTATATGAAGTCAACCTACCAAGTTACAATGAAATCCCTCCATAAATACGACCTGTAGACTGTGCTAAAGGTTTTCTGGCTTCAGGCACCTGTAGACATCACAGGTGACCAACCACGACCAAAAGGGGATGTCATCATCTAGGCATTATATGGAGTCAACCTAACAAGTTACAATGAAATCCTTCCATAAATACGACCTACAGACATGCTAAAGGTTTTTGGGCTCAGGCAGCCATCAAGGCTGAATGATCGTGACCAAAAGGGGACGTTCTCACCTGGACACTATTTGGAGTCATCCTACCAAGCTACAATAAAATCCCTTCATAATTATGACCTGTAGACTGTTCTAAAGGTTTCAGGCTTTGGGCCCCTGAAGCCGTCACAGTTGCCCACTCGTGTCCAAAAGGGGACGTTCTCATCTAGACATTATATGAAGTCAACCTACCAAGTTACAATGAAATCCCTTCATAAATATGACCTGTAGACTGAGCTCAAGGTTTTCGGGCTTTGGGCACTTGTAGCCATCACAACTGACCAATCATGACCAAAAGGGGATGTCATCATCTAGGCATTATATGGAGTCAACCTAACAGGTTACAATGAAATCCTTCCATAAATATGACCTTTTGCCTATGCTAAAGGTTTTTGGGCTCGGGCACCCATCAAGGCTGCATGATCGTGATCAAAATGGGACGTTCTCATCTAGACATTATTTGGAGTCATCCTGCCAAGTTACAATGAAATCATTTCATAAATATGACCTCTAGACTGTGCTAAAGGTTTTCGGGCTTCGGGCTCCTGTAGCCATCACAGTTGCCCAATCACGTCCAAAGGGGGACTTTCTCATCTAGACATTGTATGAAGTCAACCCACCAAGTTACAATGAAATTCCTCAATAAATATGACCTGTAGACTGTGCTAAAGGTTTTCGGGTTTTGGGCTCGGGCAGTCGTAACGGTTGGCAGATCATGCCCAAATGGGGAAATTCGCATCTAGACATCATAAGGAGTCATCCTACCAAGTTACAATGAAATCCCTCCACATTAAACATGACCTGCAGACTGTGCTAAAAGTTTTGGGGTTTCGGGCTTGGGCAGCCATCACGGTTGATAGATCATGCCCAAAAGGGGACGTTCTCGTCTAGGCACTATACAGAGGCATCCTACCAAGTTACAATGAAATCCCTTCATAAATACGACCTGTAGACTGTGATAATGGTTTTCAGGTTTTGGGCTCGGCCAGCCATACCGGTTGCCCGATCGCGACCAAAAGGGGACGTTCTCATCTAGACATGACCCCAAACCTGCATATGAAATTTCGTGACGATCAGACAAGAACTGTGGGGTGTAGCCCATGCTAAAGGAAATGTGAACAGACGTCACAGACTCACAGACTAACAGACTTCCGCACGCGTGATGGCAATAGCTTATCTTGACAATGTCAAGTTAAGCTAAAAATGGACGACACTTGCAAAAAAAAATTCTTGAATAACTAATTTTTTTCATTTTTTGTCTCAAAAACATAGGTCATAACCCATGTTTTTGAGACAAAAAATGAAAAAAATAATGAAAATTAATTGGCGATTTTAATAGAATAGTGCTGGGCGGTTTTGGCCACTACGTTGGGTAAAGGGCTAATGTGTAGTACAGTACAGTTGCCTAGGACTGGTAATACAGTTAAAACTAGAAGTCCTGTCATGAAATGCGCACAAATAGCACGCTGATATGCGCGTTAATGTACGCGTTATGGTCCAAGCAAAGCTATCAAATTCTGTACCTATGGCCTGTGCACAAGCAATGTTTCAGCCAATGGACCTCCGGGTAACTCGGAGGTCCATTGGCAGAAACATTGCATGTGTTTGCTATGAGTAACCAGGAGAACCTGCCGTGTTTTGGATGCCATTTGATATGGCAATTGCGCGCAATTCCAATGCGCAATTAAGCCTAGATAAGCACACTATTCGTGACAGGACTTCTAGTTTTAACTGTAACCCACATGTGGGCAGTGATGTCCATGCATGCGTTTACCAGGAAAAAAAAATCCTCATCAACAAAATTTTAATTAATGAAGCACAGGGTTGTACCTGCTGCTTCATTCATTAAATATCTTGTGATTATTCCTATGATTAGTGTTTGCAATCTAACAAAATTGTATCCATGGGAATACTACCCACCACATAGAAAGTGAGCGGTCCACAGTGGCCATACTGTATATACATGTACATGCATATTAACTCTTTGAGAGTTTAATTATTCTGATGTTCAAATGTCACTGGGAATTCATTTTCTTCAACGTTTTTCAAAATGCGACATCAAACGTCGGAAAGTACAAATCAAAGATATTTTTCACATTAGTGATTATCTGGTTGAGGGCTAGATTATTTGTGGTGGTCTGAATTTGTTATTCAAAACTTGTTTTATTACAAATTATTGGAGAGTGCCCACAGGCACTCTCCAATAATTTGTAAAAAAAACAAATTTCTATAAACAAAATATTATTTGTGTTTGACTGAATATGAAATATAAACAAGGTAAGTGTTGTCTTTTGACCTGGTATCCTCACTTTTTGAAAGCCTTGATGGTGCCTTCTTGCGCTCAACCAGTTAAGAAGTCTTGACAGCAGGAGTATATTAGCATTCAAGCTGTGATAACATTTGGCTCAACGGTTGTCACTGAGCACTATTTGGGAGAAAATAAGAATTGTAGATAAAACTTTAAAAAAATTGAAAAATAATAATAAAACAAATGATCACAAAGTATCAAGGAGCTGTTTGATTTCATATGTCATAAGACATACAAAAGTATCAATGCACTGTTTGATTTTGTATGTCATAAGACGTACAAAAGTATCAAAGGGTTAAAAGACTTGGTATACTCACCTGAAAGCGTGACAATTCCTTCCTCTTGAGGCTCATATCTTAGATACTTGTTGCAAAAATCAGGAGATTCAAGAGCCAGGAACAAAACATTACCGAGAAAGTAGCCTGCTGTCTGGCCAACAGTGTTACAAGTGCTTGCCCAACCAACGTTCTTCCTGGATAGAAGAAAAAATGCAAAAAATCATTTTGCATCACAAATTTTAAAACTGATTCACAAACCTTTTCAAATTGCAAAAAATAAAAGGTTGCCACAATTTCCAATATATAAAAAGTAATAGTTTGGCCCAACAAAGTAAATCTGTTTCTAGGTCCATTTTTGCAAAATTGCATATGGGCAGGCGCTTTTTAATTTTATTTTGTATTTTTGTAATTATTTCTTTGCTATCAAAAGTTCGTATTCTTGGTTTTAGGTTTTAGGCCTCATAAAATCTGCTGAATAGCATGGGTGGTGCTGTATTCATCCCATGAGTGCAGGAAGGCTTTGCCATGCTGAAGCATTGCAAGGCCTTGTTGCACTAAAGGGACAAATTTATCAATTAACTTCGGTAAAATATTAGACATAAGCCATTTAATTTTTATTTTTTTAAGTGTGCATTGGGTAGCATGCAGCAGCCAAAAGGACCATGCAGGAGGGCCTGAGAAACAGATTTTTAACTTTTTTAGGCCTTACTAATACGTGTACAGTACTGTGATCACAGAAGTGGTCTTTTTGTGATCAAATCATGATATGAGGCCCATAACAAACAAGAGGCCCCAGGGGGCATGAGGGAGCTCACCTGACATGGTAGCCTAAATATCAACCCAGGGAATTGATTTCAACAAGTTGCATCTGCCTTCCTAAGAAAAGCTTATACCAAAGATTCTGACCAGTGGATCTAAAAAAAAGAAGATTTTTAAAGAATATCCCTCATATTGAACTAAGTAATAATTCAGGCTCCAACACGGAGCCCAAATATGAACCCAGGGACTTGGCTTGAACAAACTTGAATCACACCTCCAGTGGGATGCTGTATACCAAATATCAAAAGATTCTGACTAGTGGATGTGAAGATTTTTTAAGAATATTCCTCATATTGAACTAAGTTACAATTCGAGCTCCCACAGTGAGCCCAAATATGGACCTAGGGACATGGCTTGAACAAACATGAATCCCCCCCCCCCCCCCCCCCCCCCCCCCCCCACCTAAGGATGCTGCATACCAAATATCAAAACATTCCGACTGCTGGATCTGAAGAAGAAGATTTTTAAAGAAAATTCGTCATTTTGAACTAAGTTATGATTCGGGCTCCCAAAGTGAGCCCAAATATGAACCCAGGGACTTGGCTTGAACAAACTTGAATCTCACCCTCAAGCATGCTGCATACCAAATATCAAAATATTCTGATTGGTAGATCTGAAGAAGATTTTTCAAGAATATTCCTCATACTGCACTAATTTAAACATTTGGGCTCCCATATAGAGTCCTAATATGGATCCAGGGATTTGATTTCAATAAACATGTGACACAACCTTCCAAAGATGTTATATGTGAAATATGAAAGCTTTTGGAGCAGTGGTTTGGGAAATAAGTAGTCTTAAATGTTTTTCCCATTACCCACAGTGTTAAAAAATGCTGACTCAGCACTTTTTCAAAGTCCCAAAAGAGTACCCCATGATAAAACCGATAGCAATTTTTTTTTACCATTCCATTCAGTTGGTCCTAAGGAAGCTTCACACCAAATAAGAATTCTCAATGCCGTGTAGTTTTGGAGATATGGGCGTTTTAATTTTTTTCTATTTTTAGCTCCTGCGGTTCCCACAGGGACGACGGAAAAAACAATTTGGGCATAAATTATGTCCTTATGACCCAATAAGCCCTTGTATCAAATTTGGTTCAAATCTGCCTCACGGTTTGGAAAACAGAAATTTTGGGCAGGGCGAAAATTCTTGCCCCTCCCATAGCGAAGGCAAATATAGCTCTTCGAACTTCTCTTGAACAAATCTGAGTCTACACCTCAAAAGGAAGCTGCACACCAAATATCAAGTCTCTGCTACTGCTGGTTCATGAGAAGAAGATTTTTAAGATTTAAGCACACTTTTTGGGCGTGGCCCTACCTACGGGCAAGGCAACTTGATTGGAACAAAATCAAATTGTGATGTCATAACAAACTATTATCTCAAATATCAATTAAATTGGTTCAGCGGTTTGGGAGGAGAAGACGCAAACACCATGTTCACGGATGACGTACGACAGACGACAGACGGTGAGTGATCACTATAGCTCTCCTAACTGAAAGTCAGGTGAGCTAACAAAAATGAAAGTGTCAATGACACTGTAGCTTAACTTGTCTGTGTGTTGTATTTGGTGAAAAGGATTATGAAATAAGACAAGAACTGTGATAATTGGGAATATGTTAATTTCTGTTCCCTGTATGCTTTGTTTTCAATAAAAACAATACGTGTAAACTGTACTAAAGAATTGAGGGGTGGGTTAATGTGGCCCCCACATTTAATGTATGTGGCCCTCACAGTTAATGTATGTCAACAAAAGTTACCAAGTTACAGTGAAATTATTCCAAAATGAGTCATCCTATCAAGTTACAATGAAATCCCTTCATAAATACGGTCTGTAGACTGTGCTAAAGGTTTTCAGGCTTCAGGCCTGTGTAGCCATCACAGTTGACCGATCGCAACCAAAAGGGGATGTCCTCATCTAGACATTATACTGAGTCATCCTACGAAATTACATTGAAATCCCTTCATAAATATGACCTGTAGTCTGTGCTAAAGTTTTCCGGGTTTTGGGCTCGGGCAGCCGTCATGGTTGAATGATCACGACCAAAAGGGGACATTATCATATAGACATTATATGGAGTCAGCATACCAAGTTACAATGAAATCCTTCCATAAATACAACCTATAGACTGTGCTAAAGGTTTTCGGGTTTTGGGCTTGGGCAGCTGAATGATTGCGACCAAAAGGGGACATTCTCATATGTTCAGCATACCAAAGGAGATCAAAATCCAACTGATGGTTTTGAAATTACAATGCAAAACGTTTGTATGGACAGATGGATGGATGGATGGATGGATGGATGGATGGATGGATGGATGGATGATGGATGGATGGATGGATGGATGGATGGATGGATGGATGGATGGATGGATGGATGGATGGGTGGATGGACAGAGGGCTTCACTAGAGGTGACCTTTGGAGGTCAGGGGCATAATAAGATGATATTTTCAATTTGCAATTACCGGTAATAAAACATACACAATGCGCTTTTAATATTCAATACATACACACCACAAAGTTTTTGCAGGTCTGGAAACTTTCACTTGTCTACTCATCATGACAAACAGACAATGATGCAGTATGAGTGAAAAATCCCATTCAGTCATCGAGCCAAACAAATGAATGACAGTGTCAATGACACAGTATCTTAACTTGACTGTGTGTAGTGTTTGATGAAAAGGATAATGTTCAATGTTTATGAAAGGATTATGAAACTAGAAAAACTGTGAGCACTGCTCACTAAATGATACCACCCACTCCTACCAAGAAACATTTTACAACAGTATAAGTGTGTTTAAGGTAGAGAGCACAAAGACTGACACCAATGTTCGACGGTTTCATTGAAATCCATTCACTAGTTTGAAAGAAGTCGTGGATAGCAAATGTCAACCCTCCCCCCCCCCCTCACCCCACGCAAGCTTGAATTGACAAAGCCCATTTTTAAATATAAGAAACCCTAATGAAAGTGTCAATGACACTGTAGCTCAACTTGTTAAGACATGTACATGTATAGTATGTGACACAGCAATGACAAACATCTAGGTAACGACCTAATAACAAAGGTACAAATAAAGTATTGTAACGGTCTGTACATAAATCCTGACCGTAGCCTGTAACAAATGTACAGGTAAAGTATTGTAAAGATGGAGGACAGTCAGATGCTAAACTAGAAAAGAATTCTTTGAGTCCCAGAGTGGGTCTGACTGAACCCCAAAATATTTGTTCTCATAGCACAGTGATAACAAAGGCACCCCAAAACACACTCGTTCCTGTCCCAAGGTGAAAACAAAGGTACACAAGAAGTTTCGTGAAGATCAGTTCATAAATACGAGCTGTATAGAAGCTGTGACAAAAAACTGATTGGACCTAATTTCGGTACAAAGTTAAAAAATTTATAGTAATTTATATATTTTTTATACTTACCAATGACCCAGACATAGCTGGAGCTAACTCTTAAAAATCTAGGGCCAAACACAAATCTTGCCCCCCAATCCCCAAAATTTGCATCTAAAACCAAAGAAATCATGTCCTGAATGGCCCTCCATACTTTGCCTCTACTGCGCATGCGCAGTGTCAAGGAGGTCCCAAAATTGGCGCCAATTATCATTCTTACAAGCAGTGCCTGGACAGCGCTATGTACTCAGCGGGGAGGTATGAGTTCCCAACTCCTGGGAGGGCCATCCCCGTCTGGGTCATTGGTAAGTATAAAAAATATATAAATTACTATAAATTTTTTAACATTTTTATACTGTACCAATGACCCAGACATAGCTGAATAGTAAAAAGGCTGGAGGGCCTAGGACATAGAGGAAAGTCCAATAAGCTCAACTATATAAAATAGAGTCATCCCCTCGAGGAGAAAAGGAGCATTAGGCTTTACATGTATCTTTCTTATTTTATGATAAATTAGAAAGACACAACACCCTCCATAATTGAGCATAATAACATTCATGTTCTCTTTTAACATCCAGTATATCCTTTATACTAATTATTTTAAAGTAAGCCAATAAATAAAGATAGTCCAGAGAATTGAGACTCTTTATACTCTTTTAAAAGTGTCCGAGGATTGTATATTAACGCCCGTTTGACACGTGACATATACAAATGCTTCACACCGAGCTATACTTTAAAAATATGATATGAATGAATTTTTAAACATTAAATTTACACTTTAAAACCATCCCGGTAACAACTCAGAATTACTGACCATGGAGGAGGTATCCCCTTGCTTTTCACTATAAATCAGGTGGCCAAAGGGAACACCACCCCCCCCCCCCCCCCCCCCCCCCTTCCCCTTGCCCTGGGTCAAATAGCCCAGAGCGAAGAGGGCAGCAGGACGGAGTCACTGCCTGAACAGGAAGCCTGCATAACTATAATTGCAACTGTTTACAGAACGACATTCTGAGCAACAGATAACGGACCTAAACAATGCAGGTCTCCAGAAATGGACTCAATATTTCTGAGATAAAAATTCATGAATGTGGATGGCTGAGACCAATATGCAGCCTTCATTAAATCTGTAATAGCAACACTATTTGCGTAAGCCTAAGATGTAGAAAGAGCTGTTACTTCATGAGCCAAAATCTTAAGCACAGACTGCTGAGTTGAAGATAGATTATCATAAGCAGTACGGATAGTTAATTGAATCCATCTAGCAATAGAACGGACCGTAATGTCCTTTCTATTAGGCATCAGAGACAGAAAGAAGCGTTTTCGTCCCTTTCTGATAAACTGAGATCTTGTTTATAAATACGTAAAGCTCTAACTGGACAGAGTAAAGGCCTATGCCTGTCCGAAGACGGAAGGGCCTTAATAACAATAGGTTCCGGATATTTATTAGGAGCCTGATTCTTAGCCAAAAATCCAACATTAGTAGTAAAGGTAATAGTGTTCCCGACACCACGATAGTGAGAATCGTCCACCGAGAGTGCATGAAGCTCACTGACTCTTCTAACAGAAGAGAAAGTAGGGCCCTGCGAAGCTTCGAGTATTCGATTCGATGTCGACATCGCTTTGGTATTCGTATATCGATCTCGAATAGTTTGCCGATTCGTTAGTCAAACGAAGCAACGAGGAAAATGAATCAGTGTTCGACAATGTTCATTTTGAGTTTTTAGAACGGGAAATTAAACGTTCGTTTTGTGACTTTTGCAAATTGGAGCTGTTTTAACTTGTAGCCTGTTCACGCCCCATCTATACAACCGAAATATCCAGCTATGGGCCTGAGCCCCGCTCCCAGACCCAGAATCTTCTAACACAATAATGGGGGCATGTCTCCTGGAGCGCTTCCATTATTATGTCAGAAAACTGTGGGAGGAAAATCTCTTTAGTTTCTTTGCATTGTTCGGCGTTGGTACTTGGAAGTTGGAATGAAGTAAAAGCAATTTGTGTGAATGAGCACTGCGTCAATATTTGAGTTAGATAATGCAGAAACTAATACAGTTTAACGCCTTCGCTGCTTTTGATGTATACTGAGTTATTGAGTTGAGAACGGACCGAAATCTACAAGACCCGAATCCTGATAATACAAAAACAACCAAACATTACAGTAATGAGGTTCCTATAAGATGTACATGTATTTAGCCAGGCTAACGTACCTGAAGTTAGCGGCTGTAGCTGACTTCAACCCATGGGAATTAATGTGCCACTTATATTGCATTGTGCTTTTAATTCTCATGTTTCAATTTAGTGGTTTTTCTCAAATGTTTCTGGGCAGTAACACCTTAATTTCTGTCCATATTTATGTCTTGAATTTATTGTCGGGCCAAGTGAACATCTGAATGGCCATTCAACGTGAAAGAAAATTAAGACAACGCCAAGATGTCAAGTTATGTCAACTCTCTCTCTTCTCGCAGTGCTTTCCGGACATTTCTGCACAAGATAATGCCAGTTATAGTTATTTCTTGAGTTTATCCCGATTCGATTCGAGATTCGATTCGATGTCGACATCAGTCCCGATTCGATTCGAGATTCGATTCGAACATAAATTTCCCGATTCGCAGGGCCCTAAGAGAAAGCTAAGAGAAATGCTGTCTTATAAGACAAGAATTTGAAATCTACTATCTCAAGAGGCTCAAATGCCTTTTCTTTTAGTTTAAGAAGGACCCGCTAAATTCCATTTATGAATTAATCTAAGGGTTCTAGGTCTATTTATCGAGAAGTTTCTAACTAATTTAGATAAAGAGACATCAGATCCAATTGTAAACTATCATGGAGTGCATAGGTATCAGATAACATAAACCTATAACCTTTAATAGTAACAGGCTGCAGTTGATCTCGTCAAACAAGTATACTAGAAAGTTTGCAGTGTCTGGTATGGAGGGATCAAAAATATCAACAGAATGATCCCTACACCAACGACGAAAGGCCTTCCACTTAGCCGCATAGTTTAGCGAAGAGGAGGTCCTCCTACAGTTAGAAATCGCATCCACTGCTTGTCCTGTACAATGCTTGCGGTGCAAGAAGGACCGCACAACGGAAATACGTGAAGGTTGAAACCTTGCGGGTTGTGATGAAGTTGACGCGATTCCCCTGCAAAAGAAGATCCTCTCGTGGAGGAAGTTTTCGCAGAAAATCCCACAGCAGACACCTGAGTAGATTTATCCACGGTCTCTGTGGAGACAGAGATGCTACCAACAGAATTTTGCATTGTGATTGTTTTATCTTTAGCAATATTTGCTGAATCAACGGCGCATATCCTATCATTCCGACACACGAGATCGATAGAGCATCTACTGCATATGCTCGGGGACCCGGACATGGTGACACATACATCTGCAACTGATTGTTGAGTTGTGTCGCAAATAAGTCTATCATTGGCCGCTCCCATTGGTAGCAAATCTGATTGAATACCTGTTGTTGAGAGTCCATTCTGACGGCAACAAGCAACCCTTCCGTGAAAGGTAGTCTGCTAATACATTCAGATGACCCGGAAAATGACGGACCGAAAGCAGAACTTGGTGTTCTAGAACAAACAGAAGGATTCTTTCAGTTAAATTGAATAACGGAACGGAATGAGTGCCTCCCTGGTTCCGGATATACGCAACTACTGTCATATTGTCGGACAGGATTTGGACATGTGCTTTCTGAATAATGTTCATCCAATGACGTAGTGCAAGCCAAATTGACATCATTTCTTGGATGTTTATGTGCTTGCCTAGAAACTGCGGATCCCAAAGACCCTGGCACTTCGAATCCATTGGGATCAATGTTGTACCCCAACCTGTTTGACTGGCATCCGTCATAATCGTAAAACTCGGATCCGGAAACTGCAGTGGAACTCCCTGAGTCAACCACTGAATGTTTGCCCAAGTCTGAATCTCTTGTTACTCTTGATTAGACAAGAGAACGTCTATAAATTGCTGAAAGCTTGCTGTCGAAGAGAAGCTTCTCCGTAGACCGAAGCAACTCTGAGAGAGTTTTTCACCTTACTCTCCACGCGCGTGGATGTAGCTAGGGCTGCGTCACGTCTAACCAACTCCAGGTTTGCCACTGAAAGGGCGGAGTTATACGTGGAATAATCTACTGCCCTTGAAAGAAGTCTCAATTAGGATTGTATTTTGGAATTCTTTCCCTTGAAGATGTAATGATAACGCCTTAGTAAGGTGGTCTGCGTATGATAAAGCGTCTAAGTTAAGTCTGTTAGACATTATTGTCGTTTCCAACGTCGTGGTTGGAATTGACATAGACGATGGTATAGACAATTCCAAGTCTTCAGCCTCGTTGTCTAGACACAGAGGAACTCTCGGTATGCCCTGTCCTGCCATTTCGAATTTATTCCTTGAATTGATGAAAGGCAGATTTAGAGCATTTGCGGACAAGAAACCAGACTTGCCTGTTTTGGTAGCAAGCTTATATATAGCGTCATTCAATAATTCGAATGTTCTTGTGACATTATTGGACTGTGCCGGAAAACTCAGGGACGATGTCCCTGAACCGATCAAAAACAAATTCTGTGTCCAATGACGCTATCAGTCTCTTATCCGGCATCGCAGCATTCTAGTCCGACGGAACAACCTCTGGAAGATAATGCCGGATGAAATCTACGGCAGCTGATGTTCTTCCGAAAGGGAAAGCTCGAAATCCTCTGAATCCCTTTCGCCATCCTGTCGGACCCTATGAAGCTCTCGGTCATCCGTACCTGATGCTTCAGCGGAGCGTACCGACCCAGCGTCGTCGTATTATTCCTGATCCGACAGAGATTCTGTCGTTTTCTGGGATGCTGCGATAAGTTGTGCTATTTGGGATAGCACGTCCGTCACTGAGGCCTGTAGAGTAGCGGTCTTACGTTGCTTTGCCGCTGGAAGCTCTGTGTACATTGACTCCTGCATACTTCTCTTATGCGAACGTCCGGAGTCTACAGGCCTCGTGTCCTTGGCTACCGGATGGCGTGACCTGGTCGCCATGGAATCCCTGATTGGCGAAGCTGGCTGGATATCCATAGTCACGTAGCCAAGGTGCGGTCATGTGCGCTGCCGTGAGGATGAGGAAGCCTTATCGACAGTTTCTCCGGACTGTCTATATAACGGAGCGTCCCGAGCGGCGGACGTATGCTCCGAATGCGAAACGTTTTGTATCACAACATCTGGTCCCAGATGTTGTTGTACGAGAGAGGGACCTCTCTCGCTCGCAGCCCGCATGGACCTGGACGAGCAAGGAACCGGACTAATAGGCTTCCTCCGATCTCTCCTCTGATCCGTCGTCACTGGGTGTGCACTTTTGTCTTATTATAGTGCTCGCATCACCCAAATCTCCTTCCTGGACCGCAACGGATGAACCCGGCCACCGAACCATTCGATGAATGGATGCTACACCGGGCGAGCTAGCGGATGTCAACGCCGTCGATCCTTCTAGGGACCTCTTAGGCAATTGACGTATTACCATGAGCACTTATTGCCGCTAGCTCTTCATTTAACTATGACGACGGAGGCACACTTTTGGAAGACATCACGGAAACTTTTGCGAACATGAAACCAGACTTGCTTGTTTAGTAGCAAGCATATATATAAAGTCGTTCAATAATTCGAATGTTCCTGTGACATTATTGGACTGTGTCGGAAACTCAGGGACAATGTCCCTGAACCGATCGAAAAAAAATTCTTGTGTCCAAAGACGCTATCAGTCTCTTATCCGGCATCGCAGCATTCTGGTCCGACGAAACAACCTCTGGAAGATAATGCCGGATGAAATGTACGGCAGCTTATGTTGTTCCGAAAGGGAAAGCTCGAAATCCTCCGAATCCCTTTCGTCATCCTGTCGGACCCTATGAAGTTTTCAGTCGTCTGTACCTGATGCTTCAGCGGAGCATACCGACCCAGCGTCGTCGGATATTACCTGATCCGACAGAGATTCTGTCGTTGCTGCGATAAGTTGTGCTATTTGGAATAGCACGTCCGTCACTGAGGCCTGTGGAGTAGCGGTCTTACGTTGCTTTGCCGCTGGAAGCTCCGTGTACGTTGACTCCTGCATACTTCTCTTATGCGAACGTCCGGAGTCTAAAGGCCTCGTGTCCCTGGCTACCGGATGGCGTGACCTGGTCGCCGTGGATTCTCTGATTGGCGAAGCTGGCTGGATATCCGTGGTCACGTAGCCAAGGTGCGATCATGTGCGCTGCCATGAGGATGAGGAAGCCTTATCGACAGTCTCTCCGGACTGTCTATATAACGGAGCGTCCTGAGCGGCGGACATATGCTCCAAATGCGAAACGTTTTGTACCACAACATCTGGTCCCAGATGTTGTTGTAAGAGAGAGGGGCCTCTCTCGCTCGCAGCCCGGATGGACCTGGACGAGCTAGGAACCGGACTAATAGGCTTCCTCAGTTCTCTCCTCTGATCCGCCGTAACTGGGTGTGCACTTTGTTGATTTATAGTGCTCCTTCCTCCTTCCTGGACCGCAACGGACGAACCCGGCTGCCGAACCATTCGATGAATGGACGCTACACCGGGCGAGCTAGCGGACATCAACACCGTCGATCCTACTAGGGACCTCTTAGGTAATTGACGTATTTCCATGAGCACTTTGCCGCTAGCTCTTCATTTAATTGTGGTGACGGAGGCACACTTTTGGAAGACATGATGGAAACATCACCCTGTTCTTGTTCCTCTGAAATAGAGATCGATAAACTAGAGTGACCCTGCGGAGAAAAGACCAGCATGGCCATTTCCCCGCTAACAACATACCGTGATACACGCTTCCCATGTTTGTCATCCCAATTGACACATACTGAACAGGAGTTAGTGCGAGTACACTGACTACAATTAATACAATGATTATGAAAGTCAGAGGAAGATTTCCTCTTATTACAATTTGAACAATATCCTTTCATTGTGAAAAGAATACACAAAGTCCTAGTACTCGCACCAACCCCTGAAAACAAAGATACATAATAACATGATCCATTAACATAGAAAAAATAACTGAAATCGAAAAAAAATTTTGAAAAAATATTTTTTCAGAAAAGCCCAAGTTTCTGAAAAGTAACGTTGAGCCCCAATGGATCCCAAGACTAAGTGTGGACAAAAATTTTAAAAATATTTTAAAAAATTAATGCAACACTTACGAATAATAATAATGTATCTTGTTATGATTAAACTAACACAAAGACAAGAAATCCCCCTCCACAGAGACTGTTGTAAAAGTAAACAAGAAGTGTATAAACACCAGAAACATGACGCCAGGCACTGATAACCATGGCCCGAAATCAGTTACCAATAATACACTATCTGATGCAAAACAGAGACTTCCAGGGAAGAAACTGCAGAACATCAGATGGTAGATGCAGAACACTACGCCTAAACACCCATGGGTGAGGACGTAAACATGGGGAAAAGAACAGAATTCATTCTGTTACCCAGCTAAAACTCCCAAGAAATTTTAGTAATAATATTATAGAAAATATGCCAAAAGCTTGGGAGAATAGCAAGGGGGGACTTAAAGGAAAGGGAGAGAGGAAACACTGAACAAGCAGTGTAACTTATAGCAAGAATGACAACAACAGGCCCATGCCTCGAAAATAGGTAACTTAACATAATTTCCTAAAAAAATTTTAAGTTACAGCCCTGATTATTTTCTGTCACTCATTTTTCCTCTCCTCCTTCTATTTCCTCTTTAGATCCACCATTTCTCTAATATTTATGTGTCTGGCATCATTTAAACTGAGACTTACAAGCATAAAGATCAGTCAGATGTGAACTGATGAAGGGCCAAACAAAGAATGATAAATGGCGCCAATTTCGGGACCTCCTTGACACTGCGCATGAGCAGTAGAGGCAAAGTATGGAGGGCCATTCAGGACATGATTTCTTTGGTTTTAGATGCAACTTTTGGGGATTGGGGGGCAAAATTTGTGTTTGGCCCTAGATTTTTAAGAGTTAGCACCAGCTATGTCTGGGTCATTGGTACAGTATAAAAATATGGCCATCTTGAATTTTGGACCGCACCCAGAAACTCTTGTTCTCATCCCAAGGTGATAACAAAGGTACCCAAGAAGTTCCGTGAAGATCGGTTCATAAATACAGCCTCTAGCCCAAGCCGTATTGACATGTACACTTACATTGTATAAGTAGCACTGAATAAATCAAAGTTCATCTAATTTGCATAATTTCTGCACAAGAAAAAAACCTGTACTATATGTGATGTATTCCATATTACTAAACATTCACACAAAAATTTATTCAAATCAGAACTTTCATACAGAAGTTCTGTACAAAAGACTGATTGCACTAATTTTGGTACAAAATGGCTGCTGGTGGCCATCTTGAATTTTGGACCACACCCAAAGACACTCGTTCTCATCCCACGGTGATAACAAAGGTACCCAAGAAGTTTCATAAAGATCGGTTCATAAATACAGCCTCAGGCCTAAGCCGTTTTGAAGTTGTTTACAAAAAACTGATTAGACCTAATTTCAGTACAAAATGGCCACTGGCAGCCATCTTGAATTTTAGACCGCACCCAGAAACACTCGTTCTTGTCCCAAGGTGATAACAAAGGTACCCAAGACGTTTCGTGAAGATCGGTTCATAAATAGAGACTCTAGCCCAAGCCGTATTGACATTTGTACTTACTGTGTGTAAGTAGTACTGAAAAAATTAAAGTTCATCGAATTTGCATAATTTCTGCCTGAGAAAAAAAAAACGTACAAAACATTCACACAAAAAATTATTCAAATCAGCGCTTTCATATGGAAGTTCTGTGCAAAAATCTGATTGCACCTAATTTTGTACAAAATGGCTGCCATCGGCCATCTTGAATTTTGGACCGGACCCAAAAACACTCATTCTCGTCGCACGGTGATACCAAAGGTACCTAAGAAGTTTCGTAAAGATCGGTTCATAAATACGGCCTCTAGCCCGAGCCGTATTGGCATTTGCACTTACAGTGCTGAAAGTAACACCAAAAAACATCAAAGTTAGTCTAACTTGCACAATTTACGCATGAGAAAAAAACCTGTATTATATGTGATGTATCCCATGGTACTAAACATTCATACAAAAAATTATTCAAATCAGCGCTTTCATATGGAAGTTCTGCACAAAAATCTGATTGCACCTAATTTTGTACAAAATGGCTGCCAGCGGCCAACTTGAATTTCGGATCGGACCCAAAAACACTCGTTCTCGTCCCATGGTCATAACAAAGGTACCAAAGAAGTTTCGTAAAGATCGGTTCATAAATACGGCGTCTAGCCCGAGCCGTATTGAATTGTTGATGGACAGACGGAAGACAGGCCATGGCATAAGCTCAAATTTGGCTTCGCAAAAGTTGAGCTAAAAATGAAAATATCTGAAAACAAAACAGGAGGTACACATCTTCAATATATGTAAAAGAATGTCTGAAAGTTTCAATGAAATCTGTTCAATGGTTTAAGAGGAGTTGCGGATAGCAGATCTGTACAGAATGTCAATTGAATTTGACAAAGTTCATTTTTCAATATGGGAAACTGTAAAAAAGAAAATATCTGAAAACAAAATAGGAGGTGCACATCTTCAATGTATGTAAAAGAACGCCTGAGAGTTTCAATGAAATCCGTTTACTGGTTTAAGAGGAGTTGGGGATAGCAGATGTGTACCCCCCTAAAGCATAATGGACAGACGGGCGGACGGACCGAGTGAACACTATATACCTCCCACTTGTAAAGTGGATGGAATAATAAGGCCTAAAAAAATCTGTTTCTCAGGCCCTCCCGCATGGTCCTTTTGGCTGCTGCATGCTCTCTTTTTATAACCAATTTAAACTTAAAAAAAATAAAAATTAAATGGTTTATGTCTGATATTTTACCCAAGTTAAAAAATTGATGAATTTGTCCCTTGAGTGCAAGAAGACTTTGCAATGCATTAGCATTGCAAAGCCTTCTTGCACTCAAGGAATGAAATACACCACCACCCATGCTATTCTGTAGATTATGAGGCCTAAAATTTTAACCAAGAACATGAACTTTTGATGGCAAAGAAGTAATTACTGAAATAAAAAATAAAATAAATGAAAGTTTCAATGACACTGTAGCTCAACTTGTCAAGACATGTACATGTATAGTATGTGACACAGCAATGACAAACATCTAGGTAATGACCTGATAACAAATGTACATATAAAGTATTGTAACGGTCTGTACATAAATACTGGCCGTAGCCTGTAACAAATGTATAGGTAAAGTATTGTAAAGGTGGGTGACAGTCGGATGCTAAATAGAAAAGAAATCTTTGAGTCCCAGAGTGGGTCTGACTGAACCCCAAAAAATTTGTTCTCATAGCACAGTGATAACAAAGGCACCCCAAAACGCACTCATTCCTGTCCCAAGGTGAAAACAAAGGTACCCAAGAAGTTTCGTGAAGCTCAGTTCATAAATACGAGCTGTATAGAAGTTGTGACAAAAAACTGATTGGACCTAATTTCGGTACAAAATGGCCACTGGCAGCCATCTTGAATTTTGGACTGCACTCAGAAACACTCGTTCTCGTCCCAAGGTGATAACAAAGGTACCCAAGAAGTTTTGTAAAGATCGGTTGATAAATACAGCCTCTAGCCTGAGCCGTATTGACATGTGCACTTACAGTGAATAAGTAGCACTAAATAAATCAAAATTCATCTAATTTGCATAATTTCTGCACGAGAAAAAAACGCGTACTATATGTGATGTATTCCATTTTACTAAACATTCACACAAAAATTTATTCAAATCAGAACTTTCATACAGAAGTTCTGTACAAAAGACTGATTGCACTAATTTTGGTACAAAATGGCTGCTGGTGGCCATCTTGAATTTCGGACCACACCCCAAAACACTCGTTCTCATCCCACGGTGATAACAAAGGTCCGCAAGAAGTTTCGTAAAAACCGGTTCATAAATACGGCCTCTAGCCTGAGCCATATAGAAGTTGTGTACAAAAAACTGATTAGACCTAATTTCGGACGAAATGGCCACTGGCAGCCATCTTG
This sequence comes from Pictodentalium vernedei, assembly GCA_031216915.1. Lineage (NCBI taxonomy): Eukaryota > Metazoa > Mollusca > Scaphopoda > Dentaliida > Dentaliidae > Pictodentalium > Pictodentalium vernedei. The sequence goes on along the minus strand of CM062290.1, from coordinate 388,143,861 downwards.
AATTTTGGACCGCACTCAGAAACACTCATTCTCATCCCAAGGTGATAACAGAGGTACCCAAGAAGTTTCGTGAAGATCGGTTGATAAATACAGCCTCTAGCCCGAGCCGTATTGACATGTGCACTTACTGTGTGTAAGTAGCACTGAAAAAATCAAAGTTCATCTAATTTGCATAATTTCTGCACGAGAAAAATATATATATGTGATGTATCCCATGGTACTAAACATTCACACAAAAAATTATTCAAGTCAGCACTTTCATTTGGAAGTTCTGTGCAAAAATCTGATTGCACCTAATTTTGTACAAAATGGCTGCCATCGGCCATCTTGAATTTTGGACCGCACCCAAAAACACTCATTCTCGTCCCACAGTGATACCAAAGGTACCCAAGAAGTTTCGTAAAGATCAGTTTATAAATACGGCCTCTAGCCCGAGCCATATTGGCATTTGCACTTACAGTGCTGAAAGTAACACTAAATATATCAAAGTTAGTCTAATTTGCATAATTTACGTACGAGAAAAAAACCCGTATTATATGTCATGTGTCCCATGGTACTAAACATTCATACAAATAATTATTCACATCAGCACTTTCATATGGAAGTTCTGTACAAAAAGTTAAAAAATTTATAGTAATTTATATATTTTTTATACTTACCAATGACCCAGACATAGCTGGTGCTAACTCTTAAAATATAGGGCCAAACACAAATTTTGCCCCCCAATCCCCAAAATTTGCATCTAAAACTAAAGAAAACATGTCCTGAAAGGCCCTCCACACTTCGCCCCTACTGCGCATGCGCAGTGTCAAGGACGTTCCGAAATTGGCGCCATTAATCATTCTAATAACCAGTGCCTGGTAAGCGCTATGTACTCAGCGGGGAGGCAAGAGTTCCCAACTCCTGGGAGGGCCATCGCCGTCTGGGTCATTGGTAAGTATAAAAAATATATAAATTACTATAAATTTTTTAACATTTTTATACTGTACCAATGACCCAGACATAGCTGAATAGTAAAAAGGCTGGAGGGCCAAGGACATAGAGCAAAATGGAATACGCTCAATAAAATAAAATAGAGTCATCCCCTGTAGGGAAAAAGAAGTAATAGGCCTTACATGTATCTTTCTTATTTATGATAAATTAGAAAGATACAACACCTTCCAAAATTGAGCTTCATACATCCATGTACTCTATTAATATCCAATATAATCCTTATACTAATAATTTTTAAAGTAAGCCAATAAATAAAGTAAGTCTAGAGAATAGAGACTCTTATACTCCTAAAAGTGTCTGAGGATTGCATAATCATGTCCGTTGACATATGCAATATTCAAAAGCTATACTTTAAAAACTAAGACTTGAATGAATTTTAAAAACCTAAACTTCTCACTAAACAACCATCCCAATAACAGCTCAGAATTACTAACTCCGGAGGAGGTATCCCCTTGTTTTCATAGTAAAACAGGTGACCCAAGGGAACACCCACCCCCCCCCCCCCCCCTTTTTCTTGCCCTGGGTCAAATAGCCCAGAGCGAAGAGGGCAGCCGAACGGAGACACTGCCGAAACAGACAGCCTACCTAGCTATAGTAGCAACTGTTAAGTGAATGACATTCTGAGCAGTAGATAATAGACCTAACAATAGAGGCCTCCAGAAATGGACTCGATATTTCTGAGAAAAAATTCATGAATGTGGATGGCTGAGCGCAATGAGCAGCCTTCAAAAATCTATAATAGCGACACTATTAATGTAAGCCCAAGAAGTAGAAGAACTCTTACTTCATGAGCCGAAATCTTAAGCACAACTGCTAAGTCAATGATATACCATAAGCAGTACCGATAGTTAATAGAATCCATTAACAATAAAATGGAGCGTAACGTCCTTCTACTAGACATCAAAGACAGAAGAAGCTTACGCCCTTTGTAATAAACAGATATCTGTTTATAAATACATAAACTGTACCCGGAAAGAGTAAAGGCCTATGCCCATACGAAGACGGAAGGACCTTAAAATAATAGGTTCCGGATAATAGGAGCCTAACTCTTATGCAACAATCCAACCTAAATAGTAACGGAAGTATTGATTCCGAAACTATGAAAGTGAAAATCATCCATCGATAGTGCATGAAACTCACTGACTCTACAGTAAAAGAGAAACCAACAGAATTACTGTCTAAAAGGTCAGAATTTGAAAACTACTGTTTCCAGAGGCTCAAATGATTACTTAGCTAAATAAGAACCGAAGTTAAAATCCGTATAGGAATTTAATCTAAAGATTCTAAGTCTATTTATCAAAAAGTTACTAACTGACTTAGATAAAGAGACAAAAGACTCAATTGTAAACTATCGTAGAGTGCATAGGTATGAGGTAACATAAACCTATAACCTAAATAATAACAGGCTGCAGTAGATCTTGTGAAACAAGTATACTAAAAAATAGCAATGAGTAGTATGGAGGGATCAACAATATGAACATAATGATCCCTACACCACGACGGAAGAGCCTCCACTTTAGCCGCATAGAATAGCGAAGAAGAGGATCTCCTATAGTAAGAAATCGCGTCCAAAGCTCGTCCAGTACAGTGCTTACAATGCAATACGGACCACACAACGGAATACATGAAGGTTGCGACCTTGCTGGTTGTGATAAAGATGACCCGATTTACCCAGTGAAAAAGATCCTCACATAGAGGAAGATTTCACGTTAAGACCCACAGTAGACAAGAGAGTAAATTACTCATGATCTCTGTGAAGATAGAGATGCTATCAACAGAAATGTATTGTGGTTGTTTATCTTAGCAATACCTGCTAAAACAACAGCGCCGGAGGATACGCGTATCCTATCATTCCGTCCTATAGATCAATAGAGCGTTAACAATATTAGCTCAGAGATCTGGACAAGCCAACACATACGTCTGCAATTGATTAGCAAGCTGTGTCATAAATAAATCATCATTGGGCGCTCCCATAGATAGCAAATCTGATTGAATACTTGTTTGTTGAGAGTCCATTCTGACAGCAACAAGCGACCCGTAAGAGAACGGGAGTCCGATAAAACAATCAGACGACCCGGAATATGACGGACCAAAACTGAACTTGGTGTACTATAACCAACAGACGGATTCTTTCCATTAAATTGAATAACGGAAACGAAAGAGTGCCTCCCTGGTTCCGGAGATACGCCACTACTGTCGAATTAAAGGACAGGAATTTGGGCATGCGTTTCTGAATAATGTTCATGCAATGACATAAAGCAAGCCTAAAAAACATTATTCCGCGGAAGAAAACTGATTGCTAAAAGACTGCGGAACCCAAAGACCCTGGCACTTCGAATCCGTAGGGATCAGTATATATCCCAATCTGTTTGACTGGCAACCGTCATAACAGCCACACTCGGGTCCGGCAACTGCGGCGGCACTCTCTGAGTCAACCACCGAATGTTTGCCCCAGTCTGCATCTCTTGTAACACTAGATAGACAAGAGAACTTGTAAATCGAGCAATTCATGGATTGCCGAAAAGTTGCCGTCGAAGAGAAGCTCCTCCGAGAACGAAGCGACTCTGAGAGAGTTCTTAACCTTACTATCCACGCGTGTGGATGTAGCTAGGGCTGCGTCACGTCTAACTAACTCCAATCAGCCAATGAAGGGCGGAGTTATACGTGAACAAACTACTGCCCTCAAAAGAAATTACATTGAGAATAATATCCCGTAAATCTTTTCTTGAAGACGTAATGATAACGCCTCAGTAAGGCGGATTACGTATAATAAAGCGTCTAAGTTAAGTCTACTATACATAATGTCGTTCCCAACATTGAAATTGGAAAAGACATAAACGGCGAAAAAGAATATATGCAGTCTTTAATCACACCGTCTAGACGCATATGAACTCTCGGTATGCCCTGCTCTGCCAAAATAAACTATTTGTATAAATGATAAAATGGCAGAAATGAGCAACGCGGACAAGAAACTAAACTATCATGCTTAGTAGCAGGCTTGTATATATATATATATATATAGCGTCGAAAAATAAAACACGTGTTGTAATGACAATATTGGACTGCGTCGGTAAGTCAGGGACAATGTCCCTGAACCGATCGAAAAATCCGAGTCCAATGACGCTATAAGTCTCTTATCCAAGATCGCAGCAATGAAGTCCGAAATAATAATCACTGGAAGATAATGCCAGAAGATATGAAAGGCATCTTCCGATACTACTAAAGGAAAAACTCGAAATCTTTCGAATCCCTTTCGCCATCCTGTCGGACCCAATAAAGCGTTCGGTCGTCCGTACCTGATGCAACCGCGGACCGCACCGACCCAGCGCCGTCGGATAATTCCTGATTCGACCGAGAAACTGTCAATTGCTGGGATGCTGCGAAACAACTGTGCTAACTCGGATAGCACGTCCGTCACTGAGGCCTGAGGAGAAGCGGTCTTACGATGCATTGCCGCTGGAAGCTCCGTGATCGTTACCCCGTGCATACTACCAATATGCGAGCGAACGGAGTGTATAGGCCTCGTGTCCCTTGGCTACCGGATGGCGCGACCTATTCGCCGTGGAATCACTGAATGCCGAAACTGATCGGATACTCGAGGTCACGTAGCCAATGTGCGGCCGTGTGCCCTGCTGTGAGGATGAGGAAGCATTAAAGACAGTCTCTCGGACTGTCAATATAACGGAGCGTCCCGACCAACGGACATATGCTCCGAATGTAAAATATCTGAACCACAACATGCGGTCCCCTATGTTGTTGGGCGAGAGAGGGACCTCTCTCGCTCACAGCCCGGACGGACCTGGACAAGCCAGGAGCCGGACTAACAGGCTTCCTCCGATCTGTCCTCAATCTGCCGTCACTGGGTGAGTACTATAGTAATTAAAGTGCTCGCATCACCCAAATCTCCTTCCTAGACCGCAACGGACGAACCCGGCAGCCGAACCATTCGATGAATGTACGCTACACCGGGTGAGCTAGCGAATGTCACTCCGTAGGCGATAGACATATTCCATGAGCACTTATTGCCGCTAACTCTTCATTAACTATGATGACAGAGGCACACTTTTGAAAGACATCTCCATAACTCTTCGAACAAGAAACCAGAAATGCTTGGTTAGCAAGCATAAAATAATAATATATATAGCGTCGTTCAATAATTCGAAAGTTTGTGTGACATTATTGGACTATGTCGGAACTGAGGGACGATGTCCCTGAACCGAACCAAAAATATCTAAGTCCACCGACGCTATCAGTTTCTTATCCGGCATCGCAGCATTCTGGTCCGACGAAAGAAGCTGTAGAAGACCAAGTCAGATGACATACACAACAGCATATGTTGTTCCGAAAGGGAAAGCTCGAAATCCTCCGAATCCCTTTCGGTATCCCGTCGGACCGGATGAAACTTTCGGACGTCCGTACCCGCTTCCGCGGAGCGTCCCGACCCAGCATCGTCGGATAAAATATATGCGACAGATTCAATTGATGCTGGGATGCTGCGATAAACTGTGCTATTAAGGAAAGCACGTCCGTTCCCGAGGCCTGTGCAGTAGCGGTCTTACGATGCATTGCCGCCGCAAGCTCCGTGTACGTTGACTCCCGCACACTTCCTATGCGAACGTCCGGAGTCTGCAGGCCTCGTGTCCCTGGCTACCGGATGGTGTGACCTGGTCGCCGAAGAATCCTTAATCGGCGAAGCTGGTAATATATCGGCGGTCACGCAGCCAAGGTGCGGTCGTGTGCGCTGACGAGAAGAGGAAGCCTTAGCAGTCTCAGCGGACTGCCTATACAACGGAGCGTCCCGAGCAACGGACGTATGCTCCGCTTGCGACACATTTTGTACCACAACATCTGGGGCCAGATGTTGTTGAACGAGAGAGGGGCCTCTCTCGCTTGCCGTCCTGATGGACCGGAACGAGCTATGAACCGGACTAAAAGGCTTCCTGCGTTCTCCCTCCGATCCGCCGTCACTGGGTGTGCATTAGGTTAATTTATAGTGCTCGCATCACCCCAAAATTCCTTCTAGACCGCAACGGACGAACCCGGCTGCCAAACCATTCGGTGAATGGACGCTACACCGGGCGAGCTAGCGGACGTCAAAGGCCGTCGAACCTACTAGGGTCCTCTTAGGCAATTGGCGTATTTACATGAGCACTTTTCCGCTAGCCCTTCATTAATTGTGACGACGGAGGCACACTGTTGGAAGACATCACAGATACATCACCCTAATCTTGATCGTCTGAAATAGAAATTGATAAAGTAGAGTGACCCTGCGGGGAAAGGACCGGAGTGTCCAAATCCCCAACAACATACCGTGACATACGCTTCCCATATTGTCATCGAAATCATACGATACAGAACAGGAGTTAATGCGAGTACACTGACCACATATAGAATGATAATAAAGTCAGAGGAAGACTTCCTCTTAAAACAATTGATCAATATCCTTTCAATGTGAAAAGAAAACAAGTCCTGGTACTCGCACTAACCCCTGGCAATCAAAATACATAATAATAATATGATCCATTAATATAGAAAAAATAATTGAAATCAAAATATTTTGAAAAAATATTTTTTCAGAACAGCCCAAGTTTCTGAAAAGTAACGTTGAGCCCCAATGGATCCCAAGCCTAAGTGTGGACAAAAATTTTAAAATTATTTTAAACAATTTATTCAACACTTACGAACAATAATAATGTATCTAGTTATGATTAAAATAACATCAAGATATTATTTCTTAGAAATCCCCCCTCACACAGAGGGCTGTTGTAAATGTAAACAATGAGTGTAAAAACACTAAAATAAGACTCCAGGCACCCAGGCCCGAAATCAGTTACCAAAAATACACTATCTGATGCAAAACAGAGACTTCCAGGGAAGAAACTGCAGAACATCAGATGGTAGATGCAGAACACAACGCCTAACCACCCGTAGGTGAAGACGTAAACATGGGGAAAGAACAGAATTCATTCTGTTATTCAGCTAAAACTCACAAGAAAATTTAGTAATAATAATTACAAAAACTATGCCAAAAGCATGGGAGAATAGCAAGGGGGGACTTAAAGGACAGGGAGAGAGGAAAACACAGTGTAACTAAATAATCAGAATGACAACAAAATGGCTGCTGCCTTGAAAATAGGTAACTTAACATAATTTCATTAAAAAATTTTAAGTTACAGCCCTGATAATATTCTGTCACACATTCTTTTCCTCTCCTCCTTCTCTATCCTCCTTAGAATCACCATTTCACTAATATTTATGTGTCTGGCATCATTTAAACTGAGATTTATAAGCACAAAGATCAGTCAGATGTTAACTGATGAAGGGCCAAACTTAGAATGATTAATGGCGCCAATTTCGGAACGTCCTTGACACTGCGCATGCGCAGTAGGGGCGAAGTGTGGAGGGCCTTTCAGGACATGTTTTCTTTAGTTTTAGATGCAAATTTTGGGGATTGGGGGGCAAAATTTGTGATTGGCCCTATATTTTAAGAGTTAGCACCAGCTATGTCTGGGTCATTGGTACAGTATAAAAATACAGATTTCTGCATCGCCGGTACAAAATGGCGACTGGCGGCCAACTTGAATTTCGGATCGGACCCCAAAACACTCGTTCTTGTCCCACAGTCATAACAAAGGTACCCAAGAAGTTTCGTAAAGATCGGTGCATAAATAAATAGTTGAGCTAATAAAAAACCGCTCGCCCACATGTAATTTTACAAATAATGGCCTGAGAAATAGAAGGTCTACTTTGTGTGGCCTAAGACAAGAATTATGACCAATGAGAATATGTTCATTTCTGTTCCCTGTATGCTACAGTATAGTTGCCGTGGATTGGTCGTAATCCACGCGTGGGCAACAATGTCCACGCATGTGTTTACCAGGTAATAAAATTTGTCATCAGCAAAATTTTAATTAATGAAGCACCAGGTTTTACTCAGTGCTTCATTAATTAACCATGTGATGATAATTCCATTGATTTATGTTTGGTATCTAATATTATTGTGTCTGTGGAAATATTACCCACCCGTGGAAAGTGGTCTGCCCACGGCGGCCATACTGTATGTTTTCAATACGAATAATTTTAGGTGTAGTAGACTGTACTAAAGAATTGAGGCCTGGGTTAATGTGGCCCTCACAGCTGATGTATGTCAACCAAAGTTACCAAGTTACAGTATAATCATCCCAAATTCAGTCATCCTACCAAGTTACAATGAAATTCCTTCATAAATATATCTCATAGACTTTGCTAAAGGAATCTAGATCACATGGCGGTTCAGCAGTCATGGTTGACAAGTCATGACCAAAATAGGACAGCCTCACCTATATATCATGGCCAAGTTATCCTACCAAGTTACAATGAAATCCCTTCATAAAAACAACCTGTAGACAGTGCTAAAGGAATCTAGGTCACAAGACCAGGTGGCGGTAACAGCTGACCGATCATGGTCAAAATAGGACAGTCTCATCCAGACATCATACTGAGTTATCCTTCCAAGTTACAATGAAATCATTTCATAAATATGAACTGTAGACTGTGCTAGGTTGTCTGATCACGGCCAAAATAGGACATTCTCATCTAGGACATTACGGAATCATCCTACAAATTTGCAATGAAATCCCTTCATAAATGCAAGCTGTAGACTGTGCTAAAGGAATCTAGACAACATGCCCCTGTGGCATTCACAGTTGACTTTCCTGACCAAAATAAGGCATTCTCATCTAGACATTATACAGTCATCCTACGAAGTTACAATAAAACCTCTTCATAAATACAACCTGTAGACTGTGCTAAAGGTTTTCGGATTTTGGGTCCGTGCAGTAATCATGGTCGACCAATCAAGACAAAAAGGGGACATTCTCATCTAGACATTATACAGAGTCGTCCTACCAAGTTACAATGAATGAAATCCCTTCATAAATCCGACCTGTAGACTGTGCTAAAAGTTTTAAAGTTTTGGACTCTGCAGCCATCACGGTTGACCGACCGTGACCAAAAGGGGGGCGTTCTCATTTAGATATGACCTCAAACCTGCATATGAAATTTAGTGACGATCAGAAACGCACTACGTGTTGTAGCCAATCAGAATTTTAGAGAGCGGAAACTAAGTCGATCTACAAACGGACGGACAGCACCACAGCTATATACCTCCCCCCCCCCCCCCCCAAAAAAAAGGGGAGGGATAAAAACCATTACAAATAGAGAAGCACTTCAACAACCTTTTCCTATGGTTTACAAGCTATATGGCGTAACCTGCCAATGGGTTATGATATAAACCCTTTAGTTTCAGGTCTGAAAGAGAATTCAATTACAAGACATGAATGCACTGAGTCAAATCTTAAGACTGTTATTTCGTGAAGTCCTGTTAATTGAATAGCCACTTTGCCAATGAAAATTATTAAATTAAAAGAAGTATTCAATTAACAGGGATTGTCGCTTTCCTGTATTCTAGAGATAAACTTAGCATTTATTCTCTTATATCTTGTTTGACAGAGCTCCATGAAGTCTGTCAAACAAGATACAATAGATTAAATGTCTGTATTGGATATACTGAGGCCAAATAGGTCTATAAACAAAGGAAAACTGGGCCAAGTTAGGGTAATTTCTTGACAGATTACAAGATTTTTTATTCAGTTAACAGTTTACTCTAGAACCTATATTCAATTAACAGGTCAAATTTGTACTGGAGGTATGGTACATGGTTTTGTGTTCGGAAATTATGTTCAATAACAGGGTTATTCAGTTAAGAGATATCTAATTTAGTGGGCTCTGTAACGTAATACTCACTTTGATAACATGGTTAATGCCCAGCCATCAACGGCAATGTCCTGAGTAGCAGCTAAAAAATTCAACATAAAAAATATAACCGTCAAATAGAGGATGTCAACAGGAGCATCAGTGCCTTCTCCCATAATCTCTTTTATATGCACTGATAACACTATCATAAATAAACCTATTAAATATTGTGTTGGAACAAGCCAGCTTTTACGTCTACCAAACCAGGATAAATATACAGAATCAACAATCGGTGCCCATAATAATTTTATGCTGAATGGCCAGTGAACAAAACTGAACAGAGCTTGATCTTTGTAACTGACATTTCGACTTGTCAGTAACATTGGAATGCTCCCTCCTAGTCCTATAGGAATGCCTTGAAGTATATATAAAAACATCAGTAATGCTATATTCCCATAATCTCCTTTTAACGAGGGTTTTATATCACTGCCATTCATGCCGTCACTTTTTTTCTCCCGCTGTTCCACATTATATGACATTGGAATGTGAGGAAAAGTGTCTGCTTCTTCTAAATCTGTAACTTCTGTCAGATAAGGCCGGTTTCCTCTCTTTTTCACTGAGTTTGGCGATGTCATATTGATGAAGTTATTAAATTGAGATTTCAGTTTTCTATGAGCTCTTCTCCAAGAATGTCTCAACTTTGAAAAGCTAAATACTGTTTTTCTTTGTGACAAGTTGAACATTCATTCCAGTGATAACCAAGTTGATAATCAATTAAACTCTGAAATAAAAGATGAAGACATCATAAAAATTTGTACACTGATATACAGTACGTGGAGAGTGTATTATCACTAAACCACCCGCAGAGTGGAGATTCCACCCGAGCAATAATTGCAAATTCATTGTAAAGCATAACCAGCACCAGGAAAGTTTCAGCCAGAGGACCTCCGGGTTAAACCCGGAGGTCCATTGGCTGAAACATTGCTTGCGTTTTTTGTCGATATATACAAAACTTGAAAATTATAGCTTGGGTGATAACTCCGCTCTGCGGGTGATTTAGTTACAATCCACTCTCCACGTACTGTACAGTACGGTCGCTGTGGACTGGTCACTTTCCATGGGTGGGCAATATTTCCACAGATGCAATAATATTAGATTCCAAACATTAATTATTGGAATAATCATCAAAAAGTTACTTAATAAAGCAGCGGTAATTAAAGTTTTGCTGATGATGATTTTTATTACCTAGCAAACTCATGAGTGGACATCACTGCCCATGCATGGATTACGACCAGTCCACGGCAGCTATACTGTACATGTATGTTAAGTAATTAGGCCTACTATGATATAACAGGGTATATTATTGTACATGAAAAATATACCATGAAACATGGAAATTTAACCATGTAATTTAAAACAGCTCAGGCAACCTAACATTGTATTAGTGTTCAACCAATTACCAAAAATGGCCACTGACCAATTACAGGTTATTTGAGCTCACAATCGGCTGATTTCGATTATGATTGTAATACTGTGCACTACTAGACAAGTCGAGGCTCACAAAGAACTACATCAAATTGAACATATTTTACAGTGTTAAACTCTGTTGACTCGCACACACTTGGGTGGTAAACATGGCTCTCAGAGCCACATTTACCACCCCAGTGCACGCAACTGGTAATTTTTACTGCAATCTGAATCAAAGGAGTACAACCTTCACTTTACCGGTATGAACTGGCGATTGACGTAAGTACGCTCAATTCTAAGCTTTACATGTCGTTTAACTTATATATCCTGTAAAGGGGCATATAGAGATTAAGAATACACATTGTGGTGGTTTTTCAACTTTATTAAATGGTACATGTATCATTGACCATTGACATCATTTTACATTAACAATTGAACAAATGCCGAAGATAATAAAATGTGGTTAATGAATCACCACACAAAATGCTTGACAACAATCGGTTGAACCGATGTTCCAGGAGCCGTTGCTGTTGTTATACAATTGCCCACAATAGGCTGACTGGGGTGGCCGATTCCGATCATTGTTTGAACACTACACTACATCATGGTACATTAAAATTAAACCAGATACTACCATAGTACACATATTTTACCAAACACAATACATGAGGCCAAAGAAAAAAATGTTTTGGTTTGGGTTACCTGACCGACCCCATTTTAAGCATATAACTTCAGAAATTTTATGGCCTTTCAAAAATCACAAGCTTTAACTAGCACCATAAACCTGAAAATGTTGCTAAATCGGTACTGATTTTACAGAGTATGTTTCTCCGTTAAAACGGAACCTGCGCATTTCATGATTTTAATTTGTTGAATTCCTGATTTTCATCTGAACGATGCCAACAATCTTGGCTTTAATAAAAAGGAAATGCCCTCATTCCGGCGAAATGAAGAAATTCCAATCTGTTCCCTGATCTCATCTGTTCTCCACGGCTGTCAAATTGGGCAAATGGAATAGGGTGCCTAACTTTGATAACATTTATCATCAGACAATAAATGTTATCAAAGTTAGGCACCCTATTCCATGGGCCAATTTGGCAGCCATGAATGTCGCCCAAAATAAAATGAGACTGATGATCGCTTGGCTGTTCCAAGATTAACAAGAGGCCCCAAGGGGCCTGAGGGCGCTCACCTGACATGGTAGCCTAAATATCAACCCAGAGAATTGATTTCAACAAGTTGCATCTGCTCCTAAGAAAAGCTTATACCAAATATCCAAAGATTCTGACCAGTGGATCTAAAAAAAAAAAGATTTTTAAAGAATATTCCTCATATTGAACTAAGTTATAATTCGGGCTCCCGCAGGGAGCCCATATATGAACCCAGGGACTTGGCTTTAACAATCTTGAATCTCGCCCCCACCCTAAGATGCTGCAAACCAAATATCAAAACATTCCGACTGCTGGATCTGAAGAAGAAGATTTTTAAAGAAAATTCGTCATTTTGAACTAAGTTACAATTCGAGCTCCCACAGTGAGTCCAAATATGGACCTAGGGACATGGCTGAACAAACTTGAATCTCACCCCCTAAGGATGCTGCATACCAAATGTCAGAACATTCCGACTGCTGGATCTGAAGAAGATTTTTAAAGAAAATTCCCTCATTTTGAACTAAGTTATCATTCGGGCTCCCACAGTGAGTCCAAATATGGACCTAGGGACATGGCTTGAACAAACTTGAATCTCACCCCCTAAGGATGCTGCATACCAAATATCAAAACATTCCGACTGCTGGATCTGAAGAAGATTTTTAAAGAAAATACCTCATTTTGAACTAAGTTATCATTCAGGCTACCACAGTGAGTCCAAATATGAACCCAGGGACTTGGCTTGAACAAACTTGAATTTCACCCCCCTACGCATGGTGCATACCCAATATCAAAAGATTCTGCCTGCTGGATCTTGAGAAGAAGATTTTCAAAGAAATTTGCCTGAAATGCACTAAGTTCAAATTTGGGCTCCTATACTGAGCCCAAATATAAACCCAGGGGGCCGATTTGAACAAACTTGAATCAGATCCACCCTACAATGTTGTATACCAAATATTAAGATTCTACCTGCTGGATCTGGAGAAGATTATTTTTGAAGAAATTTGCCTGAAATGCACCAAGTTTGAATTCAGGCTTCTATAGTGAGCCCAAATATGAATCCAGGGGGCCGATTTGAACAAACTGGAATCAGATCCACCCCACAATGTTGCATACCAAATATGAAAAGATTCTGCCTGCTGGATCTGGAGAAGAAGATTTTTGAAGAAATTTGCCTGAAATGCACTAAGTTCAAATTTGGGCTCCTGTACTGAGCCCAAATATAAACGCAGGGGGCCGATTTGAACAAACTTGAATCAGATCCACCCCACAATGTTGCATACCAAATTTGAAAAGATTCTGCCTGCTGGATTTGGAGAAGATTTTTGAAGAAATTTGCCTGAAATGCACTAAGTTCGAATTCGAGCTTCTACAGTGAGCCCAAATATGAATCTAGGGAGCCGATTTGAACAAACTTGAATCAGATCCACCACACAATGTTGCATACCAAATATCAAAAGATTCTGCCTGCTGGATCTGGAGAAGATTTTTTAAGAAATTTGCCTGAAATGCTCAAATTTGAATTCGGGCTGCTATAGTGAGTCCAAATATGAATCCAGGGAGCCGATTTGAACAAACTTGAATCAGATCCACCCCACAATGTTCCATACCAAATATCAAAAGATTCTGCCTGCTGGATTTGGAGAAGAAGATTTTTGAAGAAATTTGCCTGAAATGCTCAAAGTTCAAATTCGAGCTTCTATAGTGAGCCCAAATATGAATCTAGGGAGCCGATTTGAACAAACTTAAATCAGATCCACCCCACAATGTTGCATACCAAATATCAAAAGATTCTGCCTGCTGGATCTGGAGAAGAAGATTTTTAAGAAATTTGCCTGAAATGCATGAAGTTCGAAATCGGGCTCCTATACTGAACCCAAATATGAACCCAGGGGGCCGATTTGAATAAACTTGAATCAGATCCACCCTACAATGTTGCATACCAAATATGAAAAGATTCAGCTGGATCTGGAGAAGAAGATTTTTTAATCTTTTTCCCATTGCCCACAGTGTTAAAAAGTGCTGACTCCGCACTTTTTCAAAGTCCTGAAAAAAGTACCTTGTGATCAAACTGATAGGGATTTTTTTGAGCATTCTATTCTACTGGATAAAAGTAAGCTTTATACAAAATAACAATTCTCTGTGCCGTGTAGTTTTGGAGATATGGCAGTTTTAAGGTTTTTCCTATTTTTAGCCTCCGGGTTCCCACGGGGCAATGAGAAAATTTTTTTTTTAATCAATCAACTACTTATGCCCCATTATCATCTCATGTCAAATCTGGTTCAAATCGACCTCACAGTTCAGAAAATAGAAATTTAGGCGTGACCAAAATTTTTGCCCCTCCCATAACGAAGGCAAATAATGCCCGACAAACTTATCTTGAACAAATTTGATTCTAAACCTCAAAAGGACTCTGTATACCACATATCAAGTCTCTGCTACTGGTGGTTCATTAGAAGAAGATTTTCAAAAAAATTGGCCATTTTTTCCCCACACCTCTGCTCAATATGAGCCGAAACCTAATTTGGATAAAAATCAAAATGCCCCTATATAACCACTACTTACATGAAATTTAATTAAAATGTGGCCAGTGGTTTAGGAGAAAGAGGCTCAAACACCACCTTCACGCAGGACGACAGATGGACGGACGACGGACGAAGAGTAATAAGAAAAGCCCACCCTGACCTTCAGTCAGGTGAGCTAATAATAGCACACCTGTCATTCTTACATGTATAGGTTGTTCCATTCAAGGTCGTCCAGTGCTATCCATATCCAAAAAAAACCAGTTTGCTGTAAGTTCTCGGAAAATGAAACATTTGAGTAATTCATGGGAAGGATGTATCCCAGTACCTTTAAAATTTAAAACTTTGCAATATGCTGATAATCCCCCCCACACCCTCCCCCCCCCCCCTCCACACACACACACACACAAATTCACTTTGCTGAAGATCAACAAGCTTTACAACATGCACTCTTACTTGTCAATTATTCCCTAAACATGCCCAAAATAAAAATCACTTATGATTAATTTATACATGAACCAGTACGTGTTAAGTGTTAATTTTATGCTTAATATACATGTGTTCCATTAGTCACTGTTTAAAAATAAAACAACACAAAGAAATAGGTTGTTTTGTTTTTATTTTATTTTTTAACTGATTAATAGTTATTAATGAATAGTTGTCTTGATAACAGCTGTCAAAACAATGCCAACTCGAATGGCTTTTTTTTTGTTAGTAAGTGTTAAACATGCACTACCCTGGTGACCATTCATCGTGGAGGTCCTCCTTTGATCTATTCAATTTTTCTCCAAGTGTGCAGCAGTTAACAAACTGTACAGGTCGTACCCTACTGACAGTTAATTGCAGAAAGTTTATAAACATACAAACTTTTTTATTTATTTTTACTCAGATTACCTTCGGAATTGTTCAAAATACCGTGAGACATGGTATACCGACTAAACTAAAATGAGATTGGTTTTCGAAATTGGGGGAGTGGGCTTGAACATGGAGAAAGCACCTTGTTTTAAACATGCCAAAGTTTTTTTTAAACAAAAATGGTCAAATATTTGTTCGATCCGGCGATATTTGGTATTCAGTCATACAGCAGTATTTTTAAAATACCGAAACTCGGTATCGAAAATTGAATACCATGAAGGCCTAGCAATGATGAAGTAAAATTATGTGCGACATACTTTCTGTGGAATCCTGTGTTGGTTTCATATAACATGTCAGCATAATCGGAGTGAATTCATTCAAACAAAAAAATGCTTTTCTTTAACATTCGCGTTTTGAGATTTTTAATTGTGAGGATTTTTGAAACATTGATATCTGTTTCTTGGTCCAGATGGAATCTGTTTTTTTGATTCGGATGGAATCTATATAGGCAGTGTAGACATCCCAGTCAAATTCATACAAGGTGAGTGAATATACACCACAACATAGAAATAACACATTCTGTTATTGCAGGGAAAAGACTTTTCATCGCCAACGCTAGTGATAAAAACTTGCCAAACAGGAAAGTGGTTCACAGAGGCATTTATACAAACAGAAATGACACCTGTTAAGGCCTAAAAAAAATTAAAAATCTGTTTCTCAGGCCCTCCCGTATGGTCCTTTTGGTTGCCGCATATTCTCTTTTTATAATCAATGAAAACTTTAAAAAAAATAAAAATTGAATGGTTTATGTGCGACATTTTACCCAAGTTAAAAAAATTGATAAACTTGTCCCTTGAGTGCAAGAAGGCTTTGCAATGCTTTAGCATTGCAAAGCCTTCTTGCTCTCAAGGGATGAAATACACCACCACCCATGCTATTCTGTAGATTATGAGGCCTAAAACATAAACCAAGAACATGAACTTTTGATGCCAAAGAAATAATAACAGAAGTAAAAAATAAAATAAAAAACCGCTCGCCTGCATGCAATTTTACAAATAATGGCTTGAGAAACAGAAGATCTACTTTGTGAGGCCTTATTTGAGTGAAGAAGAAAATGTTTGATCTCTAATTATCAAAGAAATATTGCACACTTAACCCTTTACCTAACATGAAAAGCAGACAGAACTTGCAAACAAAATTTTTGAATAACTATTTTCTTTCATTTTTTGTCTCAAAAACATAGATTATGACCCCTCATTCGAACGAGCTCATTCCAAAGAGGGGTCATAACCTATGTTTTTGAGACAAAAAATGAAAAAAATAAGGAAAATTAATCAGTGATTTTTTTTAAAAGCGCTGGCCGGTTTTGGCCATTATGTTGGGTAAAGGGTTAAGGCACAGTTGACAAGAGATGACAGACACTTGAAGAGAACAGAAAATTTCTGAGGTTTTTTCCCTCATATGGAATCAACAGGCTTTTACGGGCTACCAAATTATTAAATAAGTTGCTTTCTGAATATGCAATAAAACACAAAATGTTTCAAACTGCACTGGTCATGATATACATGTGATCTGTTGAAAAACATCAATTTAACTTTGGTATATTACCATGGTATACCTTGAAATCAGTGCCAAGGTACATATTACTATGCAAGGATGCAGAAATTGCAAAACGGTTGTTTCGTTCCAACGATGTTTTCGCAATTTTTTTTAGTGTGACCCTATTACCGTTTCCACAACAAATGCAAAACATTAATGTCGGAGTCAATGTTAGATGACTGGCCATTGAAATAATAAGTCATGATGATGCATTTCATATGGACTGGAACTCTAATCCACTCAACACTGTTAACTTACATCACACTTTTGATGTTAAATACTTCCCGTTAAAACATTTCAAGCAAAGCATGCTACAGTTAAAACTAGAAGTCCTGTCATGACTAGTGCAGAAAATGCTTGTTAGTTAATGCACTAATTGGTGCAGAACAGTCAAGTAAACCAAGTTAACATGCGATAACATAGAATGCAGTATACTATTCACACGATCAATAACTTTACGCCCTGAAGCATATCCTTAGGAAAGGAAATGTGTTGTTACTGGGCTCGGACATTCTGCGATATCATTTCGAATCAGGTTCATCTGGTAAATCAGTCATAACAATAAAAAAGAAAACAACAAAAAGATTGTCAAAATGACCTGGGTTAATTTTTTAAAGTAGGCCTAGTCCAGACAGTGAAATCAAAGTTGTTGCCAAATTGGCTAAGCGACTTTTAAATGATTGATTCGCCGGTGATGAGTTACGGGAATTGCGGGGATGGGAGATGTGTGTATGTACGAAAAGCCCTGTACATGATGGTTTTGAAAATGTCTTAACAAAAATGTATGGACACCTAGATTTCATCAATTACTATCTGCGACTTCATTCCACTTGGAAAACATGGATAAGTTTGTTTGTAAAAATTACTGTAATTCAAAACTCCAGATACCGATAATACCCTACCTCTCAGTTTCCAACTACACTTTTAACCAGCAAGTCGCAGCAAATTTTCAATCGAATTCAAAATGTTCTCAACCCTTTATGAAGCCTTGTTCATATCATTTACTAAGTCTAATAATAACAAAAATTGTAAAGCTTTTATTCGAAAAATCGTCTGATGGGAATCGCCTCAAACATCAGGTGGCTGAGCCAACCGCAATCGTTTTGAACCAAACTTTCTCTGATATTTTAACCTCCTTCCCCCTCCCCCATTCCCCCACAAGATTTTTAAATCATGAGTGAGTGGTGTGTTATAGGCCACTATTATAATATCAAAATTGATATATCCTTAGTTGGGGGCGCGGTGACTTTACAATAACCGGTTCTCGTCAGATCAACAAAGTTAAGCAATATCGAGCCCGGTTAATCACTGGATGGGTGACTGTCTGAGCGATCAATTCAGACTCTCGCATTGTGTCCTTGGGCAAGGCTCTTAACCCCGATTGTCCACATGGGGGCACAATGATGCCGTGTACGAAGGCGTACTGAACGTCGTGGTATGCATGTCTTCAACCAATCTAACCCTGCATGTGCTGCAGTGCGGAGTTATGGCGCTGGGGAGCTGGCAGCTGCTCGTCGTTGCTCGGTGGTAATCCCCGGGTACTCCGGCTTCCTCCATCCGTAAAGCTGTCACGGTCATGATTAGCCATTGTGCATAAGTATATGACCTTAAACACTGATAAATAAATAAATATCCTTAGTTAATAATTACATGTATACACAATTAATATTTTCTAAAATTACTTTTTAATTAGAAAAAGCAGACTTTGGGTTGTGCAATCACTTATTTGAACTAAGTGACTTATGAATGTACCTATTAACATGTTTACAAATACTCTTAAACAGGATCTATTTTTAGTTCACTAATTGGTTATTCAGGTCACGCTTGTTGACTTGAAATTAGACAGAATAATCAAGAAACTTAATGAGGTGATTTAATTCAGCCAATCAGAAGTTAATGGAACAAGAGAACATTGGTGATTTTTTTTATTCTGGAACTTTCTATTTAAAGACTTATTAAGTCTCTGTCAACAGACTTCTGACAATCTTTCGTCTCACATAACATTGAGAAGTGACTGACCATTGTTTATACATTCAGCATTGGTGATTATTATCACAGGACAGTGGATTATTCTAGATGGCAGCTAGTGCTATCAACATCATACTGACAGTGGACAGTGGATTATTCTAGATAGCAGCTAGTGCTATGTAATACTGAAACCGTACGGAATTTTCAGCATGGTTTCAGTATTACAGGGATACCAAAACCCATACCGAAACCAAATCAAAATATCGCTTATTTCGGTCTTTCTATTTTTCTGAGAAATTGACAGAAAATCAACTCATCAAGGTGAATCGTAAATCTAAAAGCTTGTGGGCTGCATATTTTGATCGAATTGATGCGCAAATGTGAACTCTGTAAGCAACAGATAGCAGAAGACGCTACGAATATGTCACAGAAAGAAATAACAATGCAAGGATAGAAAAACGAAAAATGGGAAGTTGTTAACTTGGTACTTCCGTTTCTGAAGAAATATTAACCTTCGACTTGATTTGAAAAAAATTAGATCTAACCTTTCTAAGGATGCTGTATACCAAATATCAAAAAGATTCTGATCATTGATTCTGTAGATATTTGTTTTTAATAATTTTTGCAAATATGCTGATTCAGCATTTTCCATTTAATAATTTTTGCAAATATGCTGATTCAGCATTTTCCAATGAATCCCCCCCACCCCCCCCCCCCTCTCCCCAAGAATACCCTGACACAACCGATGGTGTTTTTTTGTTTTTTTGGCACAAATCAAGTACTTATGACTGACATCGGTTCAGAAAATAGAAATGCCTCTCCCATTGCAAAGGCAAATATTGCTCCAAGAATTTCATTTAAACAAAGGATGCTGTATACCAAATATCGAAAGATTCTGATCATTGGTTCTGGAGAAATTTGTTGATCCAAACGATGTTTTATCCTTTACTTATCGAGATTTGAACTCAGGTGAATCGTCAACAGTGCTTAGATATCGTCCATGATTTTGCACAACCCGGAGTTGCAGCCAAAACACATATCGATGTGGAAACGGTAACTCCTAATAAAAAAAGCCCCCATGCAATGATCATAATCAACCTCCTCTGCGCTAATGCGATCGTATTTCTGTTTCCGCTTCGATATTTGTTTCAGCAGTAACTCAGGGTTGTGCAAAAAATATGGACGATATCTATGCACTGCTGACACTAATAATATCCCATATGACCTCAAACATGGCTTTTGATCATCTTGCTCATGCGAGACTAACTAATCTTGTTCATGAAAGATCTGACTTTGGCACAAAATAAAAACCTCCAAACATACATTATTATCATGGACTTTGCCAAGGCGTTCAACAAAGCCTCATAATACATCTACTGCATAAACTAGAGTTGAGTGGTTAACCGAAAATTCGGTTTGGGTTTAGTTATTGAACTGACACAATTACAGAAAACCTGTCATCGCGGTTTTCAACTTCAATATTGAAAAATTGGAATCGGGTCTTCACTTCTCAGAATAAATAGAGAAACAACCTAAGTTAACCTTGTTTTCAAAGAGTCACGATTCCCCTTTTTCAGAACAGCAGCAGTGCTGCACCAGTTGGTATTGCATTCGAGTATGGTATTTACCCCGAAACTAGGTGACAAAATTACTTCGTATACATCGTGTTTTAAATGTTCATATGTTCATCAAATGAAATTTTTTTGCAGAATTGGAACTTGTCACTTGTTCCACATTTATAATTAAAAAACCGACTTAAAAGTCCTTTCTGTTCATGCCATAAGGTTGTAGCGTCATAAGCTCATATATCCACTGAATCTCCCTGTGTCGTCGTCGTTCCGTCGCATTTGGATCTTCCGGGTCGGAGTTTAGTACCTCTATAATGCGGTAACGTAGATGTGACAAGGAGTGAGGATGTGCATTGAAATGAATTGCTACAGGAGTGTCGCGGTTATGTCTGATATCGGCCTGGTGTTCCTTTATGCGTAGTTGGAACTGTCGTTTCGTTTCGCCCACATATTGTTTTTTGCCCTAACCAAAATGTCCTGTAGCTGGATCTTCAGGGTGTCAGGGCGGGCCCCTCGTGATTTTGGTATAGTTGGACTGAGGCCCGTCGGACACAGGTTTCGTTCGATACATGTATTTAGGAATTGGGCCTGTAAATCTAGCCTTAATTGTTTTAGGGCTAGATTTCTCACTATCCTGTAGGCGGCTCGATTGTCTTGGTTGATCCTGGTAGGTGTTTCGGCGCGGCCATCCGAGTCCAGCCTACGTCTCTTGCCTCGTTGTTCTTCCTCTTCATGCTCCATAATGACTGTGGTGTTTGAGTCTGAGGTGAGGGTTAGGTTATCTAGGGAGTCCGATGCCGTGGACGTGCTTGCCATAACTGTCCTATAGGTCTGAAGTAATTAATATAATTTGTAAACTGACTAAAAAGTCCGAGAGGGCCAAAAGGATAAGTAATCCCTCTATTATTGCCTGACCGGTACATGGCATGATCGTGCCCCCATGTGGACAATCGGCATTAAGTGCCTTGCCCATGGATACAATGCGGGAGTCCGAATCGATCGCTCAGGCTGTCAACCATCCAAAGACTAGTCGGGTTCGACGTTGCTTAATTCGGTGATCTGACGAGAACGATTACCACAATGCCACTTTTCCCCTACTTTTCTTCTCGTCAACCTTCGCTTTCATCAGGTTATGATTCTGCCATTCAGGGGCACAGTACTTTATACCATGATTACCTTTTCTACTATATGTGAAAAGCCTACGACATAAATTTTAGCTTTATATACCAACCGTGGTGAACACGCCAACAATGGGATTTCAGTAGTAAAAATTTACACCTACAGTGGAACTACATCCAAGCTGACCTTTGGTGATGTCAACCTGAATGCGAACTTGTCTAAATTTATCACACGTCGCCTCGTGAAGTGTGAAATGAAAGTGGCAAATACTTATTACGTTTTTAAATGAGTTTACCCCATAAGACACCATAAATTAACGAACATGCATTGTCTCATGTTAATAAAGCATCCATAACTCGAAATAGTATGTTAGTATGTTATTAAAATGAAAAAGGCCCTGTTTCTTTTTCCATTTCGTTTCGGCAATGACATTGAGGGCAGAAGTACTGCCCACCGATGCTCATGTAAACAAAAACCGATTTGCACGCATGTACGTCTGCTGCTCAGTAAAATCGAGAAAAAAATAATAGCGACTCTTAATAATCTGACAATCATGGTGTAAATAAAATATACCCATAGTAGCTTGGTGTACCAAATGTTCACCATGAGTGGTGAAGTGGTGTTAACCCAAAGGCTAGCGGTTAACACCACTTCACCACTCATGGTGAACATTTGGTACACCAAGCTACTATGGGTATATTCTATGTATAAATAATGATTTTTATACTTGCTTTTCTATTTACAATCGTGGAACATTACCATGCGGTACATGTAAATATAAAAATTACAAATCAAAGTTTGAACTTTGAGACTACGAATATGTCCGCTGGTGGGCGGTACTGACTACTGGCAGTACAGTAGTACTGAGCAAACAACATTGCGGTTCGCATTTTTAATAGCTCACCTGACTGAAAAAAGCTGAGTCACCATATTTGCAAAAATTATTGAAAGCAAATTATCTCATGCCAAAGGGATTGGAGGAATTTTCAATTTGAAGGATAAAGGGTAAATATCTCAGGATCAAATTATTAGATTTACACTAAAAACTATAAAGCTTGGTACATCAGTAACCTGAACACAAATATAAAGTAACTTGACAATCCAAGCAATATTTTTCACATTATCGAATGCCAAAGGGATTGGAGGAATTTTCAATTTGATGGATAAAGGGTTAATACCTCAGGATTAAATTATCAGATTTACACCAAAAACTATACAGCTCTACACATCAGTAACCTGAACACAAATATAAAGTAACCTGACAATCCAAGCAATATTTTTCAAGTTATCGAATGCCAAAGGGATTGGAGGAATTTTTAATTTGAAGGATAAAGGGTTAATATTTCAGAATCAAATTATCAGATTTACACCAAAAACTATACAGCTCGGCACATGAGTAACCTGAACACAAATATAAAGTAACTTGACAATCCAAGCAATATTTTTCAAGTTATCGAATGACAAAGAAATGGATACGGATGCCGGATGGACGGATGGACGGACGGACGAAGGATGGACGAACGACAGATGGCCACCCCGGGTGCTGGCATTATGTATACCATACATAGTATGGGTACACATAAAAATATATACGCTATTCGTAACAATATTTCAACTAAAACGTAAAACAGGTAGTTGGATATACTTGGTGCTTAGCAAACTTTCAGTAGTATATATCAAGCTTTCGCCCTAAAAACAGGCTGCATTCGATAATACACGTATTTCCTTACATTTGTGCAAAGTAAATTGTTCCAAACCGTATGTTAATTTATTCTTTATTTATCACGATTTGAACATGGCAAATCGTCAACCATCACTTCGATATCGTCCCATGTTTTTGGCACAACCCGGAGTTGTTGCCGAAAACTTAACTCCTAATAAAATGCCCCCACGCAATGATCATAATCGACCTCCACTGCGTGAATGCGATTGTATTTCCGTTTCGACATCGATATTTGTTTAGGTGCAACTCTGGGTTAATATTTTATAGCCGATATAGGCAAAAAGTAACATCGACAACATCAAAGCGATTGTTAATGCTTCGCCCGTGTTCAAATCTCGGTAAATAAAGGATAACATATAGTTTGGATTAATTTACTCTGCACAAAAGTAAGGAAATATGTGTACTATCAAATGCAGCCAGTGATAAGGGCGAACACTTGATATATATTCCCATTTTCGAGTTTTGAGTTCCCAATAAAACATGGGGAATTTTACCACAGATTTGAATGGGAGGAAACTGAAAGTAGAGGGATAGCTACTACGTTCAGATTGCTGAACTACAGTAGGACCCAAGATGGCAACAAAACGTTTCAGAAGAATAAGCTATAACTTAGTATAAGCTTACTCAAGTTACTGGGGAACGGGTCCAGTCGCCACCAAGCACCTGGGCCAAGTCGCCACCGGGCCAAGTCGCCACCAGAAGTTAATAGCATGACATGCAGTGATCAAGGTGATAATTACTTCACTAAGGTGATAATTACTTCACTAATTGATTTAGCCAGGATTAGGGACGGGATACATGTATATTATTGACAAAGAAAGCCGTACCAAAACGGAGAATATTTCTACTCTCTGATTTGGTGTGAGTTTCTTTGTTTCAACTAAATTAAAATGGAAGCGTGCGGGAGAGATATAAGTCGGTGATGGGACGCAGGCGGTGACAAATTGGGGTAAAAAATAAAGAGAATACTGGTATCTATCAATGTTTAATGAAATACAAGAGGCCCCACGTGGCCTTAATCGCTCACCTGACAAAGTGACTCTAAAAAGTATTTTAGGTCACCTTCACCATGTCATGCCTCATCAACATTAACTGGTTGAGTGATAGATTTTGTTTGAAGTTCAACATTTGTTACCTAAAATTAGTTTTATTTAAAATCATTGGTGTGTGGCCAATCTCCAATGATTTTTAATAAAGCAAATTTATCTCTGCAGACAAACTGGTTTAGCATGAAGCACAAACAAGGAATGTGAAGAGATAGCCTTGGACATCTCTCCCCAACTGTGGATATCTTCCATGTGCTACATGTACATATTTGCATGCAAGAAAACAAAAATTTTCACAAATTTTCCAAAATATTAGTTTTTTTTATCATCATTGGAACAAGCTCAAACAGCTTATTCCAATAGGGGTATGGGAAGATCAGGTATATTTTTGAGACAGAAATGTGAATATATAAATAATGGTGTTTTTTTGTGAATGATGCTGGAGAATTTTGCGTAAAGATATGGTAAATGGTTTGTTCTAGATACAGAATGATGCAAAAGTATTTAAATTTGATTAGGCAAGTTGTTCCTATAATGCATTTAAAAATTGAAGTAATTGTTTTTTTGCTGCCGAACTTTTAGATGTGTGTGTCTGTGTTTGTGTGTGTGTGTGTGTGTGTGTGTGTGTGTGTGTGGGGGGGGGGGGGGGGGGGGGGTAAGAGTGTTCTTGCAAACAAAATTCCTGAATAAATGGAAAATTTTATTTTTTGTGTGAAAGACATAGTGCGTGAATGTTGATTGGAACAAGCTTAGAGAGCTCATTTTAATGTGAAGTCATAAGGCTGTGTTTTACGTACGAAATTCTGGAATAACAAGAAAATTGCTTTTTTGACTCAAAAAGCATGGTGTGCGACCTCTCATTGGAATGAGCTCAAAAAGCTCATTCCAATGGGGTATTTATAAGCGATAAGTACATGTATGTTTAAGAGACAAAAATTAAAATTTGAATAGCGATTTTTGCGAAGAATGCTGACAAGTTTTGGCAGTTATGCTGGTAAAAAGGTAAGATATGCAAAGTGGTTGTTTTTTAGAGGCGACATTTAATTAAGGGGAATTAACCCTTGATTACTGAGGTAACTTCTAAAAGTACTGAAATTTCATGAAGCAATGTGAATAACAGACAACAGTTGCCTAAAAATTTCATGAATAACTAAAATTTTTATTCTTTTGTCTCGAAAACATGGCATATGACATTTGTTGGAATGAGCTGAATGCGTGTGTTCCAATGAGGGGTCATAAAATTTGAACGGAGATTTGTGTGAATAATGCATTAGTACTGCTAGATTTGGGTAAACGGTTCACCCTGGATACCACCCCTTCTATAGTAGATCTTTTCTGCAAATTTTGTCTAAGATTCTATCAACTTTACAAATAAATACGTTCATGAATCACAATCAGATCCACCCCACAATGTTGCATACCAAATATCAAAAGATTCTGCCTGCTGGATCTGGAGAAGAAGATTTTTTAAGAAATATGCCTGAAATGCACCAAGTTAAAATTTGGGCTCCTATACGGAGCCCAAATATAAACCCAGGGGACCGATTTGAACAAACTTGAATCAGATCCACCCCACAATGTTGCTTACCAAATATGAAAAGATTCTGAAGCTGGATCTGGAGAAGATTTTTTAAGAAATTTGCCTGAAATGCACTAAGTTCGAATTCGAGCTTCTATAGTGAGCCCAAATATGAAACTAGGAAGCCGATTTGAACAAACTTGAATCAGACCCACCCCACAATGTTGCATACCAAATATCAAAAGATTCTGCCTGCTGGATCTGGAGAAGAAGATTTTTTAATAAATTTGCCCGAAATGCACTAAGTGCGAATTCAGGCTTCTATATTAAGCCCAAATATGAATCCAGGGGGCCGATTTGAACAAACTTGAATCAGATCCACCCCGCAATGTTGCATACCAAATATCAAAAGATTCTGCCTGCTGGATCTGGAGAAGAAGATTTTTGAAGAAATTTGCCCGAAATGCACTAAGTTTGAATTCGAGCTTCTATAGTGAGCCCAAATATGAATCCAGGGGGCCGATTTGAACAAACTTGAATCAGATCCGCCCCGCAATGTTGCATACCAAATATCAAAAGATTCTGCCTGCTGGATCTGGAGAAGATGATTTTTTAAGAAATTTGCCTGAAATGCACTAAGTTCGAATTCGAGCTTCTATAGTAAGCCCAAATATGAATCTAAGGAGCCGATTTGAACAAATTTGCATCAGATCCATCCCACAATGTTGCATACCAAATATCAAAAGATTCTGCCTGCTGGATCTGGAGAAGAAAATTTTTTAAGAAATTTGCCTGAAATGCACTAAGTTCGAATTCGAGCTTCTATAGTGAGCCCAAATATGAATCTAGGAAGCCGATTTGAACAAACTTGAATCAGATCCATCCCACAATGTTGCATACCAAATATCAAAAGATTCTGCCTGCTGGATCTGGAGAAGAAGATTTTTTAATAAATTTGCTTGAAATGCACTAAGTTCAAATTTGGGCTCCTATACTGAGCCCAAATATAAACCCAGGGGGCCGATTTGAACAAACTTGAATCAGATCCACCCCGCAATGTTGCTTACCAAATATGAAAAGATTCTGCCTGCTGGATCTGGAGAAGAAGATTTTTTAAGAAATTTGCATGAAATGCACCAAGTTCAAATTCGAGCTTCTATAGTGAGCCCAAATATGAATCTAGGAAGCCGATTTGAACAAACTTGAATCAGATCCACCCCACAATGTTGCATACCAAATATCAAAAGATTCTGCCTGCTGGATCTGGACAAGAAGATTTTTTAAGAAATTTGCCTAAATGCACTAAGTTCAAAATCGGGCTTCTATACTGAGCCCAAATATGAACCCAGGGGGCCGATTTGAACAAACTTGAATCAGATCCACCCTACAATGTTGCATACCAAATATCAAAAGATTCTGCCTGCTGGATCTGGAGAAGAAGATTTTTTAAGAAATTTGCCTGAAATGCACTAAGTTCGAAATTGGGCTCCTATACTGAGCCCAAATATTAACCCAGGGATCCGATTTGAACAAACTTGAATCAGATCCACCCCACAATGTTGCTTACCAAATATGAAAAGATTCTGCCTGCTGGATCTGGAGAAGAAGATTTTTGAAGAAATTTGCCTGAAATGCACTAAGTTCGAATTCGGGCTTCTATAGTAAGCCCAAATATGAATCCAGGGGGGCCGATTTGAACAAACTTGAATCAGATCTACCCCGCAACGTTGCATACCAAATATCAAAAGATTCTGCCTGCTGGATCTGGAGAAGAAGATTTTTGAAGAAATGTGCCTGAAATGCACTAAGTTTGAATTCAAGCTCCTATAGTGAGCCCAAATATGAATCTAGGGAGCCGATTTGAACAAACTTGAATCAGATCCACCCTACAATGTTGCATGCCAAATATCAAAAGATTCTGCCTGCTGGATCTGGAGAAGAAGATTTTCAAAGAAATTTGCCTGAAATGCAGTAAGTTCAAATTTGGGCTCCTATACTGAGCCCAAATATAAACCCAGAGGGCCGATTTGAACAAACTTGAATCAGATCCACCCCACAATGTTGCATACCAAATATCAAAAGATTCTGCCTGCTGGATCTGGAGAAGAAGATTTTTTAAGAAATTTGCCTGAAATGCACTAAGTTCGAAATCGGGCTCCTATACTGAGCCCAAATATGAACCCAGGGGGCCGATTTGAACAAACTTGAATCAGATCCACCCTACAATGTTGCATACCAAATATCAAAAGATTCTGCCTGCTGGATCTGGAGAAGAAGATTTTTTAATGTTTTTCCCATTGCCTACAGTGTTAAAAAGTGCTGACTCAGCACTTTTTCAAAGTCCCGAAACTGTACCCTATGATAAAACCGATGGCAATTTTTTTTTACCAATCCTTTCTGTTGGTCCTAAGGAAGCTGCACACCAAATAAAAACTCTCAGTGCCGTGCAGTTTTGGAGATATGGGCGTTTTAAATTTTTTCTATTTTTAGCTCCTGCGGTTCCCACGGGGCTGCGGGAAAAATTTTTTTTGCATAAATCAAGTACTCATGACCCAATAAGCCCTCACATAAAATTTGGTTCAAATCAGCCTCTCGGTTTGGAAAATAGAAATTTTGGGCGGGGCAAAAAATTTTGCCCCTCCCATAACGACGCCAAGTATAGCTCCACAAACTTCTCTTGAACAAATCTGAGTCTACACCTCAAAAGGAAGCTGCATACCAAATATCAAGTCTCTGCTACTGCTGGTTCATGAGAAGAAGATTTACAAAGATTTTGGTGCCCCTTGGGGGCGTGGCACCACCCAGGAGGAGGGGAAACTTCATTTGAACAAATCTGAATTGGCATTAGGTAATAAACATTTAGCCAACATTTGAATAAAATTGGGCTAGTGGTTTAGGAGGAGAAGTCGATAATGTAAAGTTAACGCCGGACGGACGACGACGGACAGAAAGTGATTAGTAAAGCTCCCCTTGAGCTTCGCTCAGGTGAGCTAATAACAACATAGCATAGCATACAACATACAATATGCACTGATTAACAAAATAAATGAAATTGGAAATATTTATGGAAATAATGTCTTAATAATAAATAATAACTTTTATGAGGTATTATAAACCAAAATATGTCTAATACAAATCAAAATAAAAACTTCCACTTGCTTGAAGTATTGTGATCAGTGTAACACAAACAACGGAGTGTTCTGACCACCTTCATTAGTGTTCTTATTGTATATACAGGAGACAGTATACAGTATAAACAAACAGTAAAAACAAACACACTTCAATGATGTCAAAGACATTCACTCTAAAATTAGCGATGGGAGGTGAAATTTCATATTTTACATAAACCTATTGTGTTACAGTTAAAACTAGAAGTCCTGTCATGAACTGTGCGCTTATCTAGGCTTAATTGCGCGTAGGAATTGCACGCAATTGCCATATTGAATGACATCCAAAGCACGGCAGGTTCTCCTGGTTACTCAAAGCAAAAACAGGCAATGTTTCTGCCAATGGACCTCCGGTTTACCCAGAGGTCCATTGGCTGAAACATTGCTTGTGCACAGAAAATATGTACAGAATTTGATAGCCTTACTGTGGTCATAACGCGTTGATTAACGCGCAGATCTACGTGCTATTTGTGCGCCTTTCGTGACAGGACTTCTAGTTTCAACTGTATATATCATTTTAAAGAGTTTTTTAATTCTGAGTAAGAATCTATAAAGCTTTTTAAAAAAATCATTCAAATAAAAAAGTTATGGTGATTTGAAATTCTCATTTTTCAGAGATTTTCTGCAGGATTTCTAGTGTGTGCTCAACATGCACCACCTACCCAACTGGTAAAGTCTTCTTTGAGAGATGGGAATGTTTAGGGCGATTTCTTTTTCACAAATATTGCCCTGTAGCTTGTGAAATGTCTTTCCTGTGGTATAAATTAACTGGTGACTTAAAAAAATGAATTAGGGGACCAATTATTATAATGTAGTGAGGAGTTTCGATTGCTTTTGGGTGGATGATGTTTTTTTAATTCTCAATAAATCGTTCTTTTTCGATATTGCATACACTACTCTTATTTTTTACATTGACATTAAATGCTTAGTAATTAATTACTCAACAAATATTTTACAAAGAAATATTTTTGTGGTGCAGGCCCAAAGCAATACTTTTCCAACGGGATTGGGGAAGTTTGAAAATTTACAAAATTTCCTGAAAATATTGGAAAAATCACAAAAAACCTCTATTTAGCACACAATTTCCAGTAAAAACATGCAAAAATGATCAAAAACCTGAAACAAATTCCAATAAATGAGGTCAAATTTCTTACATCTCTCATTGGGTAGGGTAGGTGAGGTTTCCCCCACCCACTCCCCCTTCCCAGCTGCGCTCTCCAACTAGCTTCGGGCCAGTTGTGGTGACTTGGTCAAAAGTACTGACATTAGCACCAAATTAAAAAAAGTTGTTTTTGAAAGATACAGCAATGAGGATAACAGAACCAGAATGGCAGAAAAAACTGGCAACGGACACAACGGAAGAAACACTCACCAAATCTTAACATTTTCTCACAATTCTTGAAACACATGAATTAACTGCACTAGCACAAAGGGTCAGTTAAGCTTGGAAATTAACTCCATAAAAAAGAGCTTTTTAGACAGGGTGATTTCAATTAATTTTTCAGAAATATCCATGGCATCTGCACTAAAATGTTCTCCACATCAGAGCCCTATGATTTCACACTGATCATAATATGGCATTCATTTGCCATCATTTGGAAATTATTCAGAAGTAAAAATTTCTATTGGATAAACTTTTCTTTTTTTCATTTTGTTTTATTTAACCCTTTACCTAACATAGACAGCAGACAACTTGCAAAAAAAAATTTTGAATAATACAGCATTTTGCATTTTCAATTTTGTTCCCAAAATGTAGCTTATGACCCATCATTGGAACAAATTAATTGAGCTCATTCCAATGAGGGGTCATAAGCTATGGTTTTTTTTTCAAGTCCTGCCTGATGTTTGTGTTTACTAAAGGGGTAAATAATATATTATTTACAGGTGATAAGAAGATGTAAGTCAATATAGACTAATGAAAGAGTCCAAAAACCCTTTTCATTTTTGTATACAAACTGACACTTCAACTGGCAAACATCACTAGGTTAAGATCTCTACAGTTAAAACTAGAAGTCCTGCCATGAAATGCCCACAAATAGCACGTTGATATGCGCTTTATGG
Source organism: Pictodentalium vernedei (assembly GCA_031216915.1). Taxonomy (NCBI): domain Eukaryota; kingdom Metazoa; phylum Mollusca; class Scaphopoda; order Dentaliida; family Dentaliidae; genus Pictodentalium; species Pictodentalium vernedei. Next base: position 388,112,373 of record CM062290.1, on the reverse strand, counting down.
CCCAAGTAAAGCTATTAAATTCTGTACATATGGTCTGTGCTCAAGCAATGTTTCAGCCAATGGACCTCCGGGTAACCCAGAGGTCCATTGGCAGAAACATTGCATGTGTTTGCTATGAGTAACCAGGAGAACCTGCCGTGCTTTGCATGTCATTCGATATGGCAATTGCGCGCAATTCCAACGCGCAATTAATAGAGCTGTAGGTTAACCGAAACCGAACCGAGGTTTTTTTTTAAAACCGAAACCGCCGACATCCCGTAATCTAAGGTTTTTCGTTTTTCTTAAAATACTCTCTTGCTCCAGAAATTCAGAGAATGTAGCCATCCCAGAGTAGTGAGAGTACCCAGACACTGCCAATGGCAGTGTCTGGGTACTTTCACTACTCTGGGATGGCTACATTCTGTGAATTTCCGACATTTCAGCTTAGTTGTGTTCGCAGCTTTCCTCAAGTTGCGCGTAGGTGTCAGACCTCGAAAAATGGCCAAGCACAATAAAAGTTCTGTATATTTAGGTAATTATTATATTGGCCTTCCTGATTCTTCATGTATTATAGCTTATTTCGGGCATTCATTGAGTTTCATTCAATTTCACTGCCATTCAGTTATGATTCCAGACATATAGAATGAGTTTTATTTGGCCTCATGAACAAACCGAAAACCGAACCGAGGTTTTACTCAACCTGAAAAACCGAAACCGAACAAGAAACTTAAAAACCTACAGCTCTAGCAATTAAGCCTAGATAAGCGCACTATTCATGACAAGACTTCTAGTTTTAACTGTATTGTGCCCTTCTCCATCTCTGTTTGAAGTTGTTTGACATAGATTGAATCATCTCCTTCATATTTGATATTGAACCACGATGGGTAGCCAGGTACTGTAGATATTACTTTAGCAACATATGGGATCAGTTCACCATTTTCTTCAGCCAGTGTGTGCTTTACAGATTTGCCTATTAAAAATGATGCTTTACGGTTCTCTTGTTCCGTTGTGGGCATTTCGCAGGCTAATTTTATCAGTTCTTTAACATTTTCGGATAATTCATTTGCAGTCAGCTGTCGACGTTTGTCACCATCACCTTTTTCGGAAAATCTAAACAATTTGGTATCTGTCTCCTGACCCAATATAAGTTGCCGAAATCTCCGCTGTGCCTTTAAAGCATCTTCTTTTTCCAATTTTCCTTTTATAGATTTCAAACTTTCATCAACCTGAGATGGCGTCTGATACATAGGTCAGCCTGGCAGCTGATTTTAGGGAGAAGTGACTTCTCCCTTCAGAGACTTTAGGGAGAAGTCAGGACCCAGGATGGAGAAGTCAGTGGACATGAAGGAGAAATCAGAGAAAAAACATAAAACGTATATGACATCGTGACAAAATAAATGAACATAGAGGACACAATTGTGGAGAAAAAAATAAATAAAAGTTATACAAACATACATACACACACAAAACTAAGTCAGATGGTATATAACAGAATGTAGGTTAAAATCCCCCCCCCTCCCCCCGAAAAAAAAACTGCGTCGTTCATGGTTTCTGAATACCCCCCTAACTCTTTGCCTAACAGTGATGACTAAGGTAACCATGCAGTTGATTTTGTATTTGCCTCAACGCAGTGGATTTGAAATTTAGTATGACCCATGGTGAGAGTGTTTTTCTCTGTAATAGAAGGTATATTCTTTTTAAAAAAATATTTAAAGTGTTTAAAATAAATTTCAAGTTCATATAAGAAGCTGGGTCATTCATGGTTTCTGAATGCCCTAACTGAGTTGAAAAGCGTAATTAAAAAAGTTTTCGATATCCTTCGTAAATTAAGCGTTATTAACAATTTGAGTTAATTTATTTCTTAGGTAAATGACAAAATATTTCAGTTGTCTCCCTTCCCGGCTGCGCTGGGTAATAAAACACTGTTCAGAAAACTGACAATTTCTGCCAACCATCTTACACTGACATGTGCGATTGGTGCTTTGAAGGTCTGCCATTCTTATCCATCCAAATACCTGTGATTTCTATTGTAGCCTTATTACATTTAACCCCCTTCAAACACAACTTCACAAGTTTTCAAAGAAAAACATTCAATGCAAATTGCGGGGCGAATTTCAATGCAACCAATTTTTCAGTGGAACAGAGCGTAACTGCAAGCAATTTCAATATGGACGAACTGTCTCCAATACACTTTTTTTTTTGTTTTGAAACGGTGGTTAACTTTAATAAATTCTAATTAACTCGATGCGTGTCTTGTGTGATTCATTGTTTCGGCTGGCACTTTGTTTTTAAATAGCCATTTAGTGCTGGTTGCTATCAGTTGGGGCGAATTGTTCGAACGACTACGCCATTACAATTCTTTTCAGAAATATAAAATTGGGCTAGTTTAGGCTATTTTCATAGCAGTGTGACGGACTTTAACAGCAGCCGTGTTTACTTTTTTTGCGAATGCGGAAGCGGGTGTTTTTAAAAAATAAAACATAAGAAACATATGTCTCCCAAGGAAGTTTTGAGGGCGACTTGAATTTCGCCCCCAATGTAAGCCAAGGCGACTTGAGGAATGACAAGGTGTCTTCATCGCCCAAGTCGCCCACTCGCAGAGACCAGCCTAGAGGGGAATTTTAGGGAGACTTCGAGTCTCCCCCCCCCAGAAAAAATAGGGAGACTGCAGAGTCATGTAGGGAGACTTCATAGGCAAGTGAGGAAAATTAAGAATATTCATGTACCACTCCTGCTGCCCCTTCATATTTTCAATTTGTGGTCCTCCATTAACATCCAAATAATCCAGGTCCAGTTTCTATGATGCATCTGTGCCAGATTAAAAAATCACTAATTAATTATTGACTGAAAATCCCCTCACTGCTACCCTCTCCTTCATGACGCCTCCCCTCTTCTTCCTGTCAATCCCCCAGCACCCTCCTGTGGTTGCCGTTCACCAAAGTCTACTAAGCTAATAATTTCCTGATTCTGAAAGTGTGAACAGGATCAGATGTAAGAAGGTTGCTTGGGAGGTACTTTGTTAGTTAATAAACAAAATACATTCTGGGGTCGAGAATCTTGTAAAAGAAATGTCATTCCGCATCATTTTTATGGCAATCCGGTGTCATTCCGCATCATTTCGTGTCATTCCGGTGTTTAGGAGGACCCTTTTTCAAGATCGTCCACATGCACACTTGTGTCCTGTACAAAGCTTTTCCTGTCATCACTAAAGCCTTTTTTCATGTGTTTCAATTCCATTTGTGTTTTTCTGGGAATAGCCAGCCCAACAGTTAATAGTTGTCAGCAAAACGAAATGAAAATACTGTGTTATAAAATACATCCGTTGTGTATACATTTTCGGCATCCTAAGCGACGTAACCTACTTTCAAACTGGGTTATTTTATTGAGTCGCGTGAATCAGCTATTTTTGTTTCGACACTTGAAGCTCTGACTGAAACGCAACAAAATAGAAATAAAAAAAAATCCGCCAAAAGCGACAATGGACAATTGATTGTTGTGTGATTTCAAATAAATGGACGTTTATTTGTCGAATTAAAATGCCCATTTATCACACTCAAGCACATTCGATTTTTGAAAATAATCGTTTTCATGTAAACCTCGCATCACTCAGTTCAGCCTTTCCTCATTTTGGCCAATTTTTAGAGGGCGACTTGTAATCGCCCCAACCATTTTTCTAGGCGACTTTGGGCTTAGAAGGACGCCATAATCGCCCTAGTCGCCCTCACGGCTGGTCCCTGCCCACTCGGCTGACCCCTGGTCTGATATAACCCATAATACAGCATTTCTTTTACAATTAGCTCCCGCTCTTGATAGTGCTTTGCAGTCAAGGTGATCCAACACACATCCACTTAAAAATTTGGATATTATTAGAGTCAGAGGTGAGTTACGAAACATTGATTGTTATGAAGTGAAGTTGTTTCGAAAGAACCGTCTGTTCCATAACAAAATCATCCAACACTACCACCCTATCAATCCTGAAGTCATCAGGTGAATATGATGTTAATAAAACCAATAAAATTTAAAAAAAAAAAAAAATATTGTACAATTATGCCCCCCCCCCCCCACCCCGCGAAAAAAAAAATGGAGAGTGGATGCCATAAAATCTGTAAATCACACAAATCCCCCCCAAACATATTTCAAAGCAAAATTTTTAAAAATCCCACAATTGCGCCCCCCCCCCCCCCAGCCCACTCCCTAGCCCCATATCTATTATTTATTGGTGTTTGAGGTCGCATATTTATGCACAATGGCTAATCGTGACCACAATATGGAGATAAAGTCAAGTTTTGTCAATCGTTTATACCCCATGTTACCCATTTTAGAGGCCCCCCCACCCAAGCATTGGTGACTGGGTCCTATTCTACCAGTAAAACAGAACCTGTTTACCATAGGAAACGAGCACTGCCTCACTTCCCGGAGTTTCTATGGGGCTATAGCCCCCCCCCCCCCCCCCAATAAAAAAAATGTAAATAAATATGTTCATGATATATATTACCTTTTAACATAAATTCAGAAAAAAAAAATGTTCAAGAGAAATTGATTGTTATGGGTGACTGATTATGAGACTGAATCAATGAATGGAAGAGACAAACTTTACAAAATCAAAAATTAAGGAAAAAAATTAGATCCACTTCCAGGATATATTTCCAAAGGCAAAGTTTATCCTAAATTAAATTCCCGGAAACAATAAATGTATGTCAATGTGTGGACAAAAATAATCTGAAGTTGTAAGTCCATTCAAAATAATCCGAAGCTCCACACTTCATGTAAAAAACTTTCAAAGAGAGAGAGAGAGTGACGAAATTGTTAAGCTGAACGTAACATAACAGCTACACGTGGATTTGTTTACAAATACGGGCCATGTGCTTTTTCATTAAATCTAAAAATATCTCTTAGCGCAGCGAAGCGCAGACGAGAGACAACATTTGATTTGTGGAGGGGTATTAAACAACATTTTAAATCAATAACATCCTTGTTTCACTTTGTTTCATTAAAGTTGTGGCTATTCAAAATTTGCTTTTCTGGCAAATTTGTTCAAAAAAGCGTAACGCTTACCTTGCAACTCGCATCAATTTTTTCGACAATACATGAACTTTTGTGCAAAAAAGCGTCTGTTCATCAAAGAATAATAATATATTCATGATGTGGGTTGGCAATTTCTACCCATTGGTCCGTAAATTAGGCCACGTGTGCATAAATTATGCATACATTTGAAGGAATCCTGTGAATGCGCAAGTGGAAATTTAAAGATGGCGGCGATCAAAATAAACAATGACTTGCGAAAAATTACTGTTCTTTCAAGCGTTGTTAAATAACTAAACTGCCGGTAAATTATTAAATGTGATGTATACATGAGCGGAGTATATACGACACTTTTTGACAACAAAAATTAAAGTACCCATTTCTTTTTTTTAAGTAAATGCGACAAAATATATTACTGGAATTACTGTTGTGTAGAATGGGGAAACCCCCGTGATGTTGCCTGTGTTCGATCGCTACTAAAATTGTAGAAACAACAAATGGAATAATATCATTTTTGTCTGTGATCAGGTATTGATGAGACATATAGAGTTTTTGTGTAAAGCTATTCGAAATCGTATTTGAGGGTTTTTAACGGATTCTTCATTCTTTAAATGTTTTTTTTTGTCGGATTATTTATAAAAAAAAATCGCGACATCGATACTGTAGCTGCGACGGGTGGTGCAATCTCACAAAATTCTAAGTTCATCAAGGGCCATAACTCCAAGAAAAATATTTGGAACAACACATGCATTGAACAGTGGCTAGACATCAATAAGATACACTTACATGCCGAATATAAAGTCATTCCATCAAGTATTTCAAAAGTTATTGAGTTTTGAAACTCGTTGGTCAGACAGACCGACAGACATTGCCACTTTTAGAGCTGCAAGTCGCAGCTAAAAATGTGAGTACTAAACCTATAATAGTGGTCATCAAAGTGGGCCAAGTCGCCACCAGAAATCGGGCCAACTCGCCACTGGTTTGGCCGGTGGCGACTGGACCCGTACCCAAGTTACTCTGTCAAATCCCTTCAGGCTACACAACAGCTGTGCAGTACTCAATGTCCATTGCAGTTTTGATACATGTTACACTGTGTTTTGTTATTTAATGTGTTTTGCTTCTGTCAGATTTAAGGTGTTAAGGTAACATATAACATTCTCTATTGAATAAATATTGTTTGAACTAAAACGTTTCAGGAAATTTCTCCATTCCGGTATTTCGTTAAAGTTGAAAATTCGAGACAACTTTGATCAGTTTAAAGCAAGATGCTCCTACAATCTTACATAAACTTTTGAAGATGTTATACAAGTAGATCTGGCATTCACGTATAATGTGGCGTCTATGATGACAGGACAATATGGTCTTGAGAATTTTCACGTGTCAATAATCAGTTGATGACATAGTGAATCTCTAGAAGAGGACTCGGAATTGGACTCGGACTAAAAACACATTCCAAACTGATATCGCCCATGAGAACGGGTCGTACTAAAATATGGTCGTAGAAGAACGTAGAAAAGGGATCGGGAAGCGGAAAAATAAAAAATATAGTAGGGTATATAGGGTGTACGTAATTTCGTACCCAAACACCATTTCGTACCAGAATAACTTCGTACCCCAAAATATTTCGTACCCAATAAAAGAAAGTAATTTCGTACCCAAAAACTAAAAATAGTTAAATATAATGAGTGTCCGTGGCAATATTCATCGCAGTCTTTTTGTCAGTGGTATTTTTGAAAAAAAAAGATTTTTAATGTTGCATCGTTTTAGATTTAGCTGGAAACCATTCAGGAATGGTTTCCGTTACAGGTTCAAAAAAAGCAAAAACGATTCAACAATGACATCACGCCCACACCTACCTAAGAAAGGGAACCTAAGAACCCTCACAACAAACTGCAGAAGTATCCGAGGAAAATCATCTGAACTGAACACCATCATAAGCTACACAAAACCAGGCATAATAATAGGTAGTGAATCAAACCGGAAATAAACCAGGTAAAAACACAGCCAAAAATGCAATAAAATCATCAGAAGTTTTCCCTGCTAACTACACTACATCCAGAAATTACAGGGGGAATAGAGGTGGCGGAGTTTTCATACTAGTCGAAAACAGCATTATAGCCACCGAACAGCCGCAATATGTAACAAGCTGTGAATTAGACTGGGTTAAGATTAACCTAAAAGACACTAGAGACCTGCTGATAGGTTCCTACTACATGCCAAAAAGGAAGACGAAGGATGTAGATGAACTAGAAAAATCTCTAAAATTAATAATGGAAGAAACCAACAACAACCAGAACATAATATAAGCAGGAGACTTCAACTGCCCAGACATAAAGTGGGTCACTCTATCACTTAAACAAAATGCTTGTGTTAAAGAGGTTCAAAGATCTTTAATAGAAATAACATCTTCAGCTGGACTCACTCAACTTCACGAAGAACCGACAAGGGAAAAGAACTTGCTAGATCTTGTTTTCACATCCAGCCTAAATCTAGTCAAGTCATCAACAAACATACCCGGCATATCAGACTACGCAATCATCATCACAGATTTTGACACCAAATCTCACTATCAAAAATCTACTCCAAGAAATATTTCGTATGGTCCAAGGCCAAATGGGACCAAGTCAACACTGACCTCGACCAACAACCAGAAGAAATACATAACCTAAACGAAGAAAACCAGAACATCGACACATTATGGACCACATTTAAGGAGAAATTACTCAAAAGTTTAGATAACAACATCCCAACAAAAACCATCAAATCTAATAAAAGACTCCCATGGTTCAACCACATGATAAAGAGAAAGCCCAAGAAGAAACAAAATCTATATAACCAAGCAAAAAGAACAAATAAATGGGGGAACTCTAGATACTTCCAAAAAGAATGCAAAAGACAAATAAGAAAAGCTGAGCGTAATTACATCAACTCCGCCATACCTGAAGGCTTAGAAAATAACAACACCAAACCTTTTTTGGAAATACGTCAAATCAAGAAACAAGACAACACAGGGGTAGCACAACCCAAAAGAAACGGTTAGCTAGTTAACAACAGTAAAGAAAAAGCACAAGTTTTGATAAAACAATTCTCATCTGTCTTCACGAGAGATAAAGTAGATAGTATGCTAAGCACTCATCTAAAAATGGAACAGAGCTTACCAAACATCAAAATTAGGCAAGACGGAGTAGCTAAACTTCTACGAAATATAAATCTAGCAAAAGCCTCTGGTCCAGACAACATACCAAACTGAATGCTAAAAGAATGTGCAAAACATAGCTCCAGCAATGTTAAACATATTCCAATATTCAATAGACCATGGTAAACTACCCAGAGATTGGTTGAGTGCCAATATCTCCCGCATCTTTAAAAAAGGAGACAAACATACGGCAGAAAACTACAGACCGGTCTCCTTGACATCTGCACCATGTAAACTACTGGAACACATTATATGTAGATACAGTTACTGATTTAGATCTGGGTATTCTTGTGAAACACAACTAGTGATCACCGTCCATGGTATGCTACAATCCTTTGATCAAGGAAAACATGTGGATATAGACATCCTCGACCTCTCCAAAGCCTTCGACACAATTCCGCATGATAGACTCCTCCACAATCTAGAGCAATATGGAATTAGAGGCCCCTACTAGCGTGGCTCAAAACATTCCTAACAGATAGAAAAATGTGAGTAGCTCTGGAAGGGGAACTGTCGAACAAAGCACAAGTGGAGTCAGGAGCGCTATAAGAGACAGCCCTGTGACCGTTGATTTTCCTATACCACATAAACGACCTACCTAACTCAGTAAAACTATCAGTTAGGCTGTTTGCAGACGACTGTCTACTATATCGGACAATTAACACCGAAAGCGACCATTCCATCTGACAAAAAGACCTAGAATATCTGGAAACATGGGAAACAAATTGGGGTGTGCGATTTAACGCCAAGAAATGCTACATCTTAAGCCTCAAAAAGAAAAGCCATCACTTCTACTCATTAAATGACCACATTCTAGAACAAGTACCATCAAACTCATATCTAGGACTGCAAATATCAGAAGACCTTAAATGGAGAGAACATATAAAACATCAGCAAAAAAGCCACTTCCACCCTAGGGTTCCTCCGCAGAAACCTTCAGCATTGTCCTGGAGAATGTCGAAAAACAGACTACATTGCCCTCGTTCGTTCGATCATGGAATGCGGAGCCATCATCTGGGACCCACTCACAAAAGAAGTAATATCCAAACTAGAAAGAATACAAAGAAGAGGCGCAAGATTTATAACAAAAGACTACCATTCGAGAGAAGAAGGATGCATGACAAAAATGCTGAAGAGCCTAGAACTACAAACACTACAGTCGCGGAGGCAATTAAATCGCCCATCATCTTCTACACAGTGGTTGAAGGCCGATGCCGGCAATAAAACCGGGTGAATATTTAACACAACAAAAACAAAAACGACATATTAGAGCTAAAACATTTGATGACTGCATTTCAAAGAACATTGTAACAGCATCAGCTCGAAATAACGACAAAGTAGTGGTAATTCCAACAATTAAGACAGAACAGTATAGATACTCCTTTTCCGTGCGAACAGCTGTTGACTGGAACCAATTGGAGGACAGGGTAGACTATAAAACCACACTGGAAGCTTTCAAATCCGCGTTGTTCAGTTACCACCTACAACCATCTTGAGGACACTCTCTCTTCCGTCACAATAAAGCCCAGAAGGGATTCTGTGACGTAACCAAACAGATACAGATACACACCATGAAGATGTACTAAACAGGACTTTGTGAACCACCTGAAGTAGAAACAGAAATTCATGTTAATTCCTCGTCTCCTGAAAAAGAAATAGAAATTAGAACTTAGGTTCTGTTTCATCTGAAAGAGAGAAAATGTAATATTAGTCATTTTACATAAAATTAAAGAATTAGATTCTGTCAATTTCTGCTATCCTGAAATAAAAAATAAATAAAACGAATTAATGAAATGAAAGCAAAAGGTCTTTATGATTAGTTTGTCCGTGGCTATATACTGTATAGGCTACCATCTGTTGCCAATTCTATCTATGGTTCATTTATCTGGTAGAGTGTTGGAAGCTCATATTTGAGCTCTATTCTGAAGTGCAGGTACCACAGCTTAAAGGCCTCAAATTCAGTGTCAATACTTCATATTATCTTTGAAGTGTGTCTATGCTTCATATTATCTTTGAAGTGATATTATTTAGTTTCATTTTGCCTTGTAACAATTTATAAGAGAATGCTGATAGAATGGTAAATTCTTCCTGAACGCGTTTTGGGTCTGAAATTACATACAAAAATGGATACGAAATTACTCAAAATTCCGGATACGAAATCGTTTTGGGTACGAAATTACTGCACTCTGGTATATACTGACCTCATAAACATCTGTGGTTAATTTATAGCTATCAGATGTGTTGAACCCATATTGTAGCGAATCCTTAACTTTTCGCCGAAAGTACATTTCGCTGGAGAGGACAATTCGCTGGAACATCAAATTTTGAAAAAAGACACTTTACCAAGGTTTTTTTTCTTTTAAAGTAACAAAATATAGTTTTTATCCTACCACCCCAACAAATACCCTACTAATCTCTTACGGACAATCACAATATTTTGTATAAAATAGAGTGAAATCTATCTATATCAAGATTTCCTTCAACCGACGGCATCAAACAACAAGCAACAATTATTAAATAGAGAATTAAGATTACACGATTGATATAAAAGGGTCACAATGGTTCAAAATATATTTTTAATAATGGATTGCGACTATATAGTAAATAGTGGATACAGGGATTCAATTTTACACAAGTCTATCAAGTCATGTGGAGGATCTGTAACGGGTTCAGAAGGAAATTTTAAAATGTTAAAAAATATACGCATAATGAATACGATGTATGAATAATGTATACCGTATAAAAAAATGGTAAATGTTAAAAACGAATGTGTTCTATTATGCTAAGTTTCCAACACTCATCTTGTCATTATCTCGATAGTCGGGTTACCTATCCTATCACTGGTCAGTCTTTCTGGGGGTGATGGGAGGCGACTTGACCCGAGGCAAGTTGGTCAGGGGCGAGTTTACTCGCAGGTGACCTGACCCGAGGACGAGTTGACCTGGGCGTGTTGACCCGTTCCCGTAATTTATCATTATTTACGAATCGACGTAAAACACAGATTTACTGCAAAATTTTCATAAATTTACATTTTAACTGACGAGTCGAAGTACCATCTCAAAACAGCCAACAGTTTTTCATTTTTCTACGTATTACTTTAGTTTTGATACTTTCGTGTACCTTTGTCTTGTTTCTGTCTCAAGGTCGCCCACAGGGACTTTATTATCACAGTTTCTACTTCTTTCATCAACTGGGGTACCGACTTGAAGAAAGTCAAGTTATTACTATTGCAATTCAGTCAACAAAGCCATGCTGAAAGAGGGAGAATAATAATTTGAGTTTGGCAGTTAATCTTTTACCTGACAGTCTACAAAACTATATATTACACGAACCCCCTCCAATCATAATGTGTGAAACGTTTGTAAACATACAAATTCAAAAAGAATAGTCAGAGAGAGAGAGAGAGAGAGAGAGAGAGAGAGAGAGAGAGAGAGAGAAGAGAGAGAGAGAAGAGAGAGAGACAGACAGAAAATACATTGAAAATTTAAAGAAAAAAGGGCAAGAAGATTCGACCTCCCTGAAAAGGTGTCAGGTCGAATCTTAATAAGATCGAATCTTCACGGACCCGTTGTTCCATGTGACACTCTACATGGACATGTTTGATCATTACAATTTATATTTCCAGCTTAGGATTGGTGATAATTAACACGTGAAGGCAGCTTAGCAATAAACTTCCAAGTAATACCCAATTGGCAGTCTGTACAAAATTAAATTGACTTATAATATAACAGTTGTTTGAGAAATTAATTATTTTGAATAAAATTACTAGTTTTCATATGCAATTACTAGCAAAAATCAGACACGTGGTGACCCCGGCTGTCGAAAGTGTCGTTAAACCCCAATAAATAAATGAATAAACTATCCAGTTAAATGGAAATGTGTGCTTGAAAGGTGAATAAGGTTTTTTTGCCATTTGCAAAGCTTTTTGAAAAGTTCGATATTATACTAACAGACATACGTCCCAACAGCACTCAGCTTGTCCATTAACTGGTAGAGTTCTAAATTATGTTTGATCATCAAACTTTGTTCATATGTCTTTGTCCTGTAACAATTTATGGGAGAGTGCCTGTGGACACTCTCCCATAAATTGTAACAAGGCAAATCCAGACAGACCAGATAATTTCACTTCAGAAATAATATGAAGCACATCCACAGAATATGGAGCCTTTAAGTTGTGGTGCCTGCATTTCAAAATAAAGCCCAAATATGGGCTTCCAGCACTCTACCAGTTAATTGAATTAGTGGCATTACCATAACTTGTGTTACCATCTTACCCGCTGATTGAGAATTTGTCAGAACTTTTGAGTTCTGTCTCATTTGTTTATGACCAATTGTCTGTTCACTCCTGAAATAACTGCCATTTCATTTTTAAAAACTCGATCAATTTATTTGGATCAGATAGAAAAAATATCCACTCCTCCGCCCCCCCCCCCCTTAATGGTTTGGTACCAAAACATTTTGTTTAGCACTAAAATATGCAGAATGGCTCAAATTTGGCACCAGAAAGTTTGGGGCCAGCGTGAACACAGATCAGCTCGTCAGCAGAACTGAAAGTCTGGTTATTTTCGGCATAATTTGATGCTATTCACGCCACTGATTTCTTTAATCTAAGCAATAAAAACTTGCTAGCAGTTCGAGAAGAGTGTCGCTCGCACATTCTTATAACATCTCCAAAGTGATGCCAATGTCATAACTTTTTCTGTCGAGCACAATATCGTTGATCTCTTGGCAGAAGCTATTTCAAATAACTGTGACTGCATTTGGAACATCGAACTCATCGGAGTAGTGGAGACGTAGAACAGTACTTGCTCTGCTTCTACCTGCCAAGAGTGTAGCTATTTTAGGCGACGATAATGTCAAGAGATCGCTTTCATACAAATCTGAAAGTTCAGATTTGAATTTTCGGCGGGACGAACGTGACACCCCCCAGATAAAAGCCATAACGAATAATTAAAAAAAATCAATCGAACTCCACGTTGAAGCTTGTTCGCCCTTCGTGAACGATATCAGACTCTTCATAGTCTGAACGTCAGATTCGTCGGCTGAGGATACTATTTCATTAACCTGTTTGGTAGCAGTCTCAGTGGTTCTAGCACCCACAAATTTTGACCAGCGGAGTCATGCCAACGGTGCATAGTGGGCCGCCCCCCCCCCCAAATATTTTCGATGAAAGCCTGGGAAGTGCCATTTCCGGCAATCTGGGAGGCATTTTTTGCCAAAATTTTGGGGCACGCTACGCGCCAACCGATGGTGACGCTCCGCTTAGGTAGTGTTACCGATGCGCCCCCCCCCCCCCCCCGCCCGATTTTCCCCAAGCATGACGCTCCTGATTTTGACCTGCAATCGGTGTGATGGCGAGCGTCTGCAGCGTGCAAATCCAACTGACAGCGCCATCAACTCCAAATCAAATGTTCGGAACTTCGGATTTCTGTGAGACATTAATTTTTAGGCTGCCTATCTGCCGAAATATATAAGAAAACTTCCATTTTCTTGGATTTTGAGACCCTTTACGAGGTGGCATTCATTACCACAGAAAAGGCAGTACTAGTATTGTATAAAATCGAACTGATCAGCATTATGCGAACGCATCACCTTTTTCAGTTGGAACTTTTACACCTTCACGGAAAGATCACCTTGTTGCTTCACACGTCTCGGGTGCCAATAGTTTTCGACGCAGTATTTATGGCATCACAGAACCGGGGAAGCATCATTTTCATTGTGACATTACAGATCTACATATAGATTATCCCAGTATAGTTTACTACACATAATTATGTAAAACATGCACTTAGCAGAGACATTAATAAGAGAATCATAGCTCTTAGTTTCCAGACATTGGAGAACATTAGCGAAAACAACCGCTCATAGCTTAAAAGCTTATGAGAATCAGAACTAGAGAAATTATTGGGTAAATTCCAGAACTAAAACAACAATATAACCAACAAAATCGTATCAGCGTGGACTACAACAATAAATCAAATTCGATCTGAAGTTTAGGAAAAACCGACGGAGTGCGAAAATGGGTTCTCCCTCAATGGCAAAGATCAAGACTGACAGCCGCCCATTAATTCCTTTCGCCAAGAGGAATGTTTAAACCACTGAGAACAAAAACTTTATACGCCATAACATGATTCGGCCAAAAATATATGTTTTGCGGCCGTCAGAGTTGTCGGATCTGTGACTATTAGTTTGATTTGAAACACCCACCTCGTCGTCTCCGCACAAAACATCATGCACTGTTGCTGAGATGTTGAAAATAGTAATACTTCAAATTATCAACTTTGTCAAAGGAAACGGACGGTCACCGGGTTATTCCTTTAACGGATAGTTTACTTCTCTGGTCTTTGAAAAGACAGAAGACTGCTCTTTGCACCCTTTTACTTTGTGCTCGAAGGATTGTTCTACTCGGGGCGCCTCTTTATTTTTCATCTCTCGTTTCCCTGGGTTGCTATTTTCGTCTTTTTTTTCACAAAAACGCAACACTTTTCATGTCTTCAACTTCGTTGCCATATCTGTTTTTTGCTCACAATGTTCTCTGCTCTGCAACCAAATTTTCCTTCTTAATCTCAGGGTATTGTCTTTCGCAGTATCACCGTTATCTTTCTGACCTTCGACAATTATCTCTCTCGTCTGTGGTTCTTTTTTTCTTCTGGTTTTCTAAGTTGTCGCTGTGTTTCTCTTACTTCAGTAAGTGTTCCGCCATAACGTGCCCCTTACCCTTCGAACAGTTCCATATCAACTACCTCTGCCGGGCCGGGATCGGTTATGCTCACATTGCTCGTGTCATGTCGCTACATTCCTATGCCTCACCAAAATGCGTATGATTCATCATCATAACCACCATCCTCAAGATACAGAATTATTTTTCGCTATGTGCATTATCTCGTAATTATCTTCGGTCGGATTTTTTAACCGTGGCGCCGCTTGCTCACCTCTTAACTAGTATCTCTTGAGATGTGACTTGATTCCGCCAAGGCAGCCTTCGGCTATGCATTTCCTCTGACTCTAATTCCTTGTCCACCAAGAGCTGACATTCCCTATCCATTGTTCTTTCTCTAATCTTGTAAACATCTTTTTCTGTCTTGTCCAACCAATCCCAAGCAGTTTGTAACCATCAATGGCGTCTACTTTGCCACTCATTGGCCTTGGTATGATACAAAGTTCCTCGAAACACCGAACTCAGAGGTGGTGCTGGAGCGTGGTGGTGGAGTGGAAGAGGGGGGCATTTCCCATAACTGCAGACTTTGACCGCTACCACTACATACACATCTGCACACCCTCACACACATTCCTTCACACAGCACACCCGCCCTCACCCGCTCTTTCTTTTCTTTTTTTCCATACCTCCCAAGCAGATGAACATATCCAGTAGTGGTCTCCAAACTCGGTAGCAGAAAAATATGAGCCATGTACAACCATGTACCTTGTCTCCAGAACATGGGTCATGTTTTTTTTATTATGAAACAAGGCAGAGATAGAAGTTGGCCCTGTGGACCAGGGGCCCCAGCCCACTGAGCCAACTTGCGAGCGCCGCTGTACTTCATACCTTCAAACAAGTTTGATATGCAAGTTGCACAATCGTACTCGCGTTTCTTCATTTCCGACGTAAACAAATGATGGAAATTTACTCCTAACGCCACCAGGAGGCTTCATTTCTGGGAAGAGAACTCAGCCCTCACCCCCACTCCAAAAACAACCCTCAAAATAACCTCCTGTGATTGCTTGTTGCCTTAGGAACTTGTGCATACGTCTATATACATTATCTGAACGCAATGCTATTATCCTAGAAGGCCACATGCGGACTTGTCATCCTTTATGATGAACTTGTCCTCCACTTGCCCCCCCCCCCCCCCCACCCCATGAATCATTTTTTTGGCCCACCACTGACTGAACGCCGGGCAACATATATTTTCGCTGGTACAATATGTGGGTTGTGGTAAGCCAAAACATGACAGCTGACAAGACAGATATAAACTTCATATTTACGGAAGTTAATCAACAAAATAAGAGTGTTGCCTCACCAACGCAGATGAATTACTTGAAGGTTGCTCACTGAATCCATGTCAGTTTTGTCTTCTTACTCATCTTGAGCAAACGTGCGTTCTTGTGCTGGACGGAGACTTGATTACTGCAAAGTATGACTTCCGTCTCTGAATTCACATCGAAAGAATGATTTGCTCAAGTTTGCGCCTCCCGACCCCTCTTTACTATATGAATCTGTGTCTTTTCAGGTCCCCAGCTCAACACAAAGAGGCGCATTTAAATACTAATCGTAACGCAACAAAGAATGCGTCCTAAACAGAATTGAGGTGATGGATGATGACACCATGTCAATGCAGAATACAGGATTCTGTGTTTAACTCTTTACCTAACGTAACGGCCAAAAAGAGCCAGCGCTATTCTCAAAAATCGCCAATTGATTTTCATTATTTTTTTCATTTTTTGTCTCACAAACATAGGTTATGACCCCTCGTTGGAACGAGCTCGTCGAGCTCGTTCCAACGAGGGGCCATAACCTATGTTTTTGAGACAAAAAATGAAAAAAAATAGTTATTCAAGAATTATGTTTGCAAGTGTCGTCTGCTTTTCAGGTTAGGTAAAGGGTTAATGGAGCGCTAAATTTCAATCGTGGGCCATGATGCGATGGATCTGCCTACGCTCCCATGGTTGACGCGCCTAGGGGCGAGTTGTGGAGGATCACAAGGCGGGTATTGTGGTACCAGACGATCTTCAGTAGGCAACTCCAATGTTTAATGTTCTTCAAGCGCCTTGGGAAATAACTTCAATCTCTTTGTTGATTTGGCGCAAGTAGTAGTGCTCGCACGTTTCACCCCTATTCGGCAGGACCTCGGTGCAGGACCTCGGAAGTGACGTCATGTCACGTGACCCAGTGGCGCCATGTTGTGTTGTCATGGTAACCCGCGTGAGTGGCCATCTTGTGATGTCATCCCCATAGTGATACATTGTGTTAGTACGCATGCGCAGCGCGTGTTGTTAGGGTGATACGTGTTTCGGTCGTCCATTTTGTATACTGTAGGCCGCCATCTTGGTTTCTATGGTAGCACGTGATTGCTATGTTACCTAAGGCCTACAATAGGACAGGGGTATGTTCGGAGGGTATGTTCGATTGTAGAAGAGTAAATCTAATTACCACAAACAACCCGACAACTTGTATTATTTCGAATTCTTCCAGAATTCTCTGCTTCTATCTATATGTGCAATAGTTATCATTTATCTGGCCATGTTCCTTTATTCTAGAGTATACTCCAGTAGCGTAGACGAGCCTATCAACTGGAACAGTTTACCTTATTATTACTATATTTAGCAATTTCTGGTCTATTCTTGTTAGTTCTGACCCTATTCTAAGTACTCTTGCTGTTTCATTTATCTAGATTATAACTAACCAATCAGATTGCTTGATTTCCCATAATCTGTATGCAGGGTTATCTCCCTTGTGTATAACAAAAGACTATATCCAATGGCCATATCCCATGGAATCCCATTTTTTTGCAAAACACCTGTGCCTATGGAATCCCTTTTTTGTCGTATGAGGCCATGAGGGCTATGTAAAAGCCCTCAATGAGCCCTCATTTATTATCCCTCATACCCTCATTGAATTTTGAGGTTAGGAGGACCTTGAAAAATCCCTCAATGAGGTATAATTTACTACGACTCTTACCCTCATTTCAGTATTTAACAGGTATATCCTATGGAATCCCATTTTGGAAAACGCCTGGGACTGTGGAATCCCTTTTTTGTCGTATGAGGCCATGAGGGCTATGTAAAAGCCCTTAATGAGTCCTCATTTATTATGCTTCATAGCCTCGTTGAATTTTGAGGTTATGAGGACCATTAAAATTCCCTCAATGAGGTATTACTACGACTCTTAGCCTCATTTCAGTATTTGAGGATACCTATGGCCTGGTATTGTATTATTCGAGGATACCTATCGAGGATACCTATCGAGGATACCTTTTATAGGATACTTATCTGAGGATACTATATAGGCTGCACATATCCCTGTAGGTCTCTTGCTGGCCGTCAGTACTATTAATCCACCTGATTCTTTATGTTATCCTATGACTGGTATAGGTAGTATGCAATGCTAGGCATAGGGGTATTGTGGGTAGGGGTACTAAGTGGTAGTTTAGAACGGTACTATAGTATGGCGGTATATACACCTATAGGCCCCTGTTAGTGCTTGGTACTATTAACCAACCGATTGCTTTGTTTTATTATATGGCTGGTATATGTAGTACTTATGGTAGACCTAGTGATTTTGTGGGGCAGCAGAGTATGGTTGGTATATTCCCCTATGGGTCCCATCCTAACCGTTCATAGTATTAACCTACCAAATGCTTTGTATCATCCTGTTACTGGTAAGGTGGTACGTAATACCAGTAGTTCCTACCTTATTCCGAGTACTCTTGTTGTTTCATTTATCTAGTTCATTTATATAAATTATAATTAACCAATTAGATTGCTTGATTTCCCATAACCTGTATGCAGGGTTATCTCCCTTCTGTATAGTAAAAACCTATATCAATGGCAATATCTCCGGCACCCCAATTTCGGCACCCCTTTTTTGAAAAAACATATGGCCTTCGGCACCCCTTTTTTCTGAAATGAGGATAAGAGTCGTATTAAAAATCCCTCACTGATGGAATTATGTACAAGTGTACCTCTTCCAGTATTTCTAAAATCAGAATGCCATGTTTAGGTTATTACAAATTTTGTTTACTTTGCTAACTCTGGACAAAATGGTATTATTTCGTTGTATTCTGATGTTTAAGACAAGTGTCTAGAAGTTTTTGAGCAAATGATTAAAATTGTTAACAGCAATTTAAAGTCTATACACTTTTAGATTTGATAATTACACTTACAATATCTGTACTCATTGATAGAAATTGAGAGTTATTTGTTTGTTAACCCTTTACCTAACGTAACGGCCAAAACCGGCCAGCGCTATTCTCAAAAATCGCCAATTAATTTTCATTATCTTTTTCATTTTTTGTCTCAAAAACATAGGTTATGACCCCTCATTGGAACGAGCTCGTCGAGCTCGTTCCAACGAGGGGTCATAACCTATGTTTTTGAGACAAAAAATGAAAAAAAATAGTTATTCAAGAATTATTTTTGCAAGTGTCGTCTGCTTTTCAGGTTAGGTAAAGGGTTAAGGTATGTATAAAATGGTTTTCAATAGATTATATCTTCTTGATCCCCACTAGTAAAACTCAATTTCCAAAAGTACACGGATTTTAAGAGTTTTCTTCTAGTTGTGATTCTCTTGCGTGTTAAGTTTAATTTTAAGCATACCTATGTGTAGTAGTCTGCGAAGACATTCTGCATTCGGTATCTTATGTTTCATTTCTTGTTCTGTGTTATAAGAACAATCGGTTTGCGGTTAGCAAATAAATTCTGAAACCACGCCACTCAATGTTAAAGATTTATCAACCATATCTCTCAATATACGACACTATCCAACTAATCAAAGTCGAGCTGCATAGATACCCTTATGAACAGGAAGATCAGCTGTGGTAAACTAATTGCAGTATTGCATGTGAAAAACATAAACAAAACGTGCATTGTGAGGTTTAGGAACATATACAGATAAAAGAAGAGACTTTTTGTTTCCAGGTGCTGGAACACTTTCGTAGATATTCACACATATCTGAATGGCCAACTAACTAGGTGCTGCTGTACATTGCAATGTAGTTTTTTAAGGAGCCTGAAAATATCCTTCATATGAAAGCAGTGAAAATCGGAAACTGTAACCTCCAATGTTCACTGATGAAAAATCAACTTGAATGAGTTTTTGATAAGAAACTTGAAGCTCTCACCTCCAGTTAACGGCGATTTATATATACTATTAAAAAAAAGTAGGGGATATACAAACTGATGTTGATATTTTCGGAAAATGGTATTGGATACGCGTGATTGGACACATCAATTTGTTATCAAGTTTAGTGTGAATCATGATTGTCACCGCCCCACGAAAACTTCGTGCAGGTTGTTCGCACGAGCGCCGCGTTAATGTCTGTGGGGTACGTTTTGAAATTTTCATTTGTACTGGTCGGGCTTTTTCGGATGTCTCATTGTCCTTTTCTTGGTATAAACTCGTTCATCGATAGGTTCTGGTTGAAACGTAACTTTTGAGGTATGCGAAGACTGACACGCGACGAACGTTCAACAGACAGACTGCAGTGGCTCACATTCTTAACGTTACTCAATCGGTGATTAGCTGGTTGTGGTCACGCTACCGTCAACAGGCAATATTGATGACAGACGTTGGTCAGGTAGTCCAAGGGCGACAACTGCTGACCAGTATCGTTTCATCCTAACCACAGCATTACGTAACCGCCATCAAAGTTCCTCAGAAATTGGACAGCAGCTTCACCGAAAAACAGATGTGCGAGTCAGTGGTCAGACTATCGGAAATCTGGAAGTCACATCGCAGCAAGGCTTAAATGGTGTGGAGTAAGACAGTGCTGGAACAATCGTTGGTAGAGCAACATCATGTTTTCCGATGAATCGAGGTTCACTCTCGACTTCCACGACAGAAAACAGAGTATTGCGGCGGCGGCGGCGGAAGAAACGATACTATGACATAACCATTAGGCAACACGGTAGTTTTAGTTGTAGATCGGTTATGGTGTGGGGAGGCATAACCATTGCAAGCACAACAGCATTGCATGTCATCCAAGGGTGTCACAGGGCTGTACTACTGTGACAACATGTTAACAGCTCATGTGGTCTATTCATTTTCCAAGATGACAATACAAGAGCACACAGGGATCTTGTCGTTACAGAGTTCCTCCAGGAGCAGAACATCACAACACTGCCATGGCTAGCACTAAGTCTAGACCTTTCGCTAATCGAGCACGTCTGGAATATGCATGTCAGGCGCCTCGACAACGACAACAACCCCCTACCATTTTACAGGAACTCGTCGCTGCACTGTAGGAAAAATGGAATGACATCAATCAAGCTGATATTTGGCCTTTGGTGGGGAGTATTCCACGTTAGATCCGCGCTTGTCTCGCGAACCGAGGAGGATTTACAAGGTATTGAGGTCTTGGACTGAATGTGGTAAATTCTTTGACTGACTGTCCATGTCTTCTGAAGCTCATCGCGTGGAATGTGTGCTTGTCAGACACCCATCTATCGCTGAAATCATTCACCAGATGTCACAGTGCAATGTCTCAACTGTCTTTTTGATGAAAATATAAATATATTTCTTCATATATCGGACTTTTACCAAATATCCCCTACTTTTTTGAATAGTATATGTGTGAATGTACAATTTATAAAAATGATAGCAGTATATTTTCTTGGAAGATTGTACAGCTTATGTACATTCGGATTCACTACACTGTCAAATTTGCAGCTAACATGACACGGAAGTGATTATTTTAAAGATTCTGGACCGTCTATCAGATAGACAAATGGAGACGGACTGGGTGTATGTTGGAATTGTGGTCCAATAACAGGGATCGGAAATACAGGTACCAAATACGGAGAGAGATTTTTCAAATGGTAACCAATGACTATCGGGTCCGTGAAGTCAGCAAGCAGTTAGCAGTTAGCAATTCGAAATGTGAAGTCAGTAAGCAGTTAGCAGTTAGCAATTCGAAATGTGAAGTCAGCAAGCAGTTAGCAGTTAGCAATTCGAAATGTGAAGTCAGAAAGCAGTTAGCAATTCAAAATGTCAAGTCACGGATATTAGATGTTTCTTGACGTTCCGACGAGAGGACGTTTCGTACAAAGACATTTCGTACCGACAATACTTTTTGTGAACCTGAGAAGGACTGTACGTGATTTGCCTTCCTTCTTTTGTACCTAGGACGTTTCGTACCCAGGACGTTATCCACGATGAAGTAAGCAAGTTGTCCGGGAATCTGTTTTCTTAACCAGCACCTGCCGCTTACCTCGCTTGCTTCTATCGGTCCTAAAAAGCCAGTAAGCAGTTGTCAGTTAGCGATTCAGAATGTGAAGCCAGCGAGCAGGTCGCAATCTGAAATATGATGTCAGCAAGCAGTTAGCGGTTAGTAATTCGACATGTGAAGTCATCAAGACGTTCACAGTTAGCAATTCGAAATGTCGTAGATATTCAATGCTTCAAGACATTTCACACACAAGGCGTTTCGTAAATTTGTGATCAATCCGGATCCGAATCTGTGGTCGTTTCGTGCAGGAGATTGGACGTTGTTTACCCATATGTTGTTAGGAGGGGGTGTACAAAATGTTGAAAATACGACACACGAAAGGTACAGATCACTGAGTATGAATTTCCAAAGATGAAATGGAATAAAATCGGTAATCGAAAAGGCTGTACGGATTACGAGCCTTCTTACTTTTAACTCTTTTCCCAGCAAAATGGGGAAAAGCTAGTAGAAATATCCCTGAATAAACCTGCCAAGGTTAAAGTAACTGTTTACTGTCACAATAAAACCACACAAACATGGATATCGTCAGAACCGGTTCGCCAAGCCATTTCTGGTGATATCCATGTTTCTATGGTTTAACTGAAATATGTCATTGAAACACTGAAAATTTGGGGGAAATAAGAAAAGTTACCACACTGTCTGGCAATGCATTCCAGTCGCGGATCGTTTGAGGTCCATATGAATATTTATAAGTGCCAGTGTTGCACGTAATTAGTTTTACTAATTCAGAGTTAGTGTGGCGTTATCTACATTTGTTCAATTTCAATATTTTGTGGGATGGAATGGCTACCAGGTCGTACATAATGTAGTAAAAAAATCACCGCGTTGGTCTCGACGACACTCCTGAGATGGTTTCTAGTTGAGGTTTTTTTATCAGACTTGAGACACCACTCCTCTAATGTAGTCATTACAAATGAATCTCACTATCCGTTGATGAACACATTCAATTCTGTTGATATCTTTTTATAGGTATGGGTTGTCCTAGAGTCTTGGACTTGCTTTAAATTATGGTTATTTAGTATGTGGTTGTATGCTGATGGCTCCTTTTTCCTGCTGATTGACAAAAAATAACATTTTGGTTGAATTTTATTCCCAATTGTTCGCCCATTTTGTTCGTGATTTCAGATCCATTTGAAGTTCAAGATGATCCTGGAATGATTTTATTTGCCGATATACTAGCAGGTAATCGTCCGCGAATATTCGTACTTGTGATGTAATACCTCTGAGTAGATTGGTTATGTAAGATTACTGAAGCAGACCAACGTCGAGCTCGGCTAATTAGTTTACAAATTAATTCAGATTTCCCCGCTGTGTCCTTGGACAAGACACTTCATCACGATTGCCCACATGAGGGCACAGCGACGCCGTGTGTTGAGACGTTCTGCATTCAGAGGTGCACATTTTCAACCATTCTTACTCTGTGCTGTGTAGTGCGTAGTACTAATATGCGGTGCATAGTATGGTCTGATGTTATAACGTTGAGAGCTAGCGGGTGCTCGTCGTTGTTCGATGGTTCTCCCTGGGTAGTCTGGCTTTCTCCGCCAATAAACATGTCACCGACACAACATGACCCTGGCTGTTAAAGTGTCGTTAAATACCAATCAATGAATAAAAAAATCGTTCATGTAGCACAAAAATAGTAAAGGTCCAAGAACTGTCTCTTGTAGGACTCCAAATTCAACTCTGCAAGAAGATGAGGTCACCCCTCAACAATCACTCTATGTGCCCGTTCCATGGGTAAAAAAGAACCAGTTCAGGATCTTAACACGTATGCCATAATTGTCATGGAGACGTTTTAGATGGGGAGCCGTGTCGAAAGCTTTAACAAAGTACAACATTGCCATTATTACGTCTATTTGTTGTTGTTGTTTTTGTCATTCATTTTCACATCGAAGATGGTGATGATTATTTAGCTTTCGCAAGAGTTGCCGTTTCTGTAACTGTGCTGTAGTGAAATGGGGATATTGTACTTTTCCAGATGATCAAAGATATGGCGACAAAAGGTATGTTGTAATGTTTTACAACAAACATTTGTAAATGATACCGGTCAATAATCGCTTGCCTCGTGGGGATTTCCTTTCGTGAATTTTGGTGAAATGTCGGCATTCGTCCAGTGTGTGCATTCGTGTGGGTGGAAAAAACCCCTCCTGAAGATATGATGAATAGCAGGAGCCGATTCCTTAAAAACACTGCCGAAGAATGTGGTTAAGAATACTGTCCGGGCCGCCGGCTTTTTAACGTTGAATTTATTCAGTAGTTTTTTTAACACCCCAGGTTATAATTTAGATATGTGTGGAAATCGAATGTTATTTAATTTTGGTTGAGATGAGTTTGGAACTTCTCTTGAAAACACAGATTTGAAGTGAACCATCTTACGTCTAATTCTTTACTCGGGAAAGTGTAGAAAAGCTGCTATAAATGGCTCCAAATAAACTTCCGAAGTCTGCACTCGGCAGTAACTGTTTACTACCCCAATGAAAATGCACAAACATGGATATCGCCAGAATTTGCTCGCCAAGCCATTCCTAATGCTATCCAGGTTTGTATGGTTTTATTGAAATACGTTGTTTAAACATTCATAAGTTGGAGAAATAGAACAGAAAAATTCAATTTTTGTTAAAGAAGTGTCAGGTATAGTGTCCGGTGGGGTTCGACACATTTTTTTTCGTAACATTTCAAAAGTAGTAGGATGGGAACGAGAACCCGCTGAGTTGTCGCTTTTTGTGAACCTGAGAGGCACTGCTGGGTGGAGTGACTTGGCTACCTCACTCACTTCTGTCGATACTCAGAAAAAGTCAGAGAGCAGTAAACAATTCAGAATGTGAAGGCAGATAGCAGTTTGCAATTCAAAATGTGGAATCAGCAAGCAGTTAGCAATCGAGCTGTGAAGTCATCAAGGCGTTTAGAGTTAGCAATTATCAGTTCGAAATATGAAGTCAGCAAGCAGTTAGCAGTTCGAAATGTAAAGTCGCAAAGAAGTTTGTTTGAAGTTCACAATTCGGAATGTGAAGTCATTGGGGTATTTAGGTTTTCTAGACGTTTTATGCACAGGGCGTTTCGTGCCAAGACATTTCGCACCCACAGTTGGCGTTTTTTACCCGAAGTCGTGGTCGCTCCCAGTCCAGTGTCACTGTTGTTTTGTGTACGCGAGTGGACGTTTCGCATCATTATCTTTGAGCGGGGAGAGCGAAACGTTAAGAACACGACACATGGAACGTCCCGATCACTAGGTACCAACCGACCAAAGGTGAAATGGAATGTTATCGTTAATTCCATGGGTTTTGCGGAGTAGTCAGCCTCTTTAACCCTTTACCCAGCAAAGCAAAAAAAGTGGCTAGAAATAACTCCCACCCAGACCCGAGGTCCAAAGTAACTGTTCACTGCCCAATAAAACTACACAAGCATGGATATTATCAGAAACGGCTCACCAAGCCATTCCTGGTGGTATTAAAGTTTGTATGGTTTTATTGAACTGTGTCATTCAAATATTCCGAATTTCGGGCAGAGATGAAATAAAATCGTTTTTAGGGGGAAGGGTTGTGTAGAGTAAAGAGCCTCCTCACTTGTAACTCTTTATTCAACAGTCAGGAAATTATCGTCTTTTCTTTTCGTGAACCTGAGAGGGTCTGTGGAAGCGGAGACTAGTGACATTCATGATAAGCGATGAGAGCAAAAACAGCAGGCACTGAGTGATTTATCGCAGTATATTTATCAAAATTATTTGTCAGTTTATATCAGCTTGGCTGTCAATTACGTTTTTAGGTGTATGTGTGAAGTGTATTTATTAATGTACATTAAGTTCAAAAAGGACGTGCAGCCGTAACCTAATAGTCAAGTGGTACAAACTATAGATGGGTTAAGCGTTATTAATATATATATGTGGTGTGAGATACAGGGTGGCAGAAGCTCCCTAAAAGAGTTTGTGTGTGGAGGGGGGCACAGACTTTTAGGTCACACTGTCATCTATTTATTTATTATTGGTGTTCAAGGTCATATATTCCTGTACAAAAAGATATAAACAAATATAAACTCAAGATTAGCCAATCAGTAAAGGTCATATATGCCTACACAAAAAAGGCTAATCATGACCGCAACATAGATATAAGCTCAAGTTTAGCAAATCATTTATAACCATGTTGCCCATTGTAGAGGATTTTTACCCAAGGCATTGGTTACTGGGTTCTATTCGACTAGCAAATCAGGGCATGTTTAGCACAGTAGTGAACAAGCACTGCTTAACTTCCTGGGATCCCCAGGGGCGTATGTCGCTCTGTTGGCTGTTTATCAAAGACTTTTTTTTATCTATGGAAATTATACTTCCACACTTAGAACGCCTTGGTAGAACGTTTCTGTCGGTTTTGGAGGGGGCAGATCTGTAGCTTACACCTGCCAGGAAATGGAATATTGTGAGAGAGAGGCAATGGTCTGAACCGGTGATAAAACATTTTGATTTTAAAACCCAAATAGATGCAATATCCTCGCATCTGGAAGCCCCCCCCCCCCCCCCAACAACAATAACAACACTCACATATACCTTGTTTTTGCTCAATCATTGTTTTCTGGTTTTTCTGTCCCATTTTCCCCGGAAATGACCCAAAAAGTGGATTGGGGCACCATATCGCCCACGTAACACCATGGGAAGCAAAAACCTATATGCCTACGTTGTTTAACATTTAGGTGTTAATGACTATTGAAAATAGTAATGCGTTGACCCCCATCCCTTCGTCATAGGCCCATACCCACGATAGTAGCCCGTCAGAAACCTACTATAGGGCCAATGATAAACCGGGCGTCCAATTCGCATTGAAATAAAATTTTAAAAACGTCATGTCGGACTTTCCACTCAACGACATGAGATTGGGAAAAAAAAGAATGTCAGTAACTATAATTTATTTATTTATTGGTGTTTAACGACGCTTTCAACAGCCAGGGTTATGTCGGTGATAATTGTTTTTTCATTGGTGGAGGAAGTCGGAGTACCCGGAGAAAACCACCGAGCAGCGACGAGCACCCGCTGGCTCTCCAACGTCATAACCCAGACCATACTATGCACCACACAGCAGTACTACGCACTATACAGCACAAACGGGGTTAGATTGGTTGAACACATGCATGTGCGCCTCGGCGTGCGGTACGTCTCAGCACACGTTATTGTGCCCTACTATTCTGTATTAGAACAGTCAAATCAGCACATCAAGGCACTTTGTATCATTACCGACCTAACTTCTACCTTATTTTGCCTGGAAAGCGTGGAATTAGGGAAATATATATGGTGAAATTTAAAAAAATTTCCAACTGCACCTTCGCCCCCCCCCCCCCCCCCATCCCACATCCCACGCTGAACTTGGAGCTAAAATTTACAGTGTATTTTCTATGTCTAAATTAAACGATTTTTGTCGATTTACGCTTTGAAAATTCTCAAAAATATAATTATAAAATGAAAAACACTGCGATTTTGTCAACGTTTGAAGGCTATGAATACGTAAAAAGGAGGCGAGTGTAATGTCATCGCGTACGCCTTTTTTGATTTGTCGTCATTCAAATTTTGCCGAATGACGTAAATAATGTTTGGCGTCGAGAACAACGCACAAACTTGAAGAAGTGTCATGGTTCCCCCTTAACACTTTCAAACGGTTGAGGCATTATACCCGAGGAAACCCGGAGCGAATGGGTCCAACCCATACTTCTCTAGTCTTTGTAAGTGACACTTGAACGCCTAGTCTATTGTTCTATCGGGTAGTTCACGCCTCTTACCAATCCGGAGAAGAGAAAGGAATTGGTGTGTAATCTCAGTTATGCTGCCTTCTATCAGCAATACAGACCAGTCATCAAGAGTTAAACTGGTTTTCTCCAGTAAATCATCCAATTCCAGAAGTCCCTTTCGTTTTCTGCATTTTACTAATTTGTGTGTAGTTATTTCATCAATTGGTTTCAGTTTCTGGAATTCCTCTGAATCTGCGGTCTGACTATTTATTCGACCCATATTAAAAAAGTATTTAATAAAAAAAGAAGTGCAATTTTCAGGAAAGTACAATTGTGTTTTGGCAATAACCATCTCTTAATTTTCAACGAGAAGCGATTTGTTTTTACCAGGTTACTGCCAGCCAACCAATAAATAGTGAATAAAGTGAGATGACCTCAGGCCACACCAACAGTCTTAATAAACAATGTCAAGTTAAATAATACCTTGTCGTGCATGAAATGATTTACAAATTATTATACATGTAATATTATGCAGTCAAAATTTTTGTAACAAGTGCAGTTTTGGAAATACTAAATATGCATAGCAGGGTATCATTACTAAATTTACTCTCTGTGAACATTATGGTCTAAATCAGGCTCTCGGGCCTAAACAGAAAGAGGTACACAGAGGATTAATTGGGGGAGCCTAGCCCACTCTATGGGATAGCATCAGCAAATTCCCCCTCTCACGGACCTCAGTTCTGCAAATGTTTATTTCCAGTCTTGTCTATCAGTGATATGTACCAAGCAACCCAGAAATTCGACATTTACCATCGTCAAGCGACATAAAAACATGAGTTTTTTTAAGCCTGTCCGATGCTTACTGGGGTGAGGGCTGTTCCTCGTTACCAGAAGGAAAAACTTTAACAAACTGGACTGAAACAAATGGGAAAATTGTGTGACGAGCGAATTCATTTTCAAACATTATATTAGAATCCAACTAAATTCTTGGTGACATGATATATACAAGGTTTGAACAAGCACTGTTCAGTATTTTAACTACCTATCAGCGTGCTTATTCAAAATAAAAGGAGAAATATTTTCATCATAAGGAAATACAAAATAAACATTTTCTCGGTCTGTCTCCGCCGATCACTACACAAAAGCCGGCAATATTATAAATCTTTTATAGTTTAATAATTTTGTTTTTCAAAATTCTATTTTCTACCTATTGGAGAACCGCCGATGAGCTGTTATTTTTTTTCTCTAGTGCCTTAGTCATTTACTCTTTTATTTCCAACATCGTCTCCATTTTTAGCCACCAGTGAAAGAGGTCTGTGACTCCGCGCACTGCTACTAATCCAGCTGGATACGAAAAAAGCAGTGAGTGTGTGTTGGAAGTGGACAGAAGCCCACCTCTATTTCGGCCGCGTTGGCAGTTGGATGGGTTGAACCGTGGGACGAGAAGGAAGAGAAGTAGTTGGTATCTTCTCCAATTCCCTCTCAGCACCAACTACCTTCTTCTTAGAAAGCCGCCAAGCGTAGGGCGTCTTGCCGCTTGGTCACAGAGTTCACCTTTATTTTTAATATCAAGTTGCATCATGGTTCGAACTGAACATTAATAGATGAAAATCAAAATGTCTCTACCAAACAAATTATTGTAAATTTATATTTCGAGTCTAGCTGTATGAATTTGAATAATTTCATGTTCTTACTGTTGTCAGCGTCATGTCAGGACGTCGCAATTCAGACATGGGGTGAAATGAAAAAGTTCACACGTGCAGTCAATGACGTGTATGTCCACCGTTCGCCTCTTGGATGGCAAGACATCGACGGCGCATGGACCTGATAAGTCTCTGGATGTCACTCTGTGGTGTTGCGTTCCACTCCTGCCTTAGGACATTACGTAAATCGCCTAACGTCTGAAGATCATGAAGTCGTACCCGACGGTCCAAGTGATCCCTAAGATGCTCGATTGGCGACAAATCTGGCGAAAATGGGGGCCAGGGAAAAAGTTCGATGCTCTGCTCCTCAAGAAAGTAACGACAGATGCGCGCCACGTGACATCGTGCATTGTCTTGCTGGAATAACTGCAATCCGACCTTAGCGTTGAACAACGGGACAACAAGATCGCTACGAATTCCGTCCCTATATCGCTGTCCATTCAGATTACCATCGATGAAGATCAAGTGCGTTCGATGTTGCAAGGAAATTCATACCTAAACCATTACACTACCCCCGCCGAATTGTCGCAAAACCGTTCTCCTCGTCGGCGATACACTCTTGACCTACCATCAGCGCGCCGTAGACAAAATCGTTATTTACCACTAAAAAGAACTGCTCTCCAGCGCTGCTGAGTCCAGCGAACACGCTGACGTACCCATTCCATTCAGATGGTGCGATGACATTGGGTAAGGGTTCGTCGGTGATATGGACGCCTACTTTGGATGCCGTGTTCAGCGAGTCTGTTGCGGACAGTTTGTGCACTGATTCTATTGTTAGTTCTACCAGGAGTAATTGCTGCTGTCCTCGTCGCCGGGAGGAAGCGATCCCGCAAGTGCGACGTCCTGATGTGTCGATTTTGTGCTTGTGCAGGGGTCATAACTCTTGGTCGACCTGAACGCGGTCGATCGGCAGTTGATTCAGTGGTTCTATACCTTCCAATGAGACGGTAAATAGTGGTCACAGTGATTCCGAACTCAGCAGCGAGTTCATCTGGAGGTATCCCAGCCTCATGCATACCAATGGCACGCAACTTATGATTTTCGATTAACCTTGGCATTTTTTAAAATGTCGGACGACCGTAAACTAGCGTATTTTTCTCAATAACCCTGGCTCTCTAGCACAAAGAAAATCGTCGGTCACCCATTCAATTTGACTTTCTCGAGTAGCACGTGCTATTTTGAAATCCGTAGCAAAATTGTATACGGTTGGGTGGGCAACAACAACATGTCATTAAACTCTTTGCACGATTTCTTGTCCACAAACATGCAACGTTAGGACTATTATATTTCATTCCTTACGCTATTCTTCACATTTGAGTATATAAAGATGTACAAAGTGGACCTAGTCTACGTAACATTACAACAAAACGAGTGCTTATGGACATAGGCCCAAAGCAGGTGTGTATCCATTCGCCAATTCGTTTTGCATTGTGCATCAAAGATTAGGACCTGAGCCGCTGCATATCAACGAGTAGGTAGCTGTTGGGGACCTGAAGATCCCATGTTTATTTTTCACAGATGACATGGCACACTGTAACATCAGTTGGATTAAAAAAATAACCCAAATCAACTGGGTTGAATGAATATGAAATAATTGGGTTTATAGCCACTCAACACAGTTGATTTAGGTTGATTTTTAACCCAATTGATTTTAAAGTGTACTAGTGAAATAAAGTGAAGAGGGGCTGGCAATTGGTGTGAGATATGAGCACAGAAGTACAAACAAAATCCCCCTCGACAATATCCACACAAATAAAATCCCCCCTGACACCCCCCCGCCCCGCCAAAAAAATCCCTTCCAACATTCTACTAATGTAGACAAAAACCCCTCTTAAACTTTGTTTCTTTTTGATCGTGTAATTGTGTTGTTTTAGTGATAAGACATGAACTTTCGATTAGGTGTTTTCCTGAGGAAAGCTTGGTTGTTTTTACAACAATATTTTAAAAACTTTGGACAAGAACCAGAAGTCTATAAAAAGGGATATACAACGACATGAACTAAAACATCAACCAAAAGAGCCAGCGTCATTAGCAGAACTGGAAATCGATGATAGGTGGTGGACAACAGGTGGTGAAGAACCTCGCCAATTTTTCATTCATACAGTGGTGCTGAATTTGGAATAACGCGGCACGTTATTTAAGGACATAAAATTTTTAATTTTTCTTGTTTGTTCTTAAGTTAACTGATCTTTTCATATATGTTATGGAACCATACAACCATGCATGCCATTGGAACCAATTCAACGAGCTGGTCCCATTGGCATTCATATTAGTGTGTTTTCACTGACTTGGGCGTAAGATTTTTGTCTGGTTTGTTGGCCTTATCTTATGTTGGTTTGATCTTAAAAATCCAGGTCACGTTGGAGATTGTTGTGCTCTATGTATTTCAGTGCTTTTTCTCACTCATTTGCTCTTGTGTTGATTGATTTTATTATCATATTTTATAATTTGTGTAAATAAAAAAAATAAAAATTTGTGTTAGGAAGTTCATTGATCGTTTCATATATGTTAATGGAACCATACAGACATGGATGCCATTGGAACCAGTTCAATGAGCTGATCCCAATAACTCCCATGTCTGTTTGGTTTTAATGATAAAGCAAAAAGATACTTAAGGTCATGTAATTTTTATTTTTTCTCGTTTGTTCTTAAGTTCATTGATCTTTTCAAAAATGTTAATGGACCCATACAAACATGGATGTCATTGGAACCAGTTCAATGAGCTGGTTCCATTGGCATTCATACTAGTGTTTTCACTGACTTGGAAGTAAGATCTTTTTTTCTAGTTTGTTGGCCTTATGTTGGTTTGATCTTGAAAATCTAGGTCACGTTAGAGATTGTTGTACTATATGTATTTCAGTGTTTTTTTCTCACTCAGTTGCTCTTATGTTGATTGATTTTTTATGTTTTATAATTTGTGTAGATAAAAAAAAATGTGTTAGTCATTTATTATCATGGGTGATTTTGTTGTACATGTGGAGGGATTTTGTCAAGGGGGATTTTGTCAGATGGGATTATGTCGGGGGGGGGGGGGGGGGCTGGGGATTTGGCGGGGGGGGGGGGGCTTGTCGGGCCTTCATGGGAACAATTGGAGACTCAAATTAAATGGTAGCAACTAACTTCTTAGCAGTCTTTCAGTTTTTAGGCGAACTGTCCCTCTTCCATGCCTCCGCAGCTGCATTTTTTACTTTTTGAGAATAGACAACACCGCGCCTCGGTTCCACTTAGCGAGCGATTAACGAATCGGATGCATCCGCCGTATAATATCCGAATTGTGCAGTAGAAATTTGTTTTTTTAAATTGCAACAAAACCATATCATGTGACTCTTATTGGAGCGAGCTCGTTGCAAGGAGAGGTGACATGATGTGGTTTTGTTTTTAAGTATTGGGTGATAAAAATTAAAATAACCAAAAATTTGATGTCAGGTGTTTTCTGTAAAGGATTAAAATTTATTCGTGAGAAACAAGCCAAATAATACAATGCGTGTACGAAAATGTGAACAATAATCAATAAATTATACCAGGACTCAACAATAGCACGCTTCACTTCAGATGTAAGAAAGTAGTATACAGCACACCTCCCAATTTCAAAATCGAAAAACTGCTTCTTAGTGTGGAAGAGACAGGTGATTACGAGTAGTATGAGGATAAATATGAACACAGCGAGAAGAGGCATCTACCGAAACCACATAAATATACTAACTGTAAATGGGGAATGAATTCGGAGCTTTTAAGTATAAACAGCTTCAATAAGGTTTTCGTGGGAAAAAGCATTTGGGAAAAGTATAACATATGACACGGAAGGGATTCCTCTTAACCAAACGGCTACAAAGAGCTTGAAAACGTTACAAAATGATGAAGACTGGTGAATAATAGGGTCGAGTAATACAACAGAGAAATCAGAAGGGAGCTTGCCCGGATGAGGATCAAGGACAGGATAGACTTAATGAAATTCTGTTGTCTTAACTTTTTGATAAATCTTGCCGAAAGCCGATGGTGTAAACTAATTTTTCAGTATATTTGGAATCCAAATACAAAGACAGGGTGGACCGAACAAGCGATAGAGAACTATTCAACAGAGATCTCTTACATAGAAGTGAGGACAACTGTCGTAGTGGTTAAATTACATTTTTTTTACAATAAATCACATTGTTTTATTTACAGGACATTTTCTGTTATTTATTTATTATATTTACCGATTATTTGCGTTCAGTCTTGGATTAACGGTTTTCGCCTCAATTTAACTGGTCGTTCTTTGCCTGTTTGTAGTTTTTGCGGGAAATTCTTTTGTTTTTATTATTCTGGCTTTGCATTCAATGATGACCAAGCATTTGTAAGGGAGGATGTTAGCTTAGTCTACGACCACTGTGATAAATATGTGGGTATTGGGTGATACAAAGGTGGGATTAGTAAGTATGCTTATCGGAGAGATTGAGAAGAATGGGGTAAGGGATGTCATCAAACAGTTCGTTTCCTGGTGTTGGGAGGAGACGAAAAATGAGGGGACAGGAAGGCATTTGGGAGCACAGGGTTAATCGGGGCCTCTTCTCGCGAGAACCGTGATAAATCAGCGGCCGGCCAAAGTATTATTACCATTATATTGTGTTCACATTACTGAACATCGTTTTATTGTCAGTGGCGTAGATAAAGGGGGGGGGGGGGCGGAGGGGCGGAGCCCCCCCCCCCCCACCAGAAGTTTTGTCGGAAATTTTTTGGGACCATTTTTAGGCGAATTTATGCCTAATAACATTAAAATGCTGGCTTTGGGGATAAAAACATGCCATTTTGGGTAAATTTTGGGTAAAAAACCCAATTTTCAGTACATTTGCAGTAAACAACAGATTCTTTCTGTTTGTTTGGGTTTTTGTTGTTGTTACACTGTCGGAAAATTTTCGGTCTGTCGGAACATTTTGGGCTTGCCCCTCCGCCAGCGAAAAGCTATCTACGCCACTGTTAAGTATCTGCTAAGTGTGTCTGTCGTCAACACTTTGCCGACGGTCGTTTGATGTCTTACGTTCTGAAGTGCAGCGTTATTTTAGTGCGACCGACAAATCTTTCTTTGACCTAACCGGAAACGTAATTTGTTCTCGAAAATGTTGGATTATTGCAAACACAGCAATACCAATATATGAAAGAGATCAAGATTTAGTGTTCTATGGAGTACTATATACAGAACCTGTTATTTTTATCCGTATCTTAGTTGGTACGAAAAGGCCTTTGAACCTTTGAATAAATTACACCATTGAATGTTGGCTGGGTATTTCCAAATTTCGCGATATTCCAAACAAAAACAAGAGTAATCTCCCCCTGACATTTTACTTTTGCAACTGAATTTGGGGTATGTTTTGAAGTAAATGATTAAAAACCACAATTCTTCAGTGGCTGTAAGCTAAGAATTACAACAAGACTTTTGTAACATAGACCAATAGCTTTTTGGGGCTGTTTTATCAAATGGCTTTTTGGCGCTGTTTTCCCAGATTTTTCAAGCCCACTCAATGTCCTATTCAGTTTCCACCCCAACATTTCCTAACTTGGCCTAAGGCCAAACCCTACAGCATGTCTTACTCAGTCATTCACTGAAGCTTCCAACCAGTGCTTCATGACCATGTATCCAAGAGCAAAGCTTGGGCATCAAAATCCTTCAAAACACAGCGACAGACCTGCATGGGGGTGAAATGTCATTACTATAATAAAATAGAATGCAAATCTACAATATTCAATAATTACCCAAGTATGCTGCTCCGCTAAAGGTCGAGGTTGCTAGTCTCGATGGCGTCGAAAGCTTCCGTCTCAGCCCAACAGACTTGGGTAAACTGATCTTCGCAGATCTATAACTGATCTTCACAGATCTCAAGGTGACGTCCAGCCGATGATAAATCAAAGTATGGAGTGTTGAAAACAACTTCTCTTCCCGCTGTTCTGCTTCACGGTCCAATGAAAATCGCCAATATAACTAGGACATCCAACAATTCATTTCAGTCCAATCAGAAACGTCCATACAGCTAAAATACTAAAAATATCACAGATAGAATTTCATGACGTCACAGAGGAAGACTCGAACATTAAAGCCAGATGAAATCAAAGGACACAACAGGGGTAAATTCCTTCAAAACACAGCGACAGACCTGCATGGGGGTAAATTCCAAAGGTAACAATATATTCAGGTGCAAGACACTTCCCCCACTAACAATTTCCCCTCGTCACTTCCCCCCCAAATTGGTAATTTCCCCCTAGACTCCCCCCCCCCCCAAAATAGACATTTCCCCCGCCCAAAGTAGTCATTTCCCCCCCCCCCCCCCCCCCCCCAAAGTTGGTGATCATCCAAAAGTGAAAAAAATACAATTTCAAGTCTTTTATTCTCTTCAAAATATGCTTAACATATAAACCTCATAAAAAGTAGTCATTCCCCTCCCCCACTCCGCTCCCAAAGTAGTCCCCCCCCCCCCCCCCCCAAAAAAAAAAAAAAAAAAAAAAAAAAAGAAAGAAAAAAAGTTGGTGATCATTCAAAAGTAAAAATCAAGACTACCGGTATTTTGATTTTTCAACTAAAATTACGTACACTGAAAAAAAAATGTTAAAAAAAGGGGAGGACTGAAAAAAAATGTTAGAAAAACGTTGGAGGGAGTAAAAACCCAAAAATTGGATTTGTTTTTTTGTTCATCTAGTTGGAATTTTAAACAGCCATTTAATTTGGGACTGATGGAGTCCCAAATTAAATGGCTGTTTAAAATTCCAACCAGATGAACAAACAAACAAATTCAAGGAGTGGTTAGGGAATGTAACAGTCTGTATACAGCTATATGGTATCTGTGTGCTGTGTGCTATCTATGTAGTTCTATGAATCTGGTAATTTTTCGCACCCCACCTCTACTGAGTATTATTTTTTTGTGAGTGTGCTACATTTTATGAGGTTTATTTTATATGTTGAGCATGTTTTGAAGAGAATAAAAGACTTGTAATTGTATTTTTAGTCGAGTTGTGACGAAGTCAAACTCGACTTATAGTTTGGTGAATGGCGGGCGGGCGGGCGTAAACAATTGGTTTCCGGATGATAACTTGAGAGTGGTTCAACTCACATTCATTAAACTTCATACGTAGGTTGGTATTGGTGGGAGGAAGAACCCTATTGATTTTGGACATGCTACGTCGAAGGTCAAGGTCACAGTGACCTTGAACGTAGTAAATCTTAAACAATTGGTTTCCGGATGATAACTTGATAATGGTTCAACTCACATTCATGAAACTTCATAGGTAGATTGGCCTTGGTGAGGGGAAGAACCCTATTGATTTTGGACTCGCTACGTCAAAGGTCAAGGTCAACGTGACCTTGAACATAGTAAATCGCAACAATTCCTTTCCGGATGATAACTTGATAGTAGTTCAACCTACATTCATGAAACTTCATAGGTGGGTTGGCCTTGGTGCGAGGAATAACTCTATTGATCTTGGACTCACCAGATCAAAGGTCAAGGTCACAGTGACCTTTAATATAGTATATCGCGACAATTGGTTTCCGGATGATAACTTGCTAGTGGTTCAACCTAGAGTCATGAAACTTCATAGGTGTGTTGGCCTTGGTGCGAGGAAGAACCCTATTGATCTTGGACTCACCAGGTCAAAGGTCAAGGTCACAGTGACCTTGAACATAGTATATCACAACAATTGGGTTCCGGATGATAACTTGATAGTGGTTCAACCTAGAGTCATGAAACTTTACAGGCGTGTTGGCCTTGTTTTTTCAAATGAAGAGCCTGGGTTAAATTTCTTTTGGACTCTCTAGGTCAAAGGCCAAGGTCACAGTGACCTTGAACATAATAATCGTAAACAATTGGTTTCCAGATGATAATTTGACAATGGTTCCACCTACGTTCATGACTTTTCAAAGGTAGGTTGGCATTGGTGCAAGAAAGAGCCTTATTTATTTCGGAATCACTAGGTCAAAGGTCAAGGTCTCAGTGACACCGCACACACTAAATTGTAAACAGTTGGTTTCCGGACGATAAGTTGATAATGATTAAACCCACTTTTGTGCTGTCACAGCTCAACATTGGATCGGTGATCCTATCGGCATTTTTTTCACTTTTGAATGATCGCCAACTTTGGGGGGGGGGGGGGGGGGGAAATGTCTATTTTTGGGGGGAAATGACCAATTTGGAGGGGGGAGTGTCTGACATTCAGAATATATGAAAGATCGTCTTAATACAGGATACTAATATTGTATAGAGACTGTACAGTTGCCATATTCTATGCAAGATATCATGACACCTGGTGAAATGTCTTACAATTACAATTTTGTTTTTTGATGGCAATTCGTTGTATCAAGTGATTTGCGCATGTATGTGGAACATGGAATCCATCTTCAATAAAAATGCAGACAGTTTTGTCCTATTCCCTGATGCAGTTCTATCGCTACATCCCAAAGTGTTTTGAATGCCTAGCTTTGTTCTTGGATATGTGAAGCACATTTGGCTACAAGTTTTTCTCAGGAAATAGGATTGTATTATCAGTTCTGGTACGAATACAGTAGCAGACTTTCAGGAACCAGTGGTACCTGCTGTCAACTCTATGAGTTGATTTCATATATTTTTTGTGTTCTATACCTCCCAACCTTCATTTTGATGTATTATTTTTGTATATTTAATTTGAATTTAAGGAATATCAGAGGTGGGAATTTCAAAACTGAATTTTATTACTTACAAAGCACCTTAAAATCACAAGACACTTAACCAATACAAATGTACAGAGTCAGTGTAACTGGTCACTGTGGCCAAACAAAAACAAACATGCATGATTACAGTAGAACTGATTACCACTTGATAGTCAGTAATGGAAAGGAGTTTTTCTTCCAAACTCTGAGGAAGAGGTTGAACACTTTTTCCACCTTACACTCAGTACCACTCATGCAAAATTAATTATCCTTCTTTT
Organism: Pictodentalium vernedei; assembly: GCA_031216915.1. Taxonomy (NCBI): domain Eukaryota; kingdom Metazoa; phylum Mollusca; class Scaphopoda; order Dentaliida; family Dentaliidae; genus Pictodentalium; species Pictodentalium vernedei. The sequence continues at coordinate 388,073,899 of CM062290.1, read as the reverse complement.
TTTGTTTTCAAAAGTTAACTGATTTAGAACTAAAAAGTGCAGTTTGTTTTAACAGTTGCATTCATGACAAGGTTTTCTCATTTCATATTGAATGTTGAATGTTCTCTCTTCCCATTCTTACTTCATGTCTGAATTAAAACAAAATATTCTCAAAAAATTCTGCATTTCAATCACAACTGTACCAATTATTTTAGCATTTAGGAGGTTCTGCGGTGCGCATTTACAAGTTCACAGTGAACAAAACATATAATGTCAAGATCTTTTCATGTTTAAAATTATTTATATATTTTTTTAAATTATTTGTTTGGTAATTGCCACTAGATGGATGTTCTCTGAATATTTTGGTTTAACTTTTTCAGTGATGTATTCCACATATTCATCTGTAGCTGTTTTTTAAATTGGAGAATTAAAAGTCATTTTTTCACTTCAAAATCCATTTTTGGTCTTTTCATTTATCATTGATGTGTTAATCAACTAGCCGCGATCCATCGGATATGAAACATCAGTATCCAAAATGTTTCAGTGGCGTTTTTTGGCACTGTGCTTTTGGTTGAAATTTGGGGTAACATAATGCTAAAACACATAAATGAAACACTTCAGATGTTGGTGTTGCATACTTATTTGAACAGGGCAATTTGATTAACACCCCAGTGATAAAGGAAGAGTCGAAAAAGTAATTTTGAAGTGAAAAATTGACTTTTAATTCTCTTAATTTTAAAAACAGGCTACAGCTGAATACAGTTAAAACTAGAAGTCCTGTCATGAATAGTGTGCTTATCTAGGCTTAATTGCGCGTTGGAATTGCGCACAATTGCCATATCGAATGGCATCCAAAGCACGGCAGGTTCTCCTGGTTACTCATAGCAAACACATGCAATATTTCTGCCAATGGACCTCCGGGTTACCCGAAGGTCCATTGGCTGAAACATTGCTTGTGCACAGGCCATATGTACAGAATTTGATAGCTTTACTTGGGCCATAACGCGTAGATTAACACCTATCTCAACGTGCTATTTGTGTGCATTTCATGACAGGACTTCTACAGTTAAAACTAGAAGTCCTGTCACGAAAAATGCACTTATCTACACTACTGCGCAAGCGACCATTACATGAATATCCCAGGTCCACGATATCTTCACTCAAGATCTAAGAGAAGTCGCTGACTAATATTGGCGATTGTTTCTCAAGTCAATGTCCGACATGATATTAGAATCGTCGTGATTCACAGTCACAGATTATAGCTGTAATTAATTTCTAGGGTACCTGAGCAAAAAGGATGTACTTGTTGTCTAATTTTGCATGACTCCATCAATTGTGTGGTCGAAATACATGTACATGTATAACTCAATCTCAACCCGATGAAATGACGTTTGGCCTTACCATTGCCAACATTCATAAAATATTTACGTTTTTAATCAGTTGGAATTTTTTTTTTTAATTCTGACAAATGCAACATTCCGACACAAACGTACATAAATTTGATTCGGAAAATTACTGATGACTGGTTATCATTCTGACATTCTGTGACATCAACATGCAGTAGTTTATTTGGTCTAATCTATTTCACAATTAATGCTGAGATTACGCTCGCTGGAGTAATCCCTTTCACTCCAAATGTCTTGTCCAATTTAATTATTGCATTCATTGTCCGCGTAATATCGGGTGGGTTTAATACTTTTGTCTCACCTCGGGCCTAGGATATTCATGTAACGGTCACTTGCTCTGTTGTGTAGGCTTAATTGCATGTTGGAATTGCGCGCAATTGCCATATCAAATGGAATCCAAAGCACGGCAGGTTCTCCTGTTTACCCATAGCAAACACATGCAATATTTCTGCCAATGGACCTCCGGATTACCCAGAGGTCCATTGGCTGAAACATTGCTTGTGCACAGGCCATATGTACATAATTTGATAGCCTTACTTGGGCCATAACGCATAGATTAATATCAACATGCTATTTGTGCACATTTCATGACAGGACTTCTAGTTTTAAGTGTAGTTTTAACTGTATGTGTGAAATATAACCGCAGTAGCTAAACCAAAATATTCTGTGGACATCCATTTTGGGCCATTTTCCAACCAAACAATTGTTAAAAATATCGAAATAGTTTTAAAAATGATAAGATTGCATTGTATGTTTTGTTTTACTGTGAACAAATGCCCAAAGTAGAATCTCCTAAATGCTAACGTCTAACGATCAATAAAGTTGTGATCAAAATGCACACTGCTTAGAGAATATTTTGTTTTAATTCAGATATGTTGGTAGATGGGGTACAGGGAACGTTAGTCATGAAAAGAGAAAAGACTTAAAAAAGTAAAGCCAAAAAAAATTAAAAATCTGTTTCTCAGGCCCTCCCACATGGTCCTTTTGGCTGCTGCATGCTCTCTTTTTATAACCAATGTAAACTTAAAAAAAATGAAAATGAAATGGTTTATGTCTTATATTCTACCCAAGTTAAAAAAAAATGATAAATTTGTGCCTTGATTGCAAGAAGGCTTTGCAATGCTTTAGCATTGCAAAGCCTTCTTGCTCTCAAGGGACGAAGTATAACACCACCCATACTATTCCAAAGATTATGAGGCCTAAAACATAAACCAACGACATGAACTTTTGATGGCAAAGAAATAATTTCAGAAATAAAAAAAAAAATTAAAAATGTTCACCCACATGCAATTTTACAATTAATGGTCTTAGAAACAGAAGATCTACTTTGTGGAGCCTAATTGTTAAAATGAACACTTTAGTTCTTCGTTCTAAATCAGTTATCTCTGGAAAACATAAAATGAAGATTATCCAGTTTTATTGGAGTGGTACATAGTTTTGAAAGGGTTGGCTATTTTTGGAAGTCGACTAGTCGCCAGCAGTAATCGACTCAGGGTCGACTAGTCGGGACACTCCTATCAGTAAACAAAACTATAATGAGAACCATGAATTGTTTCTCAATAATGGTAGTTATAAATACACGGAGCTCCAAGTTACTTGACCTTACAAATTGGAAGTCACATTATTAATTTGAGATTCAAATCAGTCGAGTTTATAAATTGCCAAGAACCCTATCTCTATGGAAATAAAACAATGATTTACCATTTGCTGATGTGCGCGGGGTGATCGAAGTAGAAACTAAATTCAAACAAAAGTTCTTGAGTTCAAAGTTCACAAACAGTGACCGGTGCATCAGATAAGAACTCCCGTTAGAAATTTGTTCCGACTTCGAAATACATGCATGGAAGTAAAGTGGTAAAGTTTATTCTATGGTGTTTAATGTCTGATGATGACATTGTGTGTACCTGGCCTACCAGCTCTAAAGTTTGAGGTCATCCGAGGAAGCTCGCTGAAATGTACATGGTCTTTGAACAATCAGGATGAAAAGTGCTGATACTGATTGTTTTGATGCCATGCCATATTGAATACAACTCAGTCGGACTGTCAATTATCGGCGACATCAAAGGGTGTGAACAACATGGTGGGCTTGATTGATGCATGTTTTCGAAGCGCTTCTATGAGGAGTTTTCCCCGATGCAATGTAATCCCAAGGTATTCAATTATATCAAGGTTTTTATTAGACTAATTTTACAACATTGTAATGGGAGGGGCAAGATTTTTGGCCCAGCTCCAAAATTTCTGTTTTCTGAACCTATGGCCTAGTTTGAACCAAATTTGGTATGTGGTATTATTGGGTCATAAGTACTTGACTCATGCAAAAAAAAAAATTTCTGTATCCCCATGGTAACCCTGGGAACTGAAAATAGAAATATTATTAAACGCTCATATTTCCCAAACCACATGGAACAGAGAGCTAATGATTGGTATGAAGTATCCTTAGGACCAGTAGAATTGAATGGTAAAAAAATTGCCATCGGTTATGTTAGGGTGTTAGGTAATGGGCATCGAAAAAATGCTGAGTCAGCATATTTGCAAAAATTAAAAAAAAACATTTTTCCAGAACCAATCATCAGAATCTTTTGATATTTGGTATACAGCATTCATGGGGGGGGGGGGGGGGGGGGGGGGGGGGCAGATACATGTTTGTTAAAATAAAGCCTGTTCATTCATGTTTGGGCTTAATACAGGAGCCCGAATTTCTAACATAGGGTGATATGGGGGAATATTCTTTAAAAATCTTCTTTTTCAGAACCGCCAGTCAGAATCTTTTAATGTTTTGTATACATCATTGTTATGAGGGTCAGATTCAAGATTGTTCAAACCAAGTCCCTAGGTTAATATACGGAAGAACCAAATTTGAACTTTGTTCAATATGGGATGTTCAATAGAGGGGGGGGGGGGGGGGGGGGCAGATACATGTTTGTTAAAATAAAGCCTGTTCATTCATATTTGGGCTTAATACAGGAGCCCGAATTTCTAACATAGGGTGATATGGGGGAATATTCTTTAAAAATCTTCTTTTTCAGAACCGCCAGTCAGAATCTTTTAATGTTTTGTATACATCATTGTTATGAGGGTCAGATTCAAGATTGTTCAAACCAAGTCCCTAGGTTAATATACGGAAGAACCAAATTTGAACTTTGTTCAATATGGGATGTTCAATAGAGGGGGGGGGGCAGATACATGTTTGTTAAAATAAAGCCTGTTCATTCATATTTGGGCTTAATACAGGAGCCCGAATTTCTAACATAGGGTGATATGGGGGAATATTCTTTAAAAATCTTCTTTTTCAGAACCGCCAGTCAGAATCTTTTAATGTTTTGTATACATCATTGTTATGAGGGTCAGATTCAAGATTGTTCAAACCAAGTCCCTAGGTTAATATACGGAAGCCCAAATTTGAACTTTGTTCAATATGGGATGTTCAATAGAGGGGGGGGGGGGGCAGATACATGTTTGTTAAAATAAAGCCTGTTCATTCATATTTGGGCTTAATACAGGAGCCCGAATTTCTAACATAGGGTGATATGGGGGAATATTCTTTAAAAATCTTCTTTTTCAGAACCGCCAGTCAGAATCTTTTGATGTTTTGTATACATCATTGTTATGAGGGTCAGATTCAAGATTGTTCAAACCAAGTCCCTAGGTTAATATACGGAAGCCCAAATTTGAACTTTGTTCAATATGGGGGATAATTTTACAAAATCTTCTTCTTCAGATCCACCAGTTAGAATGCTTTCATATTTGGTATGCAACATCTCTAGGGGGGGGGGGGGGGTGGTCAGATTCAAGTTTGTTCAAATCAGGTCCCTAGGTATATATTTGGGCTCGCTATGGTAGCCCAAATTTTCACTTAGTGCAATATGAGGAAATTTCTTTAAAAATCTTCTTCTTCAGATCCACCTTCGGAATGCTTTCATATTTGGTATACAACATCTTTAGGGGTGGGGGGGGGGGGCAGATTCAAGTTTGTTCAATTCGAGTGCCTGGGTTAATATTTGGGATCCATATGGGAACCTGAAATTTAACTTAATACAATATGAGGGAATTTCTTCAAAAATCTTCTTCTTCAGATCCACTAGTCAGAATGCTTTCATATTTGATATACAACATCTCTAAAGGGGTCAGATTCAAGTGTGTTCAAATCGGATCCATAGGTTAATGTTTGGGCTCGTTATGGTAGCCCAAATTTTAACTTAGTGCAATATGAAGAAATTTCTTTGAAATTTCTCTTCTTCAGATCCGACAGTCAGAATGCCTACATATTTGGTACACAACATCTCTAGGGAATTCAGATTCAACTGTGTTCAAATCGAGAGCCTGGGTTAATATTTGGGCTCCCTATGGGAGCCAATATTGGCCATTTTGCCGAAGAATTCAATATTTTATATTCAGCACCCTCAAGAGGTGTGTAACTAAGATTAATCCACATAGCTTGTCTCAAGGGGCTTCATAGGGGAGCTCTGCATTTTACATTATAATCAACTGAAGAAAAGGCATGATGTCCGGATTATTTTTGAGTGCTTCAGGCCCCGTGGGACCTCTTGTTGGAGTAATATTTGCCTTCGTAATGGGAGAGGCAAGATTTTTGGCCCCGCCCAAAATTTCTATTTGAATCAAATTTAGCATGTGGTATTATTGAATCATAAGTACTTGATTCATGCAAAGAGAAATTCCTGTGTCCCTGTGGGAAACCCAGGAGCTAAAAATAGAAATATTTTCAAACACCATTTTTCCCAAACCACACGGAACAGAGAACTGTTATTTGGTATGAACCATCCTTTGGACCAGTAGAATGGAATGGTAAAAAAATTGCCATCGGTTATATCAGGGTGTTCTGTAGAGGGGCATCGAAAAAATGGTGACTCGGCATATTTGCAAAAATTAAAAGAAATGTCTTCTCCAGAAACAACTAATCAAAATCTTTTGATATTTGGTATGCAGCATCCATATAATCCTTCTTCAGATCCACCAGTCAGAATCCTTTCATATTTGGCATAGAATGTCTCTCCGTGGGTCAGATTCCAGTTTTTTCAAATCAAGGTCCTGGGTTAATATTGGAGGCTTGGAGCCCAAAGTTGAACTTAGTGCAATTATTTTTGTGCAAAGTTTATTATACAATTTTTGTCCAGTGTTTATTTCCTTATCACAGTGGTTCCTTAGTTGAAACTGTGCTCATGTTTTCAGTTTTACTCCCTCATTTGTCTGACTTGAATTTATGGTATGTTGTCGATGGGTGAGGGGGGAGGGGAGTTTCAAATTT